>CM075453.1:14314180-14914180 GCA_037832335.1 Carallia pectinifolia
AATATGTTTTGAATACACAATCATATTTGTTCTATACATATTTGTGATCTAATTATTAACTGTGTTTACAAATTTAAATTTTAATAATATATAATTAATGATTATAATAATATAATAAATAGATTCGTATTTAAAACATGTTGAATTCCTCAGGTCGATATAACATTTTTCATAAAAATTCGTGCATTTCTGGGGGTGTGGGACACTGCAAAACCTTGATAAGAAAAGGGTCAATTTTGGTGCATATCCAATTATAGAAAACGAAAACGATTGAACACTAGTGGATCAAATAACTCTATTATACAACTAATATACAACTTAACCTTACTTAATACTAAAAGAACAATATAGTTTTTAACAATATCTAGCAATTTTTTTTTAAATTTCAATCATTTAATAGCAATTATTACTTTGATCCTATCTAAAAAATCTCAGTAAACATTTCCCATGATCAAAGGCACATGATGATCTCTCATGGTGCGCACGTTCCAACCTACATGTCTTACAGTGTCATAAGAGAGTCAGTCTTAAAAGCATATAAATGTATGAACTTAAATGCCCCATCTTCGCCACCTTAATTCCTCTTTTCGATGAATATTCATGAAAGAATCGTCTCTTTTGTTATCACGTTATACATAGTTGTCATCACGTTCGAGACTCTTTACAAGAGCAGTCATACAAAGGCCTAAAGCGTGAAAATTCTGCGGACCCTTTTAAACGAAGGTATCCCTCCCGATGGAGCATGAGAACATCAACAGCAACAACCACAACAACGATCATCGCAGCAGCAACAAAGTTGGTGAAGATGGATACGTGAATGTAGGGCTTCCAATCCACAGTCAAGTCATGAAGATCAAGAAAGAATTTGAGAAAATCCACCATCCATCATCGGAGCAGCCACAGGTGAGAGGAGTCATCTGCAAGATCAACAGGCAGCACTCGCGTTCGCCACTGGGTGTAGCCAAGAGATCCATCTCGGTTGGGAAGTAGTAGACAATTATGTTAAGGCTCTTTTTTTGCTTGGTTTATTGGCTTCTCCTTTCTTTTTTTTTTTTTTAACCTTTTTGTCCCAAGTCACACCAATTGGCTTTCTGGGTTTCCTTCCACTTGTATATTACTTCTGATGTGGCAAATGGTAGGAGGTTGAACATATGGTGAAAGCTTTTCCTGGTCCATGTTCTTTTCACCTCTGCAAGCTTTTATGTTTTGGCTTCTTCAATGCCTCGCTTATCTCCAGGTTCCATCGTTGTTTCGCAAAGAAGCTGAAAGGCTGCCAGTTGCTCGGTTTTGACGGCCTGAACTAGCAGCTTCTGCTTCAATTCCATAATGTCAAAACACTATGATCAATGCATTAACTCACTTTCCACAGCTTCTGCTTTCTGTATAGACATTTATAATACTAATCTCGTCATGGTTGGTTGGCAAAAACCTACCAATCCAACAGGATACCTGGAGACACAACTTACACAATTGTTTTTTGAGCTTGCACCCACTTAAACATTTAATCCACGACATCGCGTGATCTGTAATGAGATCTTGCTCAATTTCAGGGCCTCCAGCCCAAGTTTTCTACTGCTTTTCCTGGGTTGGAAGAAAACACCTTTTGTCTGTAATGAGATCTTAGCAAATAACCATTTGATTCTCGGAAGGACAAAATGAAGAGGCAGAAAAATAGGAAACAAAACCACTTCTTTCGTTGCTCACTCAGGAAATCCATACAATAAAACCAAAGTATATGGCATTGATAAAATCTCAAACAAGATCCACAACCAAATCACAAGGCATCTCTGTATCACATTGGGGATGTAGTAACCTACAAAGAAAGACAAAAAAGGTAGAATTATATGGGAAAAGCAAAAGGGCAACGGTATCATACGTGAAAGCATTAGAATAATGAGATTGTGGACCATTGGTTAAGAACGCCCCTCCCCATATTAGCTTTGAGCAGTAGCCATGTCTTTAGACACTAGAGACTTCACCCGCCTTGTTAGATCCCTCATCACATCTATTATAGCTGATTTCTTCTGTATTCTGAACTGAATGGCTAGTTCAGTTGAAGCCGAAACACCCTGCTTCAATAAAGATTCATCCTCCATTATTTTGGTGGGGAAGTGCCCCAGTGCAATCACGCATAATGCAATGATGGTACGAAAGACAGCTACTTCATTTGCAGTCCCAAGAGGCACATTGGCTGATAAAGAATTAAGAGTGTTCAAATCACGCTTTTGCACTTCTTCCATGTCATTTGCGAGCACTATTCTAAGGGCTGCCAACAAGCGTCCCTCTATCAGCTCGTCGCCTCCTAAGGTCACCTGTTGTAAAAACCAATGCAGGGATGAACAACTAAATAGTTGAGTCCGTTCAAATTCAAGAAAATGACAATCTTGTTCCAAAAAAATGTACCTTGTGTAAGAAAAATTGTATTTCAAGCTGTCTGTCACCAACACAACCAATCAAATGCTACTTTGCATACAGCATGAGGGGAATTTAGCTCAAAGTTTTATACTGATCGGTGAAAGCAAAATTTTTTTAACCACCACCATACAACAAGCAGATGAAGATTTTAATTTTTGTTGTTTTCCTGTCAAAATATCTTCCGAAGAGCTCTCTTAGAAAGTTAACCAACAAGAAAACATTCTACGCAAGTGCTACTCCACAAGTTTGACATTTTGTGCCTCCAAACTTAAGATTTGGCTTTAAAGAACTTAAAAGTTACGGATGAAAACAGGTTGACAATAACAGGTAATGGCATAACCCAGCTCTATAGATAATTCAAAACTAGAGATCTACTTCAAGCCAGAAGCCCACAAAACTGTTAAACCTGAAGTTCATTACAATAAAGAAGACAGAAAATAAAGCTTGCTTCAGCATGCTGTTAATATAAAAGAGAAAAGAAAATTTATCTACATTACTTTGTTAAAAGTAAGTACTTCAAAGGGCATATCAAAAAGTTCAGATGATCAGCAGAGACAAGAACCTTGAGATCAGGTGCTTCACCATGTAAATTTAACTGGGATAAGATATCTTGCTGCCAAGGAGCTGGTGAGGAGAAGTTAGGTGAAGACACCCCAGCAGCCATGCTGGCCGCATCCAGAAGAGCTCCATCATATTTGAGCTCAATACAATCATAAGGATTTGAAGGAATCACAAAGCCATAATCCAGCAGGAAAAAGTCATTGTTCAAACATCCATAATTGAGTAGTATAGGATCATTCTGTTTAATTGGAGTTTCAGCCACAACCTGTCATGGGAGACAAAGAGGAGAGGGGGTTGGGGATTTATGCTCTAGTTTCGTAGCTTCTCTAAATTCATGGTCCAAGTCTAGGACAGCAAAATATTAAAAAGAAAATTGGAAAACTTGCCTTAATAAGCATATTTTTATTCTCAGCAGCTTGTTCTTGAACGATTTGTGCATTTGGGTTGAAGCTATGGTTGCACATATCAATAAGAGGAAGCATCATGGGAACAGAAATGTGGGACCCATCTGGGTGCTTTTTCCCATACAAACGAAATGCCCTGGATGAGACTGCTGACATTGCCCATCCGAGAGCAGACGCATCAACATCCTGACCAGCAAATGGGTGATTATTTTGTTTCAAATTTCCAACAGCACGCATGACTTCTTGCTCAAAATCAAGAAGAAACCTGCATCGTTTGTTGACCTGGTACAAAAACAAACATCTGGTTACAATGAAAGCCAAGTACACAAATTAAGGGACATTTAAGGAGACGAGAAAAGGCTTTGTAACCAGCCCGCCAAGAGTCCATGATTAAAAGTATAATTGGAGCCATTTGAGGTTTATCCCGTTGGATAACTGTGCACCACTTTTCACCACTGGGCATAATTAAAAGAAACACATACTCATATTCCAGGCAGCATTTTGCAGTTACCCTGATGCCCCGAAGACCTTAGAAATTCGGAAGCAAAGATAAGCTTTCAAGCTTCTCAATTTAATTACCTGATGAAGGACAGGAGCATACTGCAAGTTCTTTATATCCTCCCCAGAAAAGAAGATGGGAACACTGTAAGTTTCAGGGAGATTGCTAATGTACGGCCACCAAAAGGATCCAACCTTAGCTCTTTCTTGCAGAAGCTTCAAGCCCAATTTCATTGCCCATAGTTCCTCTGCCAAATTGCTCCCACATGTCCAGTTTACTCATTTTCAAAAGTGTAAACACCCTAACTTATAACAATTGGAGTTACCAACCTATATCAACAAAGATAACCTACATGATATTTATATCACATAAGAGTAGGGCTCTAAAAAGGTTTGTCTGCATGCAAACACATGTGAATTACGGCTACCATGAGTATGACTCTGTGTGTGTGTGTGTGTGTGTGTGTGTGAGCAAGAGAGAGTTATAAGAATTTAGCTATGCTACTACTGTGAGATAAAATTGAAGATATCATAAGAATTGCTGCGCATGAGAGAGAAATGTTAATGAGGATTAAGAAACAACTCAGAAAGACAATAAAAGAAAGGATGCAACTCAGCAAATTCAGCCATATAACCACTGCAACAGCAAAATTCATGTAAAAGCACAAGAACCAAATTACACTGTTAGACGTAATTCAGGTACTAAGAATTTGAACTCTTTGATTTATTTTTCCCAAAGAAAAATATAAACCAACAAAGTCATGCTGAATAAATAGAGAGGAAAAAGGAGCAAAGAAAAATCCTGGAAAAGCTTAACACCCATCTAGGGTAAGGAGGAACTACCAGACCACATAGAATTGCTAGGCTCTTAGTCCTAGCTTCAGGGTTTGACGGCTCGTCCCAATGTACTAAAAACTCTACGTAATGAGGATATTAGCATGTGCATTATAGTGGGGGAGGAGGATTATACATATGTAGAAATTAAAAAGCCAACATTATGAACATGTGATTGCCAAAGTCACTAGATTTGAACTTGCTGATAATGCTTGAAAACTTATTATAAGGTTTCTACATACTGATCCTGGTTGTAAAGAGATTAGCCACCTGAAAAATGCTACAACAAACCTCACCAACAATACGAGGTGAAAATAAATGTATCTAGAAATATCCAACAGAAAATAATTTATCCTGCTTTGATTTTTGCTTGACAGCCATATCAATGGCATTTCTTTAATGAACTACAAGTCTGTCTAAAATAGTCAGGTAATTTCAAACCTAAATGCCCCTTCTATGACAAGGGCATCCCAGTGTACGAGGCTTCCATACTATGGGGCCTGGGGAAGGGTCCAATATACATGCAGTCTTGCTCTTATTTTCACAGAAAGGCTGTTAAAGTGACTAGCCTTTAGGTCACAACAAATTAATCTTACTGTTACACCAAGACTCGCCCTTCCATGACAACTAGAAGGAAATATGGCAATGAAAACAATGCAACTTTGAAAGTGTGGAATTCTAGTTGACTGATTAGTTCATTTATTAACATCTATACATTCCCAAGTATTTGTATGCTCCTTATCTCAGTCCTCTGAGAATTAAGACATATGTAGTATTACCATGGCTGCAGAAAAAGTTTCTCATTTGGGCAACAATTAAAAAAGTCATTGATGACATCGGTGAAGCAGCTAAGAAAAACATGTACTGCAGTAAACATAAGAAACTTGAACCACAGCCCAAACAACAACTTTGAATCATACCCCAGTCGGATGACATAGAACCACAGTTGTATATGGTGCAATTACGGCTAAAGATTCATTCTTTGCCATAACACTAATTTTCAAGTATTGGATTTCCTAAGGAAATGCAAAGCGAATTTACACTTTCTTATTGAAACTCTACATCTAAAGAAGCTAACTTTAATTTCCAGGTTCTTGGGGCAGACTGAGGCTTCAAACTCAAAACTCCTTCAAATTCCCACAAAAAAACGCAAGCTTTAAATTCCGATGTAAATAAATTAGTATAGCACTCATACAGCACTGAAATGCATACCAGGAACTAGCTGAGCCAAATTAACCAAAATAGATGTAGCCTCATCATCTGCACCGTCGGATTCAAAGGGCCCGAATTTCAAGGGAATGTGATCAGGCAAGGCAATGAGTTGAGACCCTTGAGGGATTTCTTCAGAGGCAATAAGACCGAGGCCACTGGACCCGTCTAGCAGTATCTTTACAGATTGGTGAACGAACCCACCTTCACGCCTCACCCATTTGACGAGGTCCGGTGGGTGTGGGACCAGTCGCGCATGAAATGAGCCGGTGGCCACAGCCGCTGTGCATGATAGTGGACGGCAGTGGGTTAGCGCGGACATTAACAGCTTTGATGCAGCCATGGAAGGATGTTGTGGGGGTGGTGTATTGAGATTTTAGACACTAAACCTTAATAATACTTATTAATTAGTAGGATAAATGTTAATAGACTGAACAGTTTTGTTTTGATTATTATCTGTAAAGTAATAATTGTGATATTCTCTATTAGGGGTGTTCGTGGGACGAATTTGGTGGATTGAGGATATATCCGCTTTCAATTTGTCGTTGGCGTGTTAGATGATTCTTTATAATTCAATCTATCCAATTTAATATGCTATTAACGGATTGCATTGGATCGGTGATGGTCGGTTGTATGCAATAAAAAAATTATAATTATTTTTAATTTACAGTCATTACCAATATTAAATTTATAAATATTTCAATAAAATAATATACTCACATTATTAATAACAATAATATGAATAATAAGTTATTATTGACGACAACAATTTAAAAAAAATGTTTATATATATTTTAATATATATTTATTACCAACCTACACATAAAAACACTTACACACACACCGAAAAATTTACACACACACATATTTATAAATGTTATATATATATATATATATATATATATATATATATATATATATATATATATGCTAATCGAGTTGAATTTGGCAGATTGAACGTCCAATCCACTTTTAGCGAATTTTAAAATTTAAAAACCGCAACTAATCTACACTTTTACAGTTTTGGTAGATGCAGAGTCGTGCAGGTTAAATTAGTTAGATTGGGTCGAGTTGGTCAGTTTTTTAACAACCATATTTTGTACAACAATAATAATAAAATGTGTAACAAAAAAATGTTAATTTTTTCTTCTTACTTTTATTGCATATTTTATAAATGTAGTTATAAAAGATTTTTTATTTGTTGCATTACAGATAAATTTTTGAGTAGTTTTATTATTCTATGTAATAGGACTCTAATTAGTAATAGGTCCATGCAATTCATAGATTTAATTGCATTTTCTAAGAAATTATTTTTAATTTATTTTATTTAAAAGTTAAAATAAAAATCTAAATTTTGAGTATTATTTTTTAGAAAATTTTTTAAAATTTTTTGAGAAAATAAAAATAACTTTTTTTAGGAAAATAAATTTATAAGTAGTATTTTTTTGAAGAAAAAATTATAGATAAATTTAAGAAATTTTTTTAATCTTTTTTCTTTTGTAAAAAGGAGGATTTGTGAAATAGTTTTTTTATTAGTTTATCTTATTATAAAATTTATAGTTATGGAGATTTAACTATAGTTAAAGTGCAAATATATAAATCAATAAAACACTTATTTAATTATAATTATATTTATATTAATTGCGAATCATAATTTTAATTGTGATAGAATTTTTATAATTATATAATATTTTAATATTATTTAAAGTTTACAAATTTATGAAAAATTATTAGATGTTAGAAAAAAAAAGATTGAGACTTTCTTTCAATTTTAACTTTATATACTTACATATAAATACTTAATATATTTTAAATATATTTAATTATGTCATAAATTTTAATTAAAAATTGCTAAAAGCAAGCGGGTCTCAAGGTGCCGTTGGCCTCCCATTGTGGTCTGTGTGCATTTAGGGTATGTTTGGTACGTAGATAGAATGATTTAGTATAAAATAATATAAATTAATATAATATAAAATAGGATAAATTATTAACTTATATTGTTTTTAAATAGTATTAAATAATTATTCTATCTAATATTTAGATAATATGAGATAGAATAATATAATATACCAAAATAGTTTTTTTAACTTTAGAAATAATTGACTTATATTAGCTATTAATTTAAATATTTTTAATTAAAAATATTTAAAATTAAGTAATAAAATTAATATTTATTTTACATATAATTATATATCATACTACTTATAAATTTTAAAATTTATATAAAAAACATTTTTCAAAATTAAGTATTAAATTTATTTATAGAAATAAATTCTAAAATATCAAAAGAAATGGTATTAACTTTTTTAAAAATTTTTTGAGGAAAAAAAGTTAAAAAAATTCCAAGATATAAATTTTTAAATTTATATAAAAGAGGCCCATTGAAAATCATAAAATGAAAACTAAAGAAAAAGGAAATAGGGAGAGAGAGAGAGAGAGAGAGAGGAGGGAGGAGAGAGGAATGAATTTTTTATTTTTTATTATTTTTTTAAAAAATATTTAAAATCTATTTTAATTAAGAGAATATTTTAATAAATATATAATTTATCAATACTAATCTATAATATGATATAGATTAGTCTATATGAGTGATATAAATAGTATTATTATATATTTATGAGATAGTAAGTTCACGCTACTCTATCATATGTATAATCTATTAAACAACTAAACATGAGTTAAAATGAAATAGTTAGCTTTTACTTTATACTATCATATTTTAACTTATGAAACAAACGTACTGTACTCTTTTCCTTTTTGAGGATATTCCTATGAGTTTGACATTGTGAAGTCCTTTTTTTAAAATGTATTACTTTTTTAATTTAATATATTTTTTATGATTTAATAATTTAAAGCAGTATATACCACATTCTTCACAAAAAAGTTCAGAATTTTTTTGAGTTTCTTTTTTCTTCTGCATGAACGTAATATTTTGGACCAAATTGTGAACACTACCTACTTTCTTATCTTGGGTCAAAAAGATTCTCTTTTTTAATTGATGATATCTCAATCTATACCTACAACTCTCCTGCCCCAAACATTTTTAAGGAAGCGGTTGGGTTCGTTGGTAAATTGGTAATCCAATAAGAGCACATATATATATATATATTAAATTTTAGTTTCTCCATTAAAATTAAGATTAATAATTTTAAAATAAAACTAATAGTTTTCACAATAAAAAATAACAGTTTTGAATTTATATTTCAAAAATTATTAATTTTAATTTTAATTGAAATATCAATCAAAATATCAAAATTCAGAATACAAACATTTTCTCATCCGAGAAATCAACAATGAAAGAACAAAGTTTCTATCATGTTTAATTTATTCTCGATTTGTTTAGTCCAATTGGCAATCACAACAAGATTTTTTTGGGTAACCAACTAATTCAGTCTCGAGTCAAAATAAAAAATTTGCAGCGCGCACACAGATATATATATATATATAAAGAGAGAGAAGATAAGAAGATATAGAAAATAGTTATATAATAATCATAAACAATATAAAGTTCTGTTTTAGCCAAAAAAAATATAAATCAATACTTATGATAATACTAAGTAAATTTAAGATAATACTAAGTACGTTTAAGGTTTAGTTTAAAAAAATAAATTTTTTTGTTATTTTTAAAAGTTAAACTTATTCCTACAGCTACACTATGTCTATTTCCTATGTCTTTGTGTATATACGTATATCCGAACTATCCGCGATAATTTTGACTAATTTTAAAATTATAGCAAATTAAAGTGAGAGCAAAATTATTTGTGTAGTTTGAGTTTGTAGGATTTGATTTTAGTGCAATAAAAAATCCGTCACACAAATAGCAATGAAGATTCAATATGGTTTTGTTCTAGATTTGAAACAAATCACAAGTTGTTAAATTTTCAAAGTACTATTCGTATCGAAAGTTAATTTTCATATTTCGCAATTTTAGTTTGTTTAAATTTAATGTGTAGTGGGTTATCTTTATAAAAGAAGTTGAATAAGTGCATCAAAACATACATGAACCTTTTTCATGTACCAAAAAAAAGTTTATTTAGATTTAGTTTGGTATTTAAAGGTTGAGATCTAGCAATAAATATGGGGGAGGTCATATTTGCACGCACCAAATGCTTCTTACACGCCCAATTAACATAAAAAGACAAAAATTTTATAGCCTAATAGTGCGTGTAAGAAGTAAATCAATGCGTGCAAATATAACTTCCCTAAATATGGCTGGTGGTGGCTTCGTAACACAATAACACAATGTTGACGCGACTTGATGTCCATTTTTACACTCAATTTAGATTTAGAACTCTAAAACTTGCACAATGTATAAATTATTTTATTTATATCATAATATAAAAATTTTAATATAAAAATATAATATAAATAATATAATATGATAATAATATTAATTATGACATCACAAAATAAAAACATATAATTACTTGTAAAACGAAACATGCAGCTCACTTTTTTTATTATGTTCTTCAAGACGCGCAAATTAGTTTTTAAAAAATGACAATAAAAATTATTGATTAAAAATGATATGAGAGATTCTCTAAACAAAGAATACGCAAACATTTTTGGGTAAGTTGGGTACGCAAACATAGAATACAAAAAAAAAAGGCTTTTTTTTTTTTTTTGGGAAAAAAAGAGGCTTTTTTTTTTGGGTAAAAAAAAGTACCCAACTTACCTCTAGCACAAAAGAAAGTCGTAGGTCACTAGAGATTTTATTTCCAAAATTTTGTTTGATTGTAACGATATTTTAAATTTTTGTAATAAGAAAAAGAAGTACATTTTATTTTTTTTTTATTGTAAAAATTATCAAGAGAGTTTCAAAAAATTAAGACTTAATTACATTCAGATAAAATTTCGAATATAAATTCTTCTGGTGTTAAAGTAAAGGTCCCGAGGACCCGTGCTGAACAACTTAATGCCTGAGATAGCATATGCACCATTAGTTAAATGTCCAACACAATCTCAAATTCAAGGCGCACCTGCAAAAAAATTATAGCAATATAAGCAGCGGATCAGTAGCTTGCACAAACGACCGCAGTCCACAATTCAGGTGTTGTTTCCGTCAACTCAAACCTATAATTCAAAATAGAAATTAAGAAAAAAAAAAAAAAGGGTAAATTGAATCGACTGCGAAATACATTTAGTACCTTCATCCTTGTCATCGTAATGATCCATGTCAAGTTCTTTCAAACCATCGGCTGTGTCATCCAAGTTGGTCTGCGACTTGGTACTCTTTGCCAAGCGCATCTGCTACGGCTAGTGCATGACTGACTTTATTAGTCTGCTTGGAATCATCAACACATGATTGGAAGGTATCATTGTTAATATGAAAAATTGATAATTGTAAGGATTGAATACTTCCGCGAACATGATTGCATGATACCAAAATCAGATTGCTATTTAGAGACAAAAGAACTTGCAAGATACATTACAATAGCATGAGGCCGTAAATAAAAACGATTAGAATTGTCAAGAACCATGAGTTTAACAAAACAATAATCATATACAATAGCAACACAATCACACAATCACTATCTTAGTTCCCTCTTTCTTTTTTCTTTTTTTTTGAGGCGACACTATTTTTGTTCCTTGGAATGAAGCCATCAAAATTAACAAAAGCTAAACAATCAGTATTGAAAAGTTAACCCAAGAGCATACTGTGTTATTGAATTTGATGCTTTAAATCTCAATTAGAGGGGTTATTAAAGCGTAAAGCTACATCAATTAGAGAGAAGAGAGTATTAGTCCTATTTATAAGGAAAATGAGCTTCGGAAATATATACAGAACTAGAAATTGTTCGCACTACAAGCAGTTTTTTTATAATTAAAAATTAATTTTACTATTTATAAAATTTTATTATATTATATATTATAATGAGATAATGATAAAGAGGCAAAAACAAAAATATCCTTAAAGCGCACGAGGAATTATTGAAGTTTCTTAAATATTTTTGTGAATAGTTTTTTTTTTTTTAGGAGAGCAGGTACCTAAACAGGAATTATTTTGATCTTTGTCTCCTTAATTGATGGATATAGGAGTTTTATTCTTTTAAAATCTCCGGTATTTTTTTTACTTTAAGTTAAAGCGGAGTTTATTTCATAGGTTTTTTTTTCCTTTATGAGAAAAAAGAAAACAAAGAAAAAGAAAATTAAATTACTTATTTTTCCTGTTCAAAAATGGAAAAATATCAAAGGAAAAGCTTCATGGCTTCACTTAAGTAGTTTCAAAATATTTTCAAAGTGATATGAGCCATTAGATGATTAAATTCAAGAATAAATAAAAAATAAATAAATTATCAAATACCGTTGATGAGACTGACATAGTTATTTTGAAACTACCATGAAGCCATCCAGTGTTACTTTTTTTTAATTGTATTTTGATATATTTTATGATTCTTGATTAACACGAGATCTATATTCTATACATATATATTAATGAGAGAACTTAAAAATTAGGGCATAAAGTAGCTTACATCAAGCTACTCAACGATGAAAGATTAAAAAAAAAAACAAAAATAAAACAAAAATAAAAATCAAAGAACAATCAACAATTATAAACACATAATTGCAATATAGTAATTGCAGGAATTGTATTGAAGGTTGCAGCTGTCAATGTTGTAGTGGCATAGTTGATTGCAATGTGGTAAACACAAAAGTGAGAACCAAATAAATTGGGGATCATTGGTTCCTACCGCAAAGTTAGCATCATTCCTAATTTTCTGTGATCAAATTCTGAAATTAGGTTCGACATTCATTCCTCAAGCAATTTATGCCATGAGAGACTTGTTGAATATCTGTAAAAACAGCACAGGAGTATAAATAACATGTTTGGTCACTACGGAAAGAATTTATCATCAAAGCTCTTACCTTCTCAGTAGGATCTTCACGTCGCTTGCACCCTTCAACCGTGATCCTAGGATCAAGGTAGTTGATTTTGGAAGTGCCTTGTTAAATATATTAGAACCATATAGAACTAAGTTAACTTTGGATGATTGAACTAAGTTACCCGCACAATGAAATCAAAAGATCTTTCAAGGAAATTAGTGTGGCTCTGAAATACATAGGTGTCTATTTAAAGAGGAGAATTTCTTAAAGAGGAACTTAAGTGTCTAAGTAATTTGTTAAAGAGGAGAATTTACGAAACTTTAAATTAGTAAAAGGGCGTTAAATCTATATTTAATTTCTTAAAGAGGAGGACGGAGACTTAAATCTCTATTTCAATGTCGGTTAAATTTTTAGGAAATTTTATTTATTAACTTTTTGGCAAGGAGAGAAAAGTCAAAGGTTTTCTCTCACTTTATATGTGTAATTAATATTAGACCTGTCCTATGCGTAGTTTGTAATATTTTATTAAAAAATATCAATATAACTTCCATTAGTTATTGAGATGAAATGCAATGTTTTTGCTATTACAAATAATGTAGCAATAATGAAATTATATGTGAAAATCAATACTCATTTTTAGTATGCATGGAAAACTTGTAAAGAAGCTAGATTTTTTTGATATATTCCACTATTTCATTGACTTATTATTTAAATTATCTATTTGATCAAAAGCTAATTTGTATGCCATAAATCAGATAACCAAGCCCATGTCACAATCCTTGCAGGCATACAACAAATCGAATTTATTCAAGTGAATTGTACGGACAAGTAAATTAGGCTTACAATCAAATAAATCAAATGCCTTGTTCGTTGAATTTACCCTCTTAGTGGTTTAAACGTATTGTGCCGTGCAAATAAATTAGACTTACAATCAAAACATGTTACACTCATACGGTCGGAAGACAGAGAAAGAAGTTGCATTTGGGAGGACACCATCTAATTCTCCAGAGGAGAGGCACCTTACCGTGATATAATTGAACCATAAAAAAAAATAAAAATTGCAGAGCAAAAAAGAAAAACAATAGAAAGGGTGAGGAAAATAAAACGACAAACTTACTTGAGGTTACAAAGCAAATTATCAGATGAGGCCCTACCTTTTTTTTTTTTTTCTTTCAAGTGAAATTAGTGTGGCTCTGAAATTGATTAAGGGGAACTCATATAGGTATTTTTCGGAGAGGACATGAGACTTTAAATTAGTGAAAGGGACTTAAATATCTATTTAATTCCTTAAAGAGTAGAATAAAGACATAAATATGAATTTAAATTAAATTTTTTTTTTAGGAGACCATAGACTTAAAGACGTGTTTTTTTCCTCCAAAATCTAGAATATATTTTGATTTAATTAAGTTTCTTAAATAAGTTTCTAAACAGTTTTTTTTTTTTTTTTTCTTGAGGAGAGTTGGAACCTAAAAGAGGCGTTTTCCTTCCATTTTTTCTTAATAATTGACGTTCACAAATTTTTTTTCCCTTTAAAAATGGTTATTGAGAGAAAAGGAGTTTTTTAAAATCTTGAGTATTTTTTTTATTTAAGTTAAAGAGGACTTTTTTTTCTTTTTTTCTTAATTAAGAATAGAGGAGTTTTCTTGCCTTTCCTACCATAAAGGATTAAATCTAAAATATTTTTAGCTTTTTTATTTTCTTTTAATTTATAGATTAGTGAAAAATTTCCACGTGGCATAATAGAGGACTTTTTTCCCACTTTTTTTTTTTTATAGATGTAAACTAGTAATAGACCCGCCCAATGTGTAGATTTAATTATTTTTTAAAAATTAATTTTTGCTTTACTTTATTTAAAAAAATGTATATATAAATTCTTAATTTTGAGTATTATTTTTTAGGAATTTTTTTAAAATTTTTGAAGAAAATAAAAGGAAATTTTTTTCCTTTTTAGAAAAACAAATTTGGAAGCAATATTTTTTTTTTTCTTTTGAGGAAAAAATTATAGGTAAATTTGAGAAATTATTTTAATCTTTTTTCTTTTCTAAAAATGAGGATTCATGAAATAGTTTTTTTTATTATTTTATTTTATTATGAAATTTATAGTTATAGAGACTTAACTATAATCAAAATATAAATATATAAATTAATAAAACTGAAATGTTTAATTCGAAAGACATCTTTCATATATGTGAGCTTTGTAACAAATAATGTAGCTATCTAAGTGAGGGATTGCTGGAAAACATACTGCTAGATAACCACATTAATTTGTTTTAAAAGAAAAAAAAAACTAAACTACAGTTGCGATTAAAGAGACGTGACTCTTTGTGGAAGAGGAGCGACCCTTCGTAGGAAGACATAATCCTTTATAGGTATAGTCGTGTCTACTCATGAGAAGAGACATGATCGTTTGGGCAAGAGTTATGATTCTTCAGATAAAAG
The DNA here is from genome assembly GCA_037832335.1 of Carallia pectinifolia. Classification (NCBI taxonomy): domain Eukaryota; kingdom Viridiplantae; phylum Streptophyta; class Magnoliopsida; order Malpighiales; family Rhizophoraceae; genus Carallia; species Carallia pectinifolia. Next base: position 14,329,366 of record CM075453.1, read on the forward strand.
TCATAATTATTCAGAAAAGAGTTAGAACTTTTCATAAGTGACTATTTAATGTCTATAAATAAGATGTCTTTTTTGCCCAACTGTTGTTAATTTTTTTGACATATTCATTCTTCCTACAAATTCTTTTCTTCTTATACTTGAAGAATTCTTATTAGGGGGTTTAGAGGAATTACAACTTGTAAACCCAAAGTTTTGCAAATCGTGAAGTGATTCATCGTTAACCTTACAACAATTTGCGAGGAAATGAACATCACTTTAAAGATAATAATTATTTATGATACAAAACTTACTTGATTCCTACTTTATTTCCTAGCATTGACAATCCTTACCACATTGCTAAGAATGGTTTTTTTGGTACAGGCGTTGTGCTTTCCTTTGGTTTTAATTTGTTCTGGTTGGCCTGCCTCAGTCTAGTATGCAATGCCTGAGAGGACTACTTTGATGAAGTGAGAAATGAAGGCCAATGGGAACAGCGGGAAATAGTGTGAGGTGCATGAGAATGTTAATAGCAGTTTAAAGCCAGACATCATTTAAATTTAGCTTTTAGGAATTTTTATTTTGACTCGCATATTTTGAGTTAAAATCATTTTTAAGTCAAGTAACATTTGGGTCGAGTTTTTTTGGACGAACCCGTCTAATCGTGTCAAAATTTGCCACCTCTGATTATTCTCAAGGATTTTTTATTTTTCAAGTTTTCTTGAAGGCTCATTAACGCCCCAACCAGAAGAAAAAAATTAAAAAAAAAAAGAACTAAGAAATGGGTAGTTCAAGTGTTCAAGTATATTATTATCATGCATTATCATGTACCAAAAAATATCATTATCATGTAGCATGCAAAGGGCATCTAGTGATCGATGGCTCTACACATGGGAGTGCTACGACATGAGATTGAATGCAGACGAATGCTTTCCCCCATAAACACGAAAGTTTGAGTAGTGTTCAAAAGGTTAGAAATATGTGAATATGTGTTCCAATTTCACCAATAAAAAGACCAAAGAGAAAAAAAAAAAAAAAAACATATTGAACTCAAGCTAGAGTCTCACATAGTAATTCATTTGCCGCAACCAATGGTTAGCTGGATTTAGCAACAAGAACTGACTCGAGTTGCATGATCTAAGTTAATTTGCTTGAAACTCGACTCAATCCAACTTATATTAATTGATAAAATCAATGATTCACAACTTGAATCACTTAAAATTTAGATAACTTGAAACCCAAACAATGCAAAATTAAAATGACCTAAAATTCAATTAACTTAGAATCCGATGAACTTAATACTTGATGTATTCGATATATGAATCCAATGACTTGGAATATGAATTTTCCAAAATCTCAAATAACTAAAGACCGAATGAACCTAAAATCTGACATACTCAAAACTAAATAACCTAAAATCTGATGAGTTGGAAATCTGATGAATTAATAATCTGAAATACCCAAAACTTAAACAAACTAGAACCTAAAATAATCCAACTTAAGTACAACGTAGCACGTCATGTATAGGAAGTATTGAGGTCTCTTGGATTAAGACCACTAATAGCTTCAATAATTTCGTATTGGTGGCTTTTTGTGAATTTTGTTTAAAACTTAATGTTTTCTATATTTGTTTGAATAAAGATATTTTGATATATTAAATTTCACACAAAATTTTTGCTCTTATAAAATTAATTTCCCCTCACATTATATATATTCTTATGATGAAAGTGTCATGGTTTAATATATTCATTTCAATGAATGCAAGAAAATTTTAGGGCTTCGAGCATAACTATCCATGCAAGAATGACAACCATGTGAGCAAGAAATGTCTCTTAGGTTGCAATTTGTCGATTAATGATATGTTATATTAAAGACATTAATTTGTGATCATTTTTTAATTTCACATTAAAAATTGTTGCATTTTAATTCTTATAGTTGGATCATCTAAAAAGTAGTTCAAGAAAATAATTTTAATTTTGATTCTGATTCCTGACTTAGCCAAACGACAACAACGGAAATTTGATTCCAATTTCAGACTAAACCAAATAAGTTGAAATTTTTGTCATTCTGATTCTCATTCCGCTCGATTCTGATTCTTGATTATAAACTAAACGGCTGCATAATATAATTGATTACGGAGAGATTGTTTCCTTTTTGTAGGTTGGTATGGTGCTATGGTCTATTGCTCTTTCCCAAGGTGAGAATATACACAAAGACTTCTCTATTACCATGGCTATGGCTTAATCGCCCCCGCGCGGCATGATCTCTTGCTTGAAGAAGAGCATATAATTTCACTGTGGGTTTGTTTTCTTAATTTATTGTGAGATTTAAACCCTACAGTGTACCTCCCACCAAAAGAATGAGACAATTCACAGTAATATCTCTATTATTTTGATCATATCAGCACATACATTCATATTTCTAACAGTTTTTTTTTCATTTTTTTTGCATTTACCAGTGCTATTGGGAAGTGGTAATTTACTACTACAAAATTACCAACGGCACTTCCTCACGTTCGAATCCTCTCGCTATACTCTTTACCATTGATAAAGCATGGTAGAATTGAAGTGTGACATTAATTTTTAAATTTAATAATCTTATGATCAGATGTGAAAGAATCTGGTTTGAAGTCATCATCATTCGGGTGATGTACCCTTTTTCTATGGAATTCGAATCATGACATCAACAAATAATATTGATGTAGTACGAATAGGAAGAACAACCTAAGTCAGGAATCTACCCGACAACCAATCACTCGGAAATCCACCCGAAAAGAAACGAGAATTCACTCGAGAGAAAATTGTCTGTAATCAATATTCAATTGCATAAAATCTGAAAAACAACAAAAGTTCAAGCTCTATTTATAAAGCTCAACAGATAAATCCTAAACAGAAATAAATAACTGCTAACAGATAATTACGGAAATAACTGGAAAATAAACACATAGTTAACACGACCTAAATAAGATAGAATCTAATAACTGAATAACAAATCCTATCCTACGTGGACCGAAACTTTCAGAATTTCTTCTGGGAGAAGAAATCCCTATCAGCAACTGCAACTGCATCATTCCCCTCCAGTTGAAAAAAACTCGACTCAGTCGAGGAAGACACCAAGTAAGCATCAAGCAACTCAGGATCCATCAATCGAAGATCATCCTTAAGAACCCAAGTAGCATCAGAGGCAGGACGACCTGTCCACTGAACAAGAAAATGTTGAAATCCTCTATGAGAAGAAGCAATGTACTCATCATCCAGGATAGTCTCAATATCCTCGGCACGTGTAGCAAAAGTAGGCACCTTTGGCACAACTATACCTGCAGAGAGACTAGAAGGCAAAGAAGGAGGCTCGAAAGTGCCTCGGTGAGGTGTCAAATCCTCCACATTGAAAATAGGACTAACATTCAAGTTAGCTGGTAAATCAAAGAAATATGCATTAGGTCCAAGTTTTTCAATGATGGAGTATGGGCCAATGGCTCGAGCTTGCAACTTTTTTGGTTTATTTTTAAGGAATCGCTCAGGACGGATGCGAATCATGACAAAATCACCAACATGAAATTGTTTATCTCGACGATGTATATCAGCAGCAAGCTTATAATCAACATTAATTAAAGCAATCTTGCGCATAATCTCAGCATGCAGGTTATGAATGTGTGTGGCAAAATTTTCAGTAGGCTCAGAAGAACGAAGATCAGAAGGAAGGGGAACGAGGTCAACAGGTGTGTGAGAGGTATAACCATGTATAATCTCAAATGGACTCTTACCAGTAGAACGGTTAACAGAATTATTGTAGGCAAACTCAATTGTTGGTAAAATCAAATTTCAATTACCTTATTTTTCACCTACTAGACACTTAAATAAGTCTCCCAAACTTCGGTTAACTACCTCAGTTTGACCATCTGTTTGAGGATGAAATGCAGATGAAAATTTCAAACAAGTCCCAAACAATTTCTAAAGTGTTTTCCAAAAATAACTTACAAATTTAACGTCTCTATCAGACACAATGGAAACAGGCAAACTATACAATCTAACAACTTCTCTGAAAAATAATTTTGCAACATGAGATGCATCAGTGGACTTATTACATGGAATGAAATGAGCCATTTTAGAGAATCTATCCACAACCACAAGGATGCAATCATTACCACGAACTGTCCTAGGCAAACCAAGCACAAAATCCATACTAACATCACGCCAAGGTACATGTAGAACAGGAAGTGGTGTGTACAAACTAGTGTTATGCTTTTAAACTTTAGCAACTTGACAAGTGCGACACTGTGACACAATTCTAGACACATCTCTCTTTAAGGAAGGTCAGTAAAACCTATCCTCAACAAGTGCAATGGTCTTATCCCTACTTAAGTGACCAGCTAATCCACCAGCATGCATTTCCCAAACTAAAAAGTCACGGAGTGATGTACGTGGAATGCACAACTTATTAGCTCTAAATAGAAATCCATCATGCACAACAAAATCAACATAGTCCCTACGATTGTCATCACAAACAGATTGAAATATAAGACCAAAATCAGGACAAGTAGGGTACTCATCATGCAATCTCTCAAAACCTACAAAATGAGCATGCAACTCTTGAAGAACACACACAACTCTACTTAGAGCATCAGCAGCTTTGTTTTCTATATCAGAACAATATTTAAGCACAAAAGAATACTCTTAAGAAATTCAACCTATTTAGCATGCTTAGCATTTAATTTCTTTTGAGAATTCAAATAACGTAAATCTTGATGGTCAGAAAATAAAACAAACTCCTTATGAAGCAAATAGTACCTCCAATGATGCAAAGACTGAACAACAGCATAAAACTCCTTATCATATGTAGAGTACCTTTGCTTCGCTTCATTGAGTTTTTCGCTGAAAAAAGCGATGGGGTGTCCTTCCTGACTCACGACTCCTCCAATGCCAACTCTTGAAGCATCACAAGCAACTTCAAACACCTTATTAAAGTCGGGATGGCTCAGAACGGAAGCTTCACTGATTTGCTTTTTAATGTCTTTAAAAGCTATGAAAGCTTTACTAGGCCACTGAAATTCTCCTTTTTTCAAGCAATCAGTAATAGGGGTCATAATGGTACTGAATCCCCTAATGAACCTCTGATAGAAGGAGGCTAAACCATGGAAGCTGCAAGTTTCAGTAAGATACTTAGGCTCAGGCCACTCTCAAATGACCCGAACCTTTTCAGGATCCGCAGCTATACCACGAGCAGAAACAATAAATCCTAAGAATAACACCTTAGACTGCATGAATGTACACTTTTTAAGGTTAGCATACAGTTTAGCTTCTCTAAGAGTAAGGAAAACTAACCACAAGTGATCTAAGTGTTCTTTCTCGGACTTACTGTAGATAAGGATGTCGTCAAAGTAGACCACTAGAAACCGATTTATGAATGGCTTCAGAACATGAGTCATAACCCTCATAAATGTACTATGAGTATTTGATAACCCAAAAGGCATGACTAGCCACTCATATAATCCATCATGCGTCTTAAACGCAGTCTTCCACTCATCCCTAGGTCGAATGCGTATCTGATGATACCTACTACGAAGGTCTATTTTAGAATACCAACTAGAACCAACTAGCATATCTAACATATCCTCTAGTCTAGGAATGGGAAATCGGTACTTGATGGTGATATTGTTGATAGTTGATAGTTCGACTATCAACACACATCCTCCATGACCATCTTTCTTAGGGGTCAACAAAGCAGGAACAGCACAAGGACTAAGGCTATATCGTACAAAGCCCTTAAACAACAATTCTTCCACTTACCTATTTAACTCTTCACGTTCCTTTGGGTTCATCCTATAGTGTGGAAGATTAGGTAACTATGAACCATGAACTAAATCAATGGCATGTTGTATGTCTCGCATGGGTGGGAGCTCCTTGGGAAGGTCATCAGGCATAATATCCACAAATTCCTTGAGTAATTTATCAAAAGTAGAAGGAAGAACAGCTCGAAGTGTGCTCGAATGTGAAATAACCTCTTTGGAAACAACAACTATCAAATAGTCATTACTCCCTAACTCCCTTTCAAAGGCCTTATGATCCAAAATGTGAAGGCCTTTATTAGCAGAAACAGGGGGAAGAGATTTGAGTTTCGGCTTCGTATCCTTAACAGAGGGCTTAGCTAGATTCAGGATGATATTCTTGCCTTCATACTTGAAGACATAAGTATTCTCCCGACCATGATTGGTCACATTAAGGTCATAGAGTCAAGGACGACCTAAGAGAATATGAGCCACATCCATGGGCAGGACATCACAGTAAACATTATCCTTATAGTCACCTAACTGGATGGGCACTAAACACCGCTCAGTGACTGGTAAGGTAGTTTTATTTACCCAAGCTACACGGAATGGTTGCGGATGTGGTTCTGCCTTAAGGTTTAATCGTGAAAGAGCAAATTTCACAACAACATTCATGGTACTCCCTCCATCAATAACCAAGTTACAACTGCGATCTCGAAGTCGAATGTAGGTGTGGAATATGCTTGTTCGTTTCTACGTATCATTGTCCACAATAGTAGACAAAACACACTTAACAACAGAACAATACTGGTCATCATCCACAAAGCCCTCAATGAATTCATCATCTTCACCAGAGTACTCTAAGGGATCAACAACTTGGTCTTCACTCCCTGAGAAATCATCAGACTCTTTATCCATAATGAGAGCACGATCGGGACAACGAGAGGCAATGTGACCCTTTTTATGGCAACGAAAACACTCAACGGAAGTGTTACTCGCACGAGATTCGGGAGCAGAGCGTACCAGACGAGAAGTGGAAGGAGTAGAGTGCAAAGAAGCGGAAGGATTGACAGGTTTGACTTGAGAAATGGAACACAAAAAAATGAGGTTTTGGTTGCACGCACTCCAACAGAGGGGGACGAGCGTGCGAATGAAGAGGTCTTGATGTATTTATCAACCTCTAAAGCCTTATGATAAGCTACTTACAAAGAATCAGGACCAAGTAAGAGAATCTCCTTTTGGATTTCAAGCTTGAGACCATTAACAAAACGGTTTAAAGTGAGGTAAGCATCTTTATACAATTCACATCTAAGCAGAAGCTCTTCGAATTTAGACATGTAAACAGTAACGCTAGAAGTCAGTTGCCTAAGATTTAGAAGCTAAGAATAAAGCTGACTCCTATAATAGGAGGGAACATATTTAGCTTTTAACTTCATCTTCATGACTTCTCAAATAATGATGAGAGACTCACTTAAACGTTCAGCTCTACGAAACTCATTCTGCTAGAATTTATTAGCTGACCCTACTAATTTCATCTTTGCAAATTGAACACGCTCAAAATCATTCATGTCATACCATGCAAAATAATCCTCTAAACTATCAAGCCAGTCAAGAAACACTTCAGTATTCAATTCACCATTAAATTCAGGAGCATCTAACTTAATATTCCTAGTGATGTCATTGTGACCTGGACGTGTATGCATGTGTTGTGGCCTATGATACCTATCATGAACTCGAGTATGCACATCATCACGCAAATCATCACGCACATCATCATGTAATTCATGAATAGGATGCCTACGTGTACCCCTAGGGACATGACGTGTAGGAAATGCATCATAATAAAAATTCTCTTCATCAATATGTCCATGTAGATTTCCATCGGGGGGAAACCTAACAGTTGGTCTCGGGGTGACTAAATTCCTAGGATCCTGTGGGTGAGGCGTAGGAAAATGGGCATTGACAGAACTCTCAACATGGGTTGCCCCAATTGGCTGTCCAACAGATTTGTCCACTGGTTGTTTGTCCAAACGTTTTAAAATTGCATTCAGTTGGGTGGACAAATTAGCAAAGTCATTTCTAAGGTTGTTCATGTCGGACTGATAGGCAGATTGTGCGGCGTGAACTTCAGCTCGAAGCTCATCTATTTCAGAAGCGAGCTTGGTAGCAGATTTGGCTGTTTCTCGGGTATTAACCATCTTTTGTGAAAGAATTATGTTGAGATCAACACTAATTGCAAAAAGTAATAAAAATTATAAACTACTATGATGCACACAATCAAAATAAAATATGGTGAACGAACGATAATGCTATGGGACAACAAAAGTATGGGTAATAAAGTATGAAAAGTGGACGGTATACAATTTTCAGTGATGTGAATAAAGGAACAGTAAATATGAGGTAATAAAATAGAGAGCAAAATTTTTTTTTTAGTTTTTTATTTTTTTTTATTTTTTTAGACCAAACACAAATTACCTAATTAACAAACTAACTAAAATATTAATCTAAGTTTCAAAGGAAAAATACCTCAAAAGTCAACTCAGCCTTCTGTGATAACAGCGACCGTTGGTGATGCTCTCCAGCAACGGGCAACGAGCTCCGGCGAGTTCAGTGGACCACGGGGAGACCAAAAGAAGGTCCGGCAATCAGGTGGGAGGTGCCGAGGGGTCAGCGAAGACCTGACAGTGGGCAAACGGCGGTGAAACGGCTGCACGGTAGGAGTAATCCAGCCGGTCGTCGTCGAGGAGGCCCTAATCTGAGGTCGCCGGCGTGCAACAAACAAAGATCGGTCGCTCGTGGATCGTTCTGAGGCACTACAAAGCATCAACGACGAAGGAAATGACAGATCTAGCGGCGGCACGGGGTGGAGGGCAGCAAACTTCGGGCGGACGGACGGCTGTTTCCGATGGGATCTACGGCACGTGGGGGGTGGGGGTAGGGAGATCGGGCAACGGGGAACCTGGGGAGGTGAGTTTCGGTTGTTGCAGGTGACAGGCAGCGGCGCGTACGGCGGCGGGCGGTGGTTCGGCGGCGGCGGCGGCGAGGCAGAAATCAGAAATTGATTTTAAGATTTGTGTGATTTTTTTTAACGGTTTTCTGGGATTTTCAGGGTTGGGGACGATGAAAAACAAGTGTAAGAACGTATTTGGTGTGTGATTTAGGATCAAAACGAATTTGGATCGAGGTTTTGCTCTAATACCAAACTGATGTAGGACGAATAAGAAGAACAACCTAAGTCAGGAATCCACTCGACAACTAATCACTCGGGAATCCACCCGAAAAGAAACGAGAATTCATTCAAGAGAAAAATTGTCTGTAATCAATATTTAATTGTATAAAGTCTAAAAAACAACAAAAGTTCAAGCTCTATTTATAAAATTTAACAGATAAATTCTAAACAGAAATAAATAACTGTTAACAGATAATTACAGAAATAACTGAAAAATAAACACGTAGTTAACACGACCTAAATAATATAGAATCTAATAACTGAATAACAAATCATATCTTATATGAACCGAAACTTTCGAAATTTCTTCCGGGAGAAGAAATCCCTATCAGGCATCAAATATCCAGGTAACCAACATTCTTTGTTGTTGAAAAAAAAGAGCCCAAATAATAAAAGCACCGATTGCATTCTTCTGCTAAGTGCCAACAACTTTGCACCGGCGACCATCATAAATATCGATTTATGTAAATAAATTGAAGGGGAAAAACAAAAATAAGAAAAAAAAAAACTTTAACTCATGAAACAAACGTAGATCAATTTAAAAATACCAAATATAAAAGATACTGTAAAATTAACAATTTTCATTGATCATTCCACCGCTCCAATTTCCCCAATTAAAAGAAAGCAGTAACTTTGGATAAAAAAAAAGAAAGCAGTAATTAAAAATAAAATAGAAACCTAATTTTTTGTATTTAAAAAAAAAGATTTAAACGGACCCGGAAATACCAAAGACCGACCACCACTGACAGTGGCGGCCGGTTAGCCATTGGTTCCACGAAAACCTTCCATGGAGTCCCACCTGGCACCCATCATCATCATGACCTTAAACTCCTCGAAATCAATCATCCCGTCGCCGTCGCTGTCGACACCATTGATCATGCTCCGGCACTCGGCAATGGAGTGCTCCTCGCCGAGGCTGGTGAGCACCTGATGCAGCTCCTCGGCGGAGATGGACCCATTTCCGTCGAGATCATAAACGGAGAACGCGTCCCTCAAATTCTCCATGGCCTCGTCGGAATCGATCCCCTGGGTGTTCATCGCCACGAACTCGTTGAAATCGATGAACCCGTCCCCGTCGGCGTCGAAGTCGGTGATCATTTTCCGGAGATCCTCCTCCTTGGACTCGTGGCCGAGGCTGGACATTATAGAGCCCAGCTCCGACGACGAGATCTTCCCATCTCCATTAACGTCGAATTTCTTGAACACGTGCTCGAGCTCCTCGACGAATGGCCTCAGCTTCGCAGACGGGGTCCTGGATCCATTGAAAAGGGATGCCGCCGACGTCGCAGTGTCCACGGCGGAATCCGGTTTCTTGGATTTTTTCCGGTTGAACAGGGCTTTAAATCCACCCATGATAATAGTTTCCAAAATCCAAGAAAATTGAGAGACTTCTGAAAGGGTTTTTTCAAAAAAGTTTATAAATAACAGAAAAGATTTTTGGACAATGAAGAAATGGGCCAATGGAATTTCAATTTGTATGGCTTTTTTTTTTTTGCAGCTTAAAACAGAATGCTGTTTTTTTTTTTTTTTAGGTTATTTTTTCTGTTTGAAAAAATAGGTGACAGTTTTAGTTGATAAAAAGGAGAGATTTGAGGAGTGATTGATCCTCCACAAATCCTGGATAGGTTCCTTTTTTCTTTTCTTTTGTTTTTTTTTATTATTTTGGGTGGTTGTTGAAGTTTTGTTTGTTGTGATTCTGTTTGTATTTTCTCCTGATCACCATCACATTACTGTCATCCAGAAAAAAAAAAAATTTTGTCAGATAAAAAGAAGTATTGTAGGAATTAAAGTCATTATTTTTTAAAAAAATATTAATTAACTATATTTAAACAATAATAAAATAACAAAATAAAGTGATATTATTGAACAATTAAATAATTAAATTTAAAAGAAAAATAAGCTATTTGTGTAACTATTTTGGAGCTGTTAGTCGGATAATTGGGAACGAGGGAAAAAAGTGAAGAATAGAGATTCGTAGTTTAAATTTTTAAATTAAAAATTATTATCTCTAATTACTTTAATTATTATTAAATCCTCAATAAATAAAGAACATCAACTCTAAAAGACATTATTCTTGTGGTTGGATCGGGCCATCAAAAGCAGCCACCGTTAAGAAATTGATGATACTATTGACAGTTGCGGTGTATGGATAAAGAAATTAGTTTTTTGTTATATCAAAAATTACGAATTTTAATTTTTATTGAAAGATTCAATAGGATTATATATGTCTTTTTAGAGTTTGCTCTAAGCGTAACCATTTTCGACGGAGTCGTGCACACTTCCACATTTCTTTATTTTATCACTAAAAAATGTCAGTCCTAAGAGGATTCGTAGACTCTCTATTTTTTTTTTTTCAAAATAAAATGACAAACGACCTCAAATCTGATTTCTGCACACAAAATTATCAATATGCTCCCATCTTGAATGGTGTCGTCAAGGATAAATGAGTCCATTAATTAAAAAGAAAATGAGTATGTAAATAACTAAATGGTAGGTCGGCATGCAATGTACCAAAATCCAAAAAGATATGGGTAGGCCGGCATTGATTTTCTATTTAAAGAAAAACACGAAAAATTGAATGATAGATAGGAATGACTTGGATACCATAAGTTTTTGTGCTTATCGAGGAAAATAAGAAATTAATATGATAAGAACATTGGGTTGGAATTTCCCTTTTTGACAAAATTCCTTATGAACAAGTTTTCTTGCTTGCCTTGTATAAATTTTAATTTTGTTAAAAAATAATAGATAAATATATATGACTTTAAACATATTTTCCTTTTTAACAATGTCAAATAGTTTTAGCAGTTACATATGATTTGTTATCATTTATTTCATGGGATATGTACCAAAAAATCATATAATGTAACATCAATTAAATGTAATATATTACACTCAAACATTTATCAACAAATTTTAGGAAAAAAATCATTTGAATATTAAAAAGAATAACTTTTATCTAGAAAGGCATCTATCATCTAAGCCCCAACAAAGAACAAAAAACAATTTTGAAACTTATTATTGCATCTGTTTTTTTTTCTTCCATTCTTCATGACCGTCCAGCATAAGTCAAGTTAGCTCAACTCCTCCCTACTATGACTGATGACTCATGGCCTCCGTACAAATTTTGCCTCTAGAACCAACAAGCCATATCACATATGGCTTGTTTTAGTCCAGCTAAAAAAATCTTTTCACAATAGGTATTTCTTTCTTTCATTTTTTTTTGTCAAGACGTATAATATTTTTAACAATTTGAGAAAAAGATATTATAAAAATATTAGTCATTCCTTATACAAATTATGGTAAAGGATTGACCAAAAAAGATGTAAGACACCATTTAAAGTAGTAATTTAGTGATGATTTTGTGCATCTATTTCTGCATCGATTCGGATTCGAGTCTTGCAATGCGGCTTTTCTATTAATAAAGTTGTGCTTGCGTGCTACATGAGTTCAAAACTCATTAATACCCAGGTTAGAGATAGATAGGCTCATTCTAATTTTATAGTACTCGGATAGTAAATCTATCGTAAAAATAGTTGAATAAAATATTAAAAAATAAAGACTATTTCGACCCTAATTTATAAATGTTATCACCGTGCGTGTATTTTTTTTTTTTTTGCCTTTGTTAAAAAAAAAAAAAAAAGATGTTAGGCGGTAGCAATAAAGCAATAAATATGCGTGGTGATAGTTTTAACTGATTTGGTGGCATTGGCCATTAAGTAGTTTGGTGTCAATAATCGAGTCAACTCATTTGGGACAAAGTTGTGCTTTTCCACTTTTGTCAGAATTTTAAGATTATTAGATTAACTGATCATTTTTTCTTTTTTTTTTTTTCAAAGAACAAATGTGCCGGTCTGCACTTTGGAATTAGCAGAAAAAAATTTTGTAATCTAATTATGTATGTGTAAAACAATACTAAGTTATTATTTAAAAATAATTTTAAAAAATAAGTCAGATGGTTGCTAAGACTTCGAGGCTCTTTTACAAATAATATTACTTTTTTTTTTTTTTAGGATGTTGGATTCCTCTTCTTTTAAAAAGTCAACGAATACAATGACATTCTCTGTCAGTAAACCGGCTACAGATACATTTACCCAATCAGAAAAATTTTTTCACTATAAAATTTTTGGTAGCTGTAAATAATTGTAAAAATGATATAATTAATAAATTTTATGTTATATTTACAAAAAAAAAATATGATATATCAAATAAAAATATACGTCCATGTTAACAGATAAAATATATAACGTAGTAGAGTAATTATAAGGAAATTATACAATATGGTAAATAGAATTATAAAAATTATGTGAATATTTATTATGAACCAAAATTTTTTAATTTGAGAAGTATATAGTTATTTAGATAAATTATATTTTTTTTTTTAATATATCCTATATTTTCTTTATAATATAAAAAAATATCATATATTTTTTTTATTATATCAATTCTACGACCACTTACAACAACCAAATTTTACAGTTATATAGTGTTCTTTAGGCAGTTGACCACAAGCATATATTTTGCTTCGTGTATTGCTTCATGAGCTCTACATCACAAAAGGGGGGAAAAAATCTTCCTTGGAAGGCTTCCATGTGTAGAAAAAATGAAATTGAGATGAGTTAAATTAAAGTCCATAGCATGATTCAAGACTATAAAAAAAAGAATATATCTTTAAATAAGTAGGAATAGATAACAACACAATCTCATTTAATAGAATTTGACTATTTATTTGTTTTTTTTTTTTTTGCATGATTTCAATAATTTGATAGTCTACATTATATTATTGTTATTTTTAAATTATTTAAGTAAAATTACTAAGATTTTTTTAAAAAAATTACACATGAAAATCGCAAACTTTCCTGAAGAAAATAAGATATGGAATGTCAAAATATTTGAAACTAATATCACATTGTGAGTAAAGTTCCAATTCTCGACCGTGCTGCCTCAGCAAAAACGTAGGGTGTTGAGTATAAGCGTGACATTAAATTCTAAATTCGACAATTATCGTTGTTAGTTGTAGAGGCGTCTCATTCAATACCATCATTGCTTGAGTAATAAATCTTTTCTATAAGGTGTATTGAATCAAAATGTTAACTGGATGATTTGTATAATAAAAGTTGGAGATAGATAATGGGTAGAGATGTTTGTTATGAAGTCTTCCCATTTTCTTTATGGTTAAAAATTACAGTAATTTAGTTATTAAGAAAGTAAAACTCTTCGAAGTGAGAAATTTTGTCAGTTCAAGAATTGTTTAGATAGTTATTAATTTTATTTAATGGTTTGTCAGGGATTTAGCTAGAATTATGGAGAGGTTTTCAGTTTTTGTTTATTTCCTATTTAATCCTTTTAATTACTTTATCAAATTTGAAGCAATAGATACTAAAGTAAATAAAGAAAATAAAATTTCAATCAGAAAATCAATCAAAAAATAAAATAGATAGTTTTTTTTCTTTCCAGGAATAACAAAAAATAGATTGCTAAGTTATAGATTTAAGATATAAATTAGTAACACAAGAGAGGAGCCAATAGGCAGCTGCCAGGGCTGTACTTGACCCAGTTTTAACACTTCTAATGGATGCAATGAATCGACAATTTCAAAGACACTATGATACAAAATTATTAAACAAAACGGTTGTAGCTCGATATCCCATACCCAAATTTAAAATAATAGTTTTAAAAAAAATTTTGAAGAAATTATTTTTTAACAGATAAAATTTAGGGTCTTTTAAAATTTAAGGTAATCATTATCTAAATTTTAATTTTAATTTTAATTTTTAAAAAATAATAATAAAATAGACTCGGTGTGACTAATACTTTTCTATGCGTCGTAGTTGTGGCCTAAACATCATTAGCGAAGGAAAGGACGCCCGTGAAAAAAGTGATTTAACATATTTTCTTTGGAGAATAGTTGGTGGCCGTTTGTCTAATTTATATAATTATGAGTATTTTTTATATGATTATAATGATAAAAAGTAATATAAAAATATATTACTATTATTTTATATTTTTTAATTATAATTGTATAAAAAATACTCATCGTTGCACAAATCAGATACATGTAAACGCAATTTAAAAACCTGTGTCTGCCATGTAATGAAATCATTTTCTTTTTGATTTTTGGGAGCCGCTGTAGGGACGGTAAATTCCGCCACATTTGTAATGCAGCTCCACCTATAAGATCCGCCTTTTTCTCCTTCATTTTTTTTCTCTTTTAAATCTTGATAAAGGATCGTAGCTTATTGTACAAATTAGAGAGGAGTATTGAGGTTTGAAACCCCACCACCTACTTAGAGCATAATTTCCAGTAACCAATTGGGCAATCCAGCGGCTGCCCATCAAAATGGCCCGTCCACCTATATTTTTCGTCTCTTAAGACCATGCACTCCTCAATTGGCTTCAATTGGGGTCTATAACCCAAAACTCAGACATATGACCCAAAGCTCATCAGTAAGATGGTTGGTGCCTTGAAATATTTAACAATCCATGCAAACAAACGATTAAGTCAATTACAGCAGAAAAACTTCAGCATCAAATCAACCGCAATGAAGAACCAGGACTATTTCTTGTTGCTCTTGTCAATATATAAAAGCTATGGTAGCAACTTACAACATGATGGAAGCAAGTCAACTTCCTAAGGTTAAACTAATACTATTTTCTCAAAGGGAATGGAAAAGTCTAGCTCAGTTGCAATCATATTTGCCGTAAAAGTATTTTTAATATCAACTTATCAGCTCATCCCATATGTATGACCGTCAATCCGTTCCGAACACGCAGACTGATTCATGACTCTGTTACTCCGTGCCATTGGTTTGATGTCTCTGGAACGCACATAGGTCAAAAACTGTCCAGGCAACTCCTCTAGAAGAGCTTGAACGACAGAAATTTGCCCACCTATTCAAAGCACATTAAGTTATAAGTTGAAGAGTTGAACTAGCAACAATGAAAACTATGAAAAAGAAGGAATGAGGTTCGTAAAAGAGAACAAAGTTTTGCTCGAAGGTGAAGTGAATCCTAATGTTCTACTATTAATTGTAGAGTGGTTCATTGCTATAATTTGCAGCTTTTGATGTTCTGGAGGGTCAAGTGATTTCTAATAATAAATTATTTGGAGAGACTTGAAAACTGCAGCCAATGATACTTTATAACATAAATTTGCAGGGACTAAGAGAGATGCAGTATGTACTCACTGTGCACTTCGCGCATGGGAACAAATTGTACAATGTCTCGCGTAGCCACCCTACCAGTAGAACTCTCTAGTCGATGCCCATTGTCAGCGTCAAGGATCTGAAGAAGTTAAAATAGTGAGCCATTTTTCATTTAAGTCCAGCGATGCTAACAGGCGGCTGCTTGTGCCAACAAAAACCGTGATACATATAAAGCAAACATTAATGGACAATGGTGGAAGCATTAGGCTTGAAAAACAAAACCACACCTCCATTTGTTTGAAGTCTGCACCTCCAACTCCTACTACAAGAATTGACAGAGGAAGATCAGATGCCCTAACCAAAGCATCTTTAGTTTCTTGGAGATCCGTAATGACTCCATCCTGAAAATTTTGACAGCAGATATTGCTTAAGATAACAGAAAAACAAGAGAGCAAAACAGATTACATTGACATTATCTTTACCGTTATAATAAGCAACACAAAATACTTGTTCTTCTGGTAGGAGAGAGACTGGCTAGCAATTTGTGCAGCCATGTTGATCACTTGGCCAAACAAAGTGGGTCCGGCCAGAGCAACATTATGTAAAGCAGTTGCATATGCAGCCATGATGCCTTCAACACCCTCAACCTATCAACAAAGGCAAGTTTATCATAAGACTTTTATTATGTAAAAACCAAATTGTAATCTATGGGGACCGTTCCTCAACTTTAAAGATAGAAAACTCTAGACAAAGATTTCACTAACTTTGGTCTTCTCACCTCAAAACTGCTTGGACTCCCATTCAAATTAAAGCAATGAGATACCGTACCCCAATTAGATGGCCTTCCTCCAAATCCCCAAGCAGGAAAGCGCCTGTCAGAATCGTAGAATTGTATGACTTCTCCCACTTCCATTATAGCCTGGGAATTATTTAGTCAATTAGACAGGAAGCCATGACTTGATGACATTTTCTTCAGATTACAAACCAAAGGGAGCTCTGGCAGAGAAACCATAAAAAGAGCTCACACATACATGCATTAAAACAAGAGGAACGTTTTGTTAAAGAATGGCCACAAACATGGCACCTAGGCTTGAAAGAAGAAAATGAACAATATAAACCATTATCAAAAAAATAAAGCATTTTCTATAATTTCTATAGGCTAACTTGTTCTCAAACACACCATACTTTGAATATTTTTAGATGTGTATTGTAAGACAAGGTACGATCTAAAGTTGTTAGACTATATTTGCCTAAAAGATATACAAAAAATAATGATAATAAAAAAGCAATTTTACAGCCCATGCTGAGTGCACAATGATCCTATTGGGGCTTACCTGCTGATAAGAATTCAAACGGCCTGAAGGATCGATGTAGTGCAAAGAATCTGGAGCTCGCGGATTTCCATTTGAAGCTGAAAATTATTGAACATGAATCATATTTTCACCTTTCTTTCTCCATGGTAAGGGTGGATATATATTAAGAATGAAAACTGAAGTTTATTTACCTGTAAAGTCAACAGCAACCATGAAATTTAGCTCAAAGCCACTAGAGATATAATCCAAAAAGCTGAACTGTTCTCTCTCCGAAAATCTATCCACATATAGCTGGCCCTTCAAAACCTGTAATTCTGAAGTGAGGTATGCAAAGAAAGTAACAAAATACATAATATTGTGGCAAGCAAAAAATAAATACCTTTTCATGGCCATGAGGAGATGGCAAGAGGAAATTGGCACCACTTCTTTCTCTGCAAAGCTTTTCCAGTTCTACCGCTGATTTTTGAATCTTGCTGAAAGAGAATATCATAAGATAGTCATACCATCCACTAAACATTTCAACATGCAAGAGTAAAAAATAATGTGAATAAAAAAAAGAAAAATCAAAATAAAATTTGTACCCAATAAGGACATGGTTGCCGCTGCTGTTAAAATCCAAACACTCAATAAGCAATGGATTTTCCTGTGTCAAACAAAAATTCTGTCAGCTAAACAAATTTTTGCAAAAAGGACTAAAAAAAAAGAAGAGATTTCAAACATCTAAATAAGAGAAGATGAATGTAAAAGACACAAGCTTGCCTTGCTTCCTAATTGCTGCATGCTTAGACAAAGAGGCTTCCAAATAGGACTGATATTGTTGTTTATTACCTCCGTCTTGCATATAGGTACACAACCTCCACCTTCAACAATCTTTGATATTCTTAAGAAAGGGTCCTGAAACAAAAGGTGACAAGAATTAATAACAAACATAAAAGAACAAAATTACATGCGATCAAGCTTTGGTATTGGCTCCATGAGAACACATACGCTGAGAGAAAACATGTCCTTGTTGTCCAAGTGGGAGCAACGACATGTCAACTCAATGGCTGTCCTGGAAGAAACTGTTTCTTCAGCATGGATGGTAAGTGTTCCTAAATTTCCCCGAATTCCATGTCCATTTTTGTTCTGAAGGCTTAACGTTAGAGTCTGATTCCTTTTTGTTACTATCTGCAATAAACAAAGGGGAGAATGCATATACATATTAGTAATAAGCACAAGATGACCAAGAATTTATATATGAGTATAAGCCCAGACCAATTTCCGATCAAAATTCATCCATGGTCATCTACTACAGTTTGTCTTTAAGGGTATGCACACAGATGTGTTGATGCAGTCAAGTAGCTTAAAGTCAGTTGTGCCTCAATTGAATTGTATAAAAGCATAACAAAGAAAAAATCATCAAAGCAAGTAGTGTGCATAATCCATCCACTGGGTCCAAACATGTTATACAAATTAAACGTATCATATTACTTCAAATGCAAACAACCTCAGATAGAAAACAGCTGGCCTCTCCCAAAAATTGCTGATTCTTCAGCTCCAGTGACTGCAAAGCAATATAAACCAGAGTTTAAAATGTGAAATTAGCTATAAACAAAATGTGATTCAGATGTTATCCATATCATTTTTTCTGTCCAAATCTTAATATGATGACCAAATTTCTGCAATTTTTGTCTCTTCTAGTAATTTTCCAAAATTGTTCATCCTTTTTTTGGCCGTCAGTAGTTATTGTCTTCCAGGTTACAGTCTTAAAGGCCAAAAATTTTTAGCGATGCCAGAATGGCTCGTAGTGTTCCATTTATTCATCAGAATTAAACTATCCAAATCCTGATACATCTATCACTATCAGAAACGAACCTTCACTGGCACATTGTGATATTTGGTGTCCACATCATAGATCTGAAAGCTGGAATATCCAAAAGAAGAGCAATTAGAAAGAGAAGGGGGAAAAAAAATAACAGCTAAGAGTAAATAAATTGTATCAACTTGCGTAAAAAGGTATATGCAAAAATTGTCATTTCTAGAGAATATGAGAAGCTTACACTAGTGGTTGCAGTGTCTCAAAGTGATAAGCAATGGTAATCTTTACAATCCAAGAAGGATTTAATTCATTCATAATGACCTCTGTGCGTCCAACTTCCTCCAGTTTCCCGTCTATTTTCCTTGCGTACATAACGGCCATTGGATCACTCTGTCACATAAAAGCATATTTTGGTGAAAACCATAAAGATAAGGCCTTGCCAAATTGACAGTAAGGACAATCAACTTTGTTTCATTCTGTCAAGTTTTGACAAATAAATAATAAAAGAAACTACAGATCTGATGCCACTTCTGTTCATAGCCCGGATCACAAATGCTTATCTGACAGCAATTTAGTTTACTCATAGAAAATAAAAGATGTAAAATCCATGGCAGGTTGACAAGCCGGACTAGTGGCAGCAAAGAAAATGAAAACAACAATATGGCAGCCAGGATATACAGTGATTGAACCTAATTAACGATTGCAAAATAAATCTATCTTATTACGATGCGTACCTTTGATGTTATGTCACGATCAATTAACTTTGATGCGGATAAAGACAACTGCATTTGAAGTTTTAAAAGGAACAAGTGCATAACAAGGAACTAAAATTAGTGAAAATTTCGAAGAAAATTAATGTAAGCATAGAAACAGGATAAAAATATCTTTGTTTCTCATCATGCTAATACATAAAAAGCAAATATAGTTTACCATTTTAAGCGTCAATGCTCATGAAAAGCTACATAAGGTACTTCAGTTTCATGTGAAGTGCTTTGTCAATAAGAAGCACAATATCCTTACATCTTCTTGTAGCAGACATGTGCTATTCTTCATTGCATACAACATAAAGACAAAATAATATTTTTCTCCAAAACTTTGCGGCATGCTGGTCTATGCTTTTTTACACTATCTGGGTTTCCATGCAAATTTAAAATTTGCAAGTCAAATGCACGTGTTGAGGCATATGTTGAAGCAAAGCAAGAGCTTCATAGGTGTAGCAATTTGGAAATGGAGACCTTGTCCGTTGACAAAATCTTACAAAAGGAAAACTAATCCGAAGATTGTCAACAGGACCAGACCAGGTAGAAGTCAAAAAGAGGTCCGGTTGTAGTCAATGGCCAAAACATGGGAGATAATCAGATATCCTCCAATTTGGACGTTGCGGCGCGGTGTCTTTTGACCCATTTTCTCTCGTTCATTCTAACACATAACTGATTAATTAATAATCATAATTTGTGTTTTTTTTATTAAAAAAAAAAAAAACTGTCTCATTTGAAAGTGACAAATGAGAATGAAGCATTATATTTTTGTCTTATTCCCCATGAGTTAAAAAACCAGCATCTTGTTGAAAGAAAATAGACTTATATTGACCAAGAATTATTACGATATCTCCAATCTGATGTTGTGGCAATAAAAATTATTTTACTGATCATAATCAAATTACGATACAATCTTGATGACCCAAAAATATATTTAAAAAAATCAGTTTGAAGCTATAATTTCCCATTGTGCTAAAAATTTTAAGTCAACGACTTTATTCCCAAAATTAAAATAAAGAGAGCATGGAAAAAGATATTAAATTCAAGACTCAAACAGAGATTATGTCCTTTAACAATGAACCTTTAACAATTCACACAGATAAACTTCATGAAAAGAAAAACCCAACAAAAAATATTGTTTCAAGAGAATTCAAGAACTCTTCTTTCCCTCTCCTTCCTCACCAATTTCCGGAAAAAACAAAGTTTCACCGAATAGAACCCTCCGACCAGTGAAGCTTATTTCCCAAAAAATATAAATTATATATTCAATAAATAAATAAATAACCAATAAAAAAGCAAGAAGAAAGACAAAAACAAAAAACCCCAAATCTTTATTTGGATGAAAAAGTAATTGATTAATAAAGTTCCTCATTTTTTTAACATAAATCACCTCGATTTGAGTGAAAAGTGGCTGGAGGCCGCGGGACCTGAAGAAGAAATCAACGGCGTCGTTCTGAGCAGCGCTGTTGTTGTTGTTGTTGTTGGGTTGGACCCCACCTATGGCCTGTTTCCCTCCTCTAACATCACCAGATAAACACCCTCCCATTCTCTCTTTCTCTCCAAAAAAAAAACAAACTCTCTCCTAAACCCCTCTTTTCTTTCTCTAAAAACTCTGATTTTGAGGCAAAACTCTTCTACTTATGTGTATACTCTCTAAACCTCCACCAAAGTCAAGAACTTCAATGTGTACGTCTCCGTGTGCCTGTACACGTATATGTCCTCTGTGTGTGTGTGTGTGTTTGTGGGTACTCTTATATGTGTTTGTATATAACAACAATTTGTTTTTTAGTTTACCCTGTTGTTTTCTGTTTCTGTAATTGACGGGGGCTTCCAGGAAAGACAGACCGCCAAAGCAAAACAACCAAACTGCCTTCTTATCGGTAGGACTTAGGCAGTTGGTGGTGCCTTTCAACCAAACCCAACTGAAAGAGTATTAAAAACATATCTGCCGGAGATCTTTTGGTGCCTTTGGAAGTTTTATTTCAATTAATTTTAATTAATTAACTTCTTAAATTGAATACTGAACGATCTTATATTAAAAAAGAGTATTTAAAAAAAAAACCCTTAATAAGTTTCGTTTCAAAAAATATTTGTGTCGTTTGTAGTTATTTTATCTAAAAAAAAAAAAATTCTTTGTACAAAACTGTATCGATATTTATGGTTATTTAAACAAAGATAATTTGGTATATATAACAAAAGGAAAAAAAGTACATCAGTCTGTATATTAATTTTAATATTTTATAATATAATTTTAGGCATATATAATGTAAGATTTTTATTTTAATTTTTAAAATAATATTAATTTAATTTTAAATTTTAATTTTATTAAAAAAATAAAATAATAAATTTGGCTGCATGAACCGAATCTATATACCAAAACCCATAACAAAATTACTAGTCCAACACTAGATGAGAGTCCCGACAGAATGTTGTAATTACTAGTTAACTTATTCTATTTTTGAGGAAGGTGAATTGCTGTGGTTCTACATGGTTTGGCTATAAATAGTTTTATTTATTAAGTATGCCTAATACGATTAGATCTATGGTAAGTCCAAAAAAAAATGAAAATACAATAAAAAATTGCTAAAAAATTTTAGATATTCTCACATTGTGTATCATTACATCTAAAATAATATCTGATAGAATGAATAAATAAATACTTACGTTAGATATTTTAAAACATAATAATCAATTGAGAGGAAATTGTAGATGATTGCAATATGATAGATCTCGAGTCCAAATCCTACTCGGAATTAATTTGTTTAAAAAAAATTATTGTGCCTAAACAATTGGAGAGGTTCGAATGATAAATGTTGCCAGTAGAAGATAATGATGATGATGATGATAATAATAATAATAATAATAATCCTAATAATTTGGTGACAATGTAGTAAAATAACGTAGTAAGTATATGACGATGCAGACCATTGAATGATAAAAGATTTATTAAAATTTAAAAAAAAAAACATGTAAATTAGTAGATGAATTGCGTACTACTCATATATCTTCCGCTATATTGTTATTTAGTCAAGCCTTAATAATAATTATAATAAAAGAATCACTACATAACAACACTTATTGAAAATATGATAAGCACGAGAGGACAATAATTTTTCTTTTTTGTGAGGCCAAATAAAATATAATTAGTTCATATTTTTCATTACTCTCATTTTATTACTACCTAGCTTTTCTCTTTTATTAATGTCTCAAACAATGTGATATATAGCCTCATCCCCAAAAAATCTTTTGCGAAGAGTCGATGGTGGTAAAGTATATGAACATTGTTAATTAGGTTAAGTTTTTACAACTTATTCATAATAAATTCGACCAATACAAAATTGGAAGTGAACAACGATCTAAGATCATGTATTGGACTTTTTTTTTTTTTTTTACTTTTATCAATTAAAATAAAAAGGTCTAGATGATATTCAATAATCTCGTTAGAGAGTATTTCACTTGTCTCTTGAAGTAAAAAGCTCGAATAATTATTGCTTACTTTGCATCAATGGAAGAGTAAGTTTATCCCTATTGCTCGCTCGCCTGATATTTACTTGACAATGTTTAGTGCTTACCATTAGCCTACAAAAACTAGCACTGAATTCCATTTGTAAGAGTGCGTGGAAAGGACAATAAAATAACAGTAGTTGATTCAAACTTTAATATCATATCATGAAATTTTAAATCTATATATTTATTTAGGAATATGTATTTTTTTAATTCTAAATCTTTACACTTTTTTATATATCAGTTTTAAACTTTTTTGATATTTTATTTGAGTGTTAAACATTTCGATTTCTCACCAAATCAGTCAATCTGTCGATGAAAAGTGACCAATTTATTAAAAAAATGATTTTAACTTTACAAAAATTATTTGAAAAGATGTTAAATATACTAATTGAAATTTTTTTTATCAAAAATGTGTACTTTGCATATTTAATTTGTATATTTGTTGACTAAAAAAATATTTATTATATATATTTGTTGATAAAAAAAATATTTAATTTATGTATTTGAACTTTTTTTTAATAATTTTCATTAAGTTAAATTTATTTCTTAACAGATTGGCCAGTTTTTCGTAACGAAAAGACTAATTTAATAATAAATCTAAAAATTTAAAATTTAAATGAAATATCAAAAAAATTTAAAATTCAAATAAAAAGTATAAAAGGTTAAGATAAAAATTGCATATCCCTATCTAAATAGATAAGTTAGTAGTGAAGTTCATAAATACTGTAATCTAATTTAGGCGTTATTAAGAGATTTTGTATTTTTCTGTAAAACAAAACAAAAAATTGACAGTCTTCCTGGAAATTACTGGGAAGGACTAGAGAAGACCCAAGTCAACAAAGTTTCCACCTCCTTGAACAATTTGAAGGGAAATATAAAACACAAGACAAAGCAAATCTTTGGAACTAAAATAAGTTGTGGATAATATGAAAAGACATTCAATAAGTTCTTTTTTATTTTTATTTTTATTTTTTTTCCATAGAAGAAATGATAGAGGTACGGGCCGTGGGCACAAAATTTCCGTCAAAGTGCAGGTTCCCTGGTACACTAATGTTTTCCTCATTGTTTTTTGAAAAGATTGTGTAGAAAACAATTAAAATAAAATATGTAGAAAAAAAAAGTTAAGAGAAGCACGTTATTAGCTGCCAAAAAGTATTTAACGCACATTATATAATATTAATGTACACATTTTAAATTAGCCACGATAATTTTGTATACTATCTTATCTTAATTATTTACACGTTATAATTTTTTTTTTAGTTAGTTTATTAAGAGACTCGATAAGTTATGAACAGATAATGAAAACTAACTCTCTATTATAAAAAATTCTATACCTGTTGCTTCATAAAATTAAAATTTAAAATTTTTATAATAAAAAATTTAAATTTTAATTACTAAAATATCTCTTAAATGACTACGTGTGCTTTTCCAAACACGAAAAGAGCAGAACTCGCTTTAAGCCTAATCCAGCATGTCTCCTCCCGTCCAAAAGTCCCCCATCTAACAGGGCTCTTCACCAAATAAACGGAAGAGCTGGAAACTCCATCTTTTGGATTGCTGCAAAGTACTGCATAAGTATCATGACGTAATTAAATATCAAAAGTCACCTTATTTTCGGCTAACGCATTCAACGAACTAGAACAGAGCACAAGGATCCTTGTTTGTGGGACTATGAAATACAGAACTTTCTCCTCGTACCCAACAAAAAAAAAAAACAAAAAAAAAATATTTCTAGTCTTCTTGCACTTCATCGTGAAGCTTCACAGTGTTTGAGAACATTTATGGACTCGGCAACTGAATTGGGAAACGTGATGCTCAACAAGAAAAACAGAAAATTAGTTTGACACAACTTGTAATATGGATACATTTCATGTGGCAGCTAAGAAGGGCCACTTGGGTATGTAACGTATGATTCTGGTTCCTTAAATGTTGAGAGAATTCAGTGTTTGCTTTGATTGTGCTCTATTTTATGAACATGAAGTGGGGGTTTTTTTTTTTTTTGTGGATTTAGTTGGATTCTAATCTTCTTGTGTGATTCTGGGAACTCAAATTGCATCTACAGCTAAAATGATAAGGAGGAAAATGATTCTATTATGTTTAATTGAAATAGATCCTTGCTATATAAGAATTAGAATGAAGTGATTAGAATTGGCCTAACTGGTGCATGATTCCATTCTAGAATTGAAATTAGAACGAGTTTCACATCTGTGAGATAAATTGGTTCTCAATTCTTTTTTTTTTTCCACTCTTATGCGTTACTAGTTGGTCTGTTTGTGCTCCTGGAGATCTTCATCCTCGTATTCTTCTTATCTTATGGGCAATAATATATCTGCAATGGGGCACTACAACGTGATTTAGATTTGAGTACCTCATTGCTGCTAAATTTGTCCACGTTAAACAAGTGTAAATTTGAAACATTAAGCCTTCATTCCATATTTGCTTATTGCAGGACAAGCTTACAAGTAAACATCTAAATTTCCTTTTAACGCCTCTGCAAACAAGTGACGTTCGTTAGGAGTAAACAAGCAGACTCAACGAGTTCGTATTTCTATTTCCTTTTTCCCTTTTCCCCACTAATGTATGTTCTTTTGGACCCGTAAATCCTTTGAATTTATAAATTATTTGACTGCCGTACAGGCTAATTTGTCCTCGATTCACATCACGAACATAGATGCACTACAAGGAAGAATTTATTTTGTTAGAGAGGTAATTCGATGCCGTCAGCATTCATTCAGTCCAACATAAGCCACTTAAAGTTACCACTTGGCCTACTTATAGAAGAGTCCTCCATGGCATCCAGTGCTTGGACTTTGTTAACATATGGGAGTTTAATGTAAGCAGCTTTGTTAGTGCAATGTCGCCAGCTGGATTGTTCAAAATAAAAAAATCAAAAAAAGTCACCAGCCGGAAGTGCCTGTTTCCAGGCCACTAGTTGCCCGAACACAGACAGCAATGGCTACCATCCCATGCTGATGCTGCCATATCAATCCACGTGACTTGAACTTTGTTTATCCACTTAGTTATGAAAATAAGCTTTTAATTTTTTCAAAGAAGGTAGCTTGTAAATCAGACAAATAAAATATGTAGTAAAGATTTCTTTGATATAGATGTGCCTGAAATTTACAAACCAGCTCCAACTTGAACAATGCTACATAGAATGTGCATACCCAAATAAACATTAATGCAATGCCACATTTGGAATATTTTTCAAAACAATAGTTATCAATTGGATTGGACCTCACTCATAGATGAAGTCAACTGCATTAATGGTGGTGGCAATAATTAACTTAACAAATGCCAAAAAATCCAACATGTTGAAATTGATGTTTACATTGAATTAACTGATTCCTTATTTTATAAGGTCACAATAACAGCTTAGAACTAGACAACAAGAAACAAACTGATTCTCTAAAACATTTTGCTGTTGCCCACATGGTTTCCAAGTTAAAAACAACAGAACCACCGGGGCCCAATCGTTGCAAAGTTCTTTTTCCCAAAAAATGAAAAAAAATAATTGCCCAAAAGCCTTACTTAACTTAATTAAAAACCCATTTTAAGACCATCTCAGCTTTCAGAAATTAACAGAACAATCTAAGATATACAATTTTACAAGTTTTTCTGACATCTCATCCATGGCTCTGCTGTTGTATACTGAGAAGAGTGCAAATTGCACCCAAAGTTGAAGACAGGAAGCAGCAAAAGAACTAAAGTTGCAACTGACCTGGACCTCTCCTTGATGATATTGAAGGAGGCCCACTCAGGTTTGCTGCAGAAGTTTGTCGTCCGGGTTCTTCTGGTCTTTGTACATCCTGCATAAAACAACATAATAGCATCCACGTAAGATTCATGGGAATTATGGACAGGGTTAACAAAGCATTTGTATGCTAGACGCAGGATGGATTATACGCTCTGCCATATAGGCAGGGTAAGTAACATGTCCGACACTACTTCACAGTGGGGAGTACAAAAATGCTGCCATTATGGGCCTGCAAAATTCATCGTGGAGATGCAAATAGACCCTCATTACTTGGTCCATCTTATGATTTACATTTAACTGCTATACCCTCGTGAGAGGACCACATATTCTTCTTAAGCCAAGGTGCCTTTTGCCATTTTACAACCCAACCCCACCCTACCTGCTGGAACAGCACAGCCTAAACTGAGCATCATTGCTAGAAGCTACATTCCTTTAAATGTCCAGCAAAAAATACACATACGGGGAAGTTAACCTCTACATATTAATGCTCACAAAGTGAACTGACCCAAAAAATTTCATTGAGTCTTATCCCCCAATTAACCAAAAAATCTATCAAAAAAGATCATTGAAAAAATAATGCAGTGAGA
Source organism: Carallia pectinifolia (assembly GCA_037832335.1). Classification (NCBI taxonomy): domain Eukaryota; kingdom Viridiplantae; phylum Streptophyta; class Magnoliopsida; order Malpighiales; family Rhizophoraceae; genus Carallia; species Carallia pectinifolia. Next base: position 14,357,200 of record CM075453.1, read on the forward strand.
AAAAAAATCACTAAGTATCATAAAGAAATATATACCTTTGATGAAGAGTTGTTGCGAGATTGAGTCTGTGCTTTTCCATGCATCCGATGCTGGTGCTGCATTTGCTCAAACTGGTGGAGTCTTAAAGGAAAGTTAATTACTTTATGCAAACTGGAATTCCCAACGTCCTGGTTGGCATCACCATCCTCAGAGATCTGTGATCCACTGGGAACATGGTGTAAAATTTGGGAATAGGGATTCCCTGAAGATGTTCGCTTAATTTGCTCACTGTTGAAGGAATATGGAGGTACAGCCTTCAAACGAGTCTGTAGAATCTTAAAAGCAGCACTTTGCTGCATTTAAGGATCACAAAATTCATGAGTTCTATAAGCAAATAGCCAAAATCAACAATGCTACATTCAGAAATCACATAATTCAACAAAGTTCTACATGCAAATAGCCAAAATCAACGACACCAGTGCCAATAAAGTTCAGGAATAGGAAATGCCATGCAACTAGGATTTCCTTCCAATTATTCTGTTGTGACCAAGCATAAATATCTATATAGCACCTATTCTTTTCAATCATATGAAAGACATTCAAAAACTTGCATACATTCACTGTTGTACTGTATGGGGGAATTCCAGTCTCACGCACATTATAATGAAAGGAAAAAAAAAAGGAATTTTTCAATGACAGTAGCATGTTCCTCCAGCCATACCTGAGGCAGTAACATGAGAAGACCATACAAGGCTTTTAATAATGATGTATATCTTCCAGGTTCGAGAAGCTGCAAGAACCCAAAAATGTGTCAGAAACTTTGTGTCAGGAACTTGACAAAAGAACTTCAATTAAATAATTTAAGTCAATAGAAAACAGACTAGCCATTAATTTTGTTCTCAGACTCAAAGTATAAAGAGCATCCAAGTTGCCAAATCATTCACAGCAGTCTAACAAGACCAATCAAACATTATACGCTATGTTCCATACCATGAAGACACAAAACTTCTTATTGAAAAATTTTTCACATCAGAGGCCACAACATAGGATGATGAGTGGTCATGTCATCACAATCAAACTAGAAAGAAAATGCATGCAAAGCAATCTTGCAAGCACAACAATATTAAACTTGAGGAAACTATCAATGCAGAAAAAAGAAACTTCAATCAGCATATTTATTTCTAACCCAAGATATCAATTGAAGATGATCATACAATAATAAAGTATCAAATAATATGCAAGTAAAAGCCATCAAATGATCAAAGAATATGCACCAACAGAAAAGCCTTTATGCGATTATAAATAAAGCATAACAATGCACAATATTTCAAACGAATAGAAACATAAACTCCATCCTCAATTTTGCACCTGTAATCTAAGATAAGCAAAAATTGGTGTCTCTAGCAAACAAATCAATTTATCCAGCTGGACCAAGAATTTGACATTAATATCTTCCTCCACCAGTGACTGAATCACAGAACTTGCATGTTGGTACGTCTGTCGGAAAAAAAATCAAATATAAACACAACTGCAAAAAAAAATCATAAACACTAAAGTAACAACTCAATGAAATTGTTCATCGAATAAGAGACAACATATTTGAACATAGGAGGACACCCATGACAAAGTTCCATACCTGTGCTAACAAGCAAAGGCTTATAATTGCCATAGGTGAATGACACCATGAAGCATACAAAGAAACAAATAAGTCTTTCCCAGCAGCATTCACCAGTGACTGTTTTAAAAGATCTCGAAGCTCAGCTAATTCAGAGGATGTAAGTAAAATCAAATTTAGCGCCTGAAAGAAAGCACAACAAAAATATTGAGTAGAAATGAACAGTAAAATTAAAAATAAAAAATTTATGAGAAAACTTTACCGATTTTAAGCAGCTATGATGCATGAAGACAACATTATGTTGGAGGTCTGACTTTTTAAGATGCTTCATTTTATCTACTATGAATAGCCCTAGAACAGTATTGCCACATCCACTCATGTATTGCACATCTATTTCAAGAAAATAATTATACCTCAACCATGGTGGATGCAAAATCCAAGTCAGCCTCTCCCTCCAGTATTGTGGAGAGTTGTCGATAGACTCTTTCAGCATCTAAAAGTACACAGAGTCGTCGGATTATTAAAGCACCACGCCTGAGGAACAAAAGGATGATTTGCATAAAAGTTAGTATCCTGTGTTGTGAATAAGTTACCCCAACAGACCCATTAGATTATAAGAATTACATAAAAGCAACAATAAACCAGAGAAACACTCACTTCTCCAGCAGAGAATTATCAACACGAAAATTATGCACCAAGAAAACGACAAGCTGGCGGAAATGTTGTTGATCTTGAGCTATGCATGCATGAACCTCAAGAACGAGGAGTACCACCTGGGGAGGCATATAGAATAGCAACAATTAACTGAAATCCAGTACAAGCGCCTTTGTAAATGTTTTCTTTATGCATATAAGGGCCAAATCCACACAAACAGAAGCACAAACGTACGATTGAAAAAGAAAAAGGGGTTAAGTTCCAGCTACATAGAGGCAGAATCCAGTTATGACTGTGATGAAAAGAAGCAAATAACGAGAACCAAAATTGATAAAGCATTGAAGTATGCTACTAACAACTGAAAATTACCTCGTCAGAAGGATCCGACAGTGCTTTCAGTAGTGTATCAAATATGTCATTTAGAAAGCGCAGTACCTGTTTCACATGGATAGTACCACACTAACATCAAAATTGTCATTCTAATTGTAAAAAAACTAATAATCAGACCTAATACTTAGGAGAATAAGCACAAATTGAAAATTCCAAGAATAAAGCCAAAATTGCTCGCTAATTTATAGTTGAAGAACCAAACATTCATTCCATCCCATACACATTATTTTTTCATTATACTCCATCTTTCATTTATGCACCATCAAATCTACTGGCTGATTTATTTTTGCGCCGGAACGATATATCACCTACTCCTATTGAGAGCCAGAGGTGAAAATGACAAGAAAAGGGGATAGCTTGGAAAGTGGCAAATGGGCAGCTTCAACCCAAGCCTTTTGCGCCAATGACGTATAATGTGACAGAGTGAAAACCAATTACACCACAACTCTGTGAAAAACTAAAGGAAAAAGAGTGGAGGGTTTTTTTAATGAATACTATTATGTCATATGATAACGCTATATGTACTCAAGTCCACGGCAATCTACAATACAAGGAAAAAGGGGGCACTAACTCCCCTACAAATGTTTTAACAAAGCCAGCAATGACAATGGACAGTAAGGAAATCTTCAGTGCTCAAAGGCCATTATAAAGAAACAGCCTCTGTCAGCCTACATAGTCAATTACCAGGTTTGACAGAATAGAATCAAGCTGAATAGAACCATCAAAAGAAAAATAAACATATCAACTTTCAACGAATGACATTGCTTCTCGGATAACAAAAAAAATACGGACATGTAAATCATTTGTAGCTAGTTCGGATTACCTCAGTACGATGTCTATTCAAAAGGGTCGATATCCAGTGCAATGCTTCAATTCGAGTGCCCTCCCACTCACTATGCAATTGCCTGAAGAATTGAAAGAATCAAAGATCTTGTGCTGAGGCAGAAAATATAAGGAAAGCCAGAACACTTTTTTTCTAATTGTTATGACTGCTCCAATTTTTCTACAAGTCATAAGAGCCACACCTCCGTGCAATTGAAAGAATTGCTGCAACATCAAATCCTTCCGCAGGATCTGCCTTGATTGCACGAAGCTCTTCATTCGTTTCACGGGCAACCTAATATCCAGAAAAAATAATAGAGGAAACAGAAAAAAGGAGAAGGCTCAGCACAACAAGTTTAGCAGTGCAAATATACTACCTTTCAAAATGTTTAAGCTGCCTTACCACCCTAATTTTTTCTTCTTTGTCAGATATACAGGGCAGAATGGCTCCCAATATGTCTGCATAATATGGAACAAGTTGGTCCCCACCAAGTTTTACAAACTCATTCATCTGCAGAGTCAACAAGAGTAAGAGAAATATGAAACATCACAAAAGAAATGAACTGTAAACAGAATTCTAAGAGATACTGCAGCTAAAAATGCAACAGAGAATGGAAAACAAATAGAAAGTAAAGCCCTACATGCACATGCATATTCAAAGAAATAGAGACATGGATGCTTGGTAATAGGTACACAAGTACTAAAAAATTTAAACTGGAAACATATATAGTGTTTCTTCTTCTTACCCAGGTAATAGCAGTCAACCGAGTAAATTCATCTGGAGAAGCTGCCCTTTGCACCAATATTTCAGCCATGCGACCATAATCTACAGACTTCAACAGTAGCACTGCTTGAGTCAGAAAATTTGAAATGAACAGAAGTATTTACTTTTATTTTTAACACATGATGTCAATGAAATAATTCCTACATGAAAAAGGAAACAATCATAAATTTGAAAAGATAAAGAAGGGAAAAAAGAAAACACTTAAAAAGTTTCTCTGCAGTAAGTGAATAGGAATGAGAAATTATCCTTTCTATCTCTCTCTCTCTCTTTCTGGAAAAAATAGCAAGATAGACGAAGATAAAGAAAACTGTCATTTAGGACCAGCAAAAATCTTACTGGTGAATTTTTAATCTCCTGGAGAAACTCTGATAGAGCAGAATCAGCTTGTTGTCGTATTTCATGGCTCGAATCACTCAACATATTAAACAAACCTGAGATTTAACAAAGATTGTGAATTCAATAGCATTAAACAATAGCAGCAAATACACTGCACAGGACAAAAATGATTTACCGTCAAGAAAATCTGGAAGAAAACCCAGCATATCTATATCAGGAACACTGTCCAACACAGTTATCCATCCCACCAAAAACTGACGGACATAAGGATTTAAGACATTCATACGTTCCCTCAACAGCGGTATAAATTCTTCAATGCTGACAAAGAGAACAAAATCAAAAAGAACAACAAAAAAAAAAAAAAAATCGAACTTTTATATTATCAAAGCATCCTAGTACATATTCTGCCAACTGTTCACCACAGATAAAATGGTAACACACCTGAATTGATCGCTCTCCGTAACAATATCCTGTTTCATTAAAATAAGTATGAAAGCACAATTCCAACAATTATAGGTAATTTGTAGATACTGTATGTGTTTTTACCTTTACAAGCCGATCTAAGAGATGAGCAGCACTTTGTACATTGGCATCTGAGTCAGCGGAAAGTTTACACAAAGCATCAAAAATTTGATTAAAAAATATGATAAAATCTCCTCTCACAACCTGCACATAAAAAAAAAATAAAGAGAAGATTAGGACCCATAGGTACCAGGCAGGAAGGGGCCATTCCCAGAGGGAGGCAATAATATCAGGTGCCATTCTTACTTTTGCGATGTTATACAAAGCTTCACAAGCATAATAGCGAACTCTGCTATCTTGGTCAGAAAAAGATTTAAGCACAGGTGGCACAATTTGCTGGCAATATCACGAAAACAAACAGCATATTATGAGACATGTAAAAAGAAAAGAAAGGAAAAGCTACCATCTAAAAAGTGGAAAGAATTCAAAGAACATTTCAAAATGTCCGTATCCTTGTACTACTCCGGTTCACTTAAATTGGGTCAGAACAAATTCATACTGCCGATCCTTATAAACTCCTTGAAAGAGAGAAATAACTGCTCTGACAAGTTTTCGACAGTTCTAGAGTGTTATTTAATCCCTTCACACCTTCCCAGCTAAATACAAGAGCCTTCTCCTGTCACTAGTTCAGTGGACAAAGCTCATCACTGAAAAGATCAGCTGACATTCAATTTAAGACAAATCATCACTAACATCCTAGTACCCTCACGAAGCTGGCGAACTCAATTAATTATTTCCCACATTCTCTAGTGTTTCGAGACGTAAAACAGATTCACCATATCTATGAATCAACATGAACATCCTGAAAACACCCAAAAAGACCTACTTCCAATCCAGTACCTCGAGATGTTGAGCTGCTTCGGAAGTCAGCCCAACTGTTGCAGCAGCCAGGCCTATCAATCCTCCCTACATCAGACATTCAATTCCAGAATTCACAGGCTAGTCGAAAATAGTAGAGGACCAAAAAAGGCAAAACGCAATTCAACAAAATTTCTCACGTCAAGTTACGAACCTTGCGGTGGTTGGCCTGCGGCGAGTAAGTAAACTCCGTCGTCAACAAATTGATCACCGCCGATATCTTCTCGTGATCCCCCGCGGCCGCCAGCTGCTTCACTATTCCCTCGAGCTAAAACGCCACACATTCATTCAAACAAAAATCAAACCGTTTCCAAAACCCTAGAAATCAACACTCAACCAAATTGAAAAACATAAAAAAAAAAAAAAGAAAAAAAGAAAACACGGAGAGAGAGAGAGAAAGAGACCTCGAGAGCAGCATTCTTGCGCTTCTCGTAGAGCTTGTCGGAGAGATTACGGAGGAGGGAGGACGGAATCACGGCTTCGGTCATGGCGCCGGACACCTAGACAACACGAACACGCACACTCACCAACACACAGAGAGAAATCACAAACCCTAAATCCCTCCGGCTTCTTTCGATTTCTGTTCGCCGAGAGAGATGTGGGGAATTTCCGGAATTCGAATTCAGTCGATTTTCCTCCTGACCTCTTTTTTAATTCCTATTTATTACCATTTTTCACTCTTTTTCCTTTTATTAATCAAAATAATATTTAGAATTAGGGTTTTCTTTTTCTTTTTCGTTATTTCCTTTTTTTTTTTCTGAAAATAAAGCGAGATTGGATTGAAATTCGGATGATCAAATCTGGGAGATTTTGGGAAACAAATCGACGGTCATTAATGACTATCTGCGGTGTATTCGATTAAGCAACAAATCTCCTAATCTTTATCATAATTTAATAAGAAAATTTGTAATTAATATCATAATTTGGGCCTAATAAAAAAATTAGATTATTATATATCATTAGATGAATTGAGTTTTTAATTTATTACTACATGCTCCATGGTGAAACTGAAAAAAAGAAAAGAAAAAAAAGTTAACATTTTAATGTGTAATAATTAGTCTGAAGTAATAAGGATTTATAAATAAAAGTTTAAAATAATTATAAAAATATCATCTTAATGTTTTGAAGAGACTATATTATCGTTATTAAGGAAAAAGAAAAAACAAACGTGCTTTAAGGTTAGGTGTGGGATTGTATTGTTTTTACATTAGTTTTCTTATGCTGTTATTGCTATCAAGAATTTTTTTTGACTAAAATATTTTGTGTGTGTGTTTCTTTCTTTTTTGTAATTTAAAATAATCATTTTTATAGGAAAATTATAACCTTTGTAAAAATAAAAATATATGTCTTAAATATTTTGCTTAGGTTTGATTAACGGTTGGTAATTTTAGTATTTTTATTTTACATTTTAACATAAAGGCAATTATTATAGGTGTCAAAATAGAATATGTGAAAATAAATTTTCTAATTTTATATTACATTACATAATGTTTGAAGAGGAAAAATATCATAATGACAAATTTTGTAACATCTCAGTAAGTCAAATGTTGATAATTTCATATTAGCTCACCCTAAATTAAAATTGTAGCAAAATTTTACTATGTATTCGATATTTTTATCTTCGTTAGTTTGAGGGATATTCATAATAAGAAAAGTTTTTAAACTAATTAAATCTCCTAAACAATTTTTAGAAGTAGAAAAATCCTTCAATTTAATTAATTTAAGAGATATCAAAACTAAGATGGTTAACAGCTAAGATTTTTAACTTAAAAATCTAAAGTTCAATTTCTAGTTCTCATTCTCACCAACCTTCTTTTCTTATTATAATAAAACATTTCCACAAAGACAAGAAAAAAAGCATTATATAACAATTATTAAATTTATTTTTTCAACTTAATTAGAAATTTACTATTTTATTTCTTATATAACAATTATGTAATATTTTTAAAGAGACAATTTTCTCTATACAATAATCATTTAATTTATTGTTTTAATCAATATTTAGAGATAGGATGAGGGAGAAATCTTTGATAAAAACTAAGATAAAAATAAGGATGTGTGTAAGAATTGGGACTATCCCCATCTCCAGCTCTCTGTTGTCATCTCTTTTTGTTACTCTAGCCATCTCGCCTAAAATAAACATATAAGCATGAGATCTTTTGGTTTCATGTTCAAATATTAGTAATTTTACTTTCTTTTTCGTTTAACAAAAAAATAAAAAAATTAGAAGGAATGTTTTTAATGACTTTGGAACTTTTGTCGAATCTCTATTTTTTAAATTTCTTCTATTTTGACATCCAATAATATTAAAGAGAAGAATGCAAATTTATCAAGCTTAGCAACAAATGAAGAAACTATAGAATCAAACTATTGAAGAGGAGAATGAAAAAGGATAAAGGATTTTCACACACATACCAAATAAATGCAAATAAGATATTAAGAAATACTTACTGGAGTTACGAAAATCTTGCTCAAAAAATAATCATGCACCAATTCAGGTAATTCAAAAATATGAAATCTGGGCATTGCAAACATTCTTGAGTCTAGTAATTGTGAGGCAAATTTGACAATCACAAGAGGCAATATACTTAATTCTGTATCCAAACATATAAATAGGGAAGAGCTCTTGGTTTCTCAATTACGTCATCTCTCTTTTGGATTCGCTCAATTAAGTTATGTCGGTTACAAAAGTTGGGTAGAATACAAGAATTATCTACATACAAGTACGTAAATTGTGCATAGGAAACCATTATATGACCACACATGGGTGGCCAAATTACAACCAAACGATATTTAGTTTGTGCAATAAAATACATATTTGGTGCAATCGTAGTTAAAAAATATGCAATAAAAAAATATAATAATACTTTTTTGGATTACTTTTTATTATTACAGTTACACAAAATATACTACTTGTTACACAAAATGTGAATCTAGACAATATTTGACCATCAAGTTGTATGGCCATGCAAGTTTTCCTTGTGCATATGTCCGTTACATATGTTATATACAGATAAAGTTTGTAGTGGGCTACACTCATTGAGTGAGCTGTAAAAGTCAATGAGATATGTCACGTGGAAGATTTATATTCGAAAGTAGTATCTTTATTCTTATCTTTCAAATTTCAAATAACCTACCTCTATCTTTTAGCATTTTTCTCGTGTCAAGGTAGAAGTGGCTTAAATTTACCAAATAGAGTTAATGTAGTAAACTATTATTAGAATTAATCTCTTCTCATTCTACCTTCAATTATATTAAAATTCCCTAAACCACAGGCAGTTACATATGACACACAAAGAAGATAATAAATAAAGTTTAGCAATAAAAGGCATAAAATTAATGCCAAGTTAATGTTGTAGTACTGTCATTCGCAAAAGCCATCTAAGTTAGCCTCAACCTTCTCTAAGTGTAACCATACTCATAATCTAAAAATCCTAATACCATAAACCGAACTCTACTAGTTTAGAGAACATGACATTTCTCTCAGTCAATGGTTTATGGCTATTTAACCTCACTTTAAATAGTTGATGGCAACTCCAACATCTTAAGATTAATCTGAGATAACAAGATCTCACAGTACCCCAAGTATTATATGAGCTCAAATGAGTGAGAGTGAATCTAGTTAATAACCTAAGAGCAATGATTTTTTTTAGTCACTAGAATCAATTAATAAAATAGTGTACCCTCTATTGGCATCTCATCACCAATTAGTTCAACTGAAGAGTCTTTCAGAGCATTTTGCATCGAGATATATCCTCATAGATGTGTCGTAACAAAAAGCAATAGATGTATTGTTGATGAGAACTATTTATTTTTCTACAAAAATTAAATAATGACAACTAATTTAAAAGTAGGAACACAAACAATCGAGGAAAAATTAAAGAAATTTTCTATGTGGCAATCCAAGCAGTAGCCAAATATTTTACGAATCCCAAGTCTAGATCTAAAACAATCAAAATAGGTATAAAAATTGCAATTCTCATTTTTTTTTTAGCTTTAAAATCTAAATTCATTAGTGGTTCGCTATTAGATATTTAGTGATAAGAAAAAAAATTGTGGGTTCAAGGACACCACCCAAAAGAGTGTTTTGCACTCCACTTAAATAAAAATCTCACTTAATGTGGGAGTTTTTTTTTTTTTTGAGGGTGAAGGGATTTAATCCCTTGATCATCCCTTGCACTCCAAATGACAAATGTATGGTAGCTATTTGGACTATCTAAGTGGTTGCAATTCTAATGTTCTATGTGCCTAACAAAAAGAAAAGTATTAAAATAGTATTTTAATGTAATGAACTATAATTGAGACCATTATTGTTCATTAATGCAATGAACTATAATTAGAACCATTATTGTTCGTGACAACATTATAATCACTAATACAGTGGTAAAACTGATCTGATCAAATAACTTGATTTAATTCGCTTGAAACTCATCTACATGAAAGAATAAGAAATTTCCTTTTACTTTACCTAACATGTACTGATAAAAGAAGTCAATTACTCGTAACCTTAGTAACCTAAATCAAATTACTTGAAACTAAAATAAGCATAAACCGAATTAAAAAATAACTTGAATTACATGAATATATAAAACCTGAAACCTCAGGAACTCAATCTGAAACCTTAATATATTTGAAACCTAATAAAACTTAAGACTCAGTGTATCCCAAACCTGATTAACTCAAAACTTAAAATATCCAAATTTTGAATAATTAAACAATCGACGAACCTAAAACTAAAAATACTTAAAATCCAAAAGATCTGAACCCGATAAATCTATAAACAAAATACCAAAAACTCAAAAATAGTCAAACTCCAATCTAACTCCATTGCCCATGTTTTATCCTCTAATATTTTGTTGCTTACTATTGTTGTTTTCTTATAATTTAATTGTCATGTCAAATTAATCTTATTAAATTCTTTAGAATTATGAATAAAATCAAAATTCAATTGTAAGTGACGTACAAAGAGTGGTGTTTAAACTAGAATTCTTACCTCAATTTTGAATCCCAATTGTGGAGAAACTCCCAAACACTTATCTTGTAATGTCAGCATATGATAGTAAACAATCCATTAAAGAATTTTCATATTATCTAAAAGTGGGCTAATGAATCAAAGAAATATTAAGCAGCGTGAGGATATTGCAAATTCTAAACAATAAATGAAATTATTTTCCAATGTAAAAATAGTGAAAATCAATCTATCTAATAAATGTTGCATCCAGTTGTAACTATAGCAAGTTCCATCAAATAATTTTTTTTGTGGTGTTGTGTTGAAAATTAAAGATTGTTTCTAATGGCTAAGAGCTCAAAGGTAAAGGTTATAATTTCAGATGTGTTCCTATGACAATAAAGATCGCAAAATGTAAACTCAATAGCAAAAATTATTTGGATTGGAATAAAACAGTGTAGGTTTATTTCCTTAGTACTAATAAGCTCAATGATGAGCCACGAATTCTGAGGACAAAAAAAGATTTGGTTAAGAGAAGATGCTTGAATATTTTTGTTGAGATAATTGATTTGGTTAACCATAATGAATTGGTTAAAGAACTTATAAATTATTTGCCCTTTTTATTTTCGGGGAAGAGGAACTTATCTCACATCTATGACATTTGCAAAGGGATATCATTAAAAGAGAGAAAAGTCTCTTACTGAATATTTTATGGATTTTAAACAAGTGTATGAGGAGCTGAATACTCTCATCCCTTTGAGTCATGATGTGAAAACTCAATAGTCTCAACATGAGCAAGTGATTATTATATGTTTTCTTGTAGGATTATCATCTGAATTTGATGTTACTCGAACACTCTCTAGTTCGGAGATTACCTCTTTTCATAACAATATTTACATGATTGAAATGAGTAGAGAGATTTCAGCCTCTTTGTCATAATACTAGTATTGGTCAGGTGAGTCAAGGTTTTGAGAATAAGGTTGGTCGCGGCAATCATGGTGGTATAGGTGGTAGAGATGGTGATGGTAATGGTAATGGTTCGAACGATAGTTATGGTTTTGGATAGAATAATGGTCGTGGACAAAGCGACCAAAATAGACCAACTTGTTACTATTGCGGTGAACTTAGTCATACAAAGCCTAATTGTTTGAAACTTTATGGTAAATCTCAGTTTTTGGTAGCTAATATGGTGACTCAAGAGAATGATCCTATAGTTGATGCACATTTTGTTCTACTAATAAGTTTATTTTGATTTTTACTAATGAGTTTACTCATTTTTCTGAGTACCAAGCCTTGCAAAATTTTTTTTCCCAGTGTAGCCATTAGTGATCAGTCAAGTATACCAATTACATGTTTTGTGTCATCCTCTCGAAAATGAGTTATTGAATCAGGTGCTACAAATCATATAACAGGTAATACAAGTGTAATTCTATTTTTTAAGTCTCATATGATAGTTCAACCAATTTTGTTGTGAGTTTTAGAATAGTTGTTTCGACATTTTCCCTCTTATTGACTTATATCCTATGTTTACAAAATTTTTCGTTCAATTTACTTTCCATAGTAAATTTACTCAAGACCTAAATTGTTTTTGTCTCATTCTGTCATTATGCCTTTCAGAATCTTAATGACGGGGAAGATTATTGGTAGAGGAAGTAAGTCTTAAGGCCTATATGTGCTAGGAACGACTTCTCCACCAATCCCAAAGTATACTGCTTGTTCGAGTGTTCTAACGCCACTTGAGATAAATTATTAGGGAACATATCCTTATCTGGTTTAAAGGAATTATTTCCTCATTTTCAACATTTGTCTTTTTTAGATTGTGAGTCATGTCAATTTGCCAAATATTATCGTATGTCTAATTTTTTTAGAGTCACTAAGTTGAGTTTCCTTTCGAGTTAGTTCATTCTTATGTTTGAAGTCCTATTCATTTGTCTCTAAACCTAGTTTTCGATAGTTTGTGACATTTGTTGATGATTATTCTCTTGTTAATTGGTTATATTTAATGAAAAGTTACTTAAAATTATTTTTCATATTTTGTGCTTTTTGTGCTGAAATCAAAACACACTTCTATTTGTATTTTACATAGTGACAACGCAAAAGAATACTTTTCTGAGCTTTTCAATTCTTACACATTACAAAATAAGATACTTTACCAACCTTCATGTGTCGACACTCCACCTCAAAATGATATTATGGAAAGGAAAAATAGACATTTATTAGAAACTATTAGAACACTTCTAATCTATATGAAAGTCTTATGCAGTTATGGGCTGGTGCTATTTCCACAACTTATTTATTAATTAATCATATGCTTTAATCAAATTCTTAATTGTGATATCTCCTATTATGTTTTGCTTCATTCTCATTCGTTGTTTTGCTTAAACACATATTTTTGTTCTACATGTTTTTAAGCAATTATGAGCTAGTGCTATTTCCATAACTTGTTTCTTAATTAATCATATGCCCTAATCAAATTCTTAATTGTGATCCCTTATTATGTTATGTTCTGTTCTCATTCGTTGTTCTCGCTTGAACACATATTTTTAATTCTATATATTTTGTTTGTGATGTTCGTCCTCATGTGTCTAATTTAGAACCCAAGTCTCTCAAGTGCATATTTATAGAGTATTCTCATTTTCCAAAAAAGGATACCTATGTTGCTTTCCTGATTTGGGTCGATATTTAGTTTTTGGGTATGTCATACTTTTTGAGAACATACCATCCTTTTTTGATTCCCATATCCATAGTAATAAGGAGGAAGAAGATGATCTTTTGGTGTATACTTTAACCACTAGTATTGGCCTTAGTGCGCCCACTAAACCACCCATTTCTCAGGTATGTACTCACCATACTCCAACTAATGACTTCAATCCGCTGTCGATTCCTCCGTCTACAAATGTTAGTTTTGACCTTTTTGTTGCTTTCCAAAAAGTACATGAAAATGTACTCACTTTATCTTTTCTTTTGTATTTTATGGATATTCATTATCTTTTTTGAATTGCTTTATTATTTTTCTAAACTCTATTTCTATTTTTAAGATAGTAGTTGAGGTTTTGTCTCATCTTGGTTTGCGAATTGCAATGGAGGAAGAGATGATAGCTTTAGATCATAAAGATATTTGGGAATTCACACACTTACCAGTAGATAAACAAACTATTAGTTGTAAATGGTTATATGTTGTGAAAGCTAACCCGGATGGCTAGTTTTATAAATCGTCTTAAAGCCAAATTTATTGCGAAAGGATATGTTCAAACATATTTAGTTGATTATTCTGAGACTTTTTCTCTGATCGCTAAAATTGGACTTTTTATTCTTGTTGCTATCAATTATTGGCTTTGTACCAATCAAATATGAAAAATACATTTCTTCATGGTCATTTAAACGAAGTATACATGAAGCAACCAATTGGGTTTTTTTACTCATGAGGAGTCTTGTAAAATTTGTCGATTTAAAAAATCTTTATATAAACTACAACAAAGTCCTCATACTTGGTTTGGAAAATTTGATAAAGTCATTCAGGAGGTATAAAGAGAAGTAAATGTGATCATTCAGTATTTTATCAGCAATTTAAAGCTAATCTTATATTATTGGTTGTTATGTTGATGACATTGTTATAACAGGAAATAGTAATGCATGTATGTCAGTACTTAAGTATTTTCTTCAGACGCAGTTCTTGACAAAGGACTTGGTGTGTTTAAATATTTTTTAGGCATTGAGATTTCAAAGAGCCACAAGAGTATTTTTTATCTCAAAAAAAGTATACCCATGATCTTTTTAAGAAACTAACAAGGTAGGAACAAGACTTTATACTGCACTTATGGTTACCACCTCACAACTTACAGCAGATGATGGAGATTGTTTCCAAATCTTGAGAGGCACAAATGTTGGTTGGAAAATTAAATTATTCTACAATGACACGTCCTAAAATTGCATATCTTATTAGTGTTATGAGTAAATTTATATCTTTTCCACAAGTTACCCATTAAACAGCCTTAGAGCATATCTTATATTATCTTAAGTGATCTCCTAGACCTGATATATTGTTCGATAATCAAGTTCATATTGTGTCGAGTGTTTCTCAAATGCAAATTGAGCGAGTTCTAAAATTGATAAAACATCCACTACAAGTTATTGTGTTTTTATTGGAAGAAACTTGATGTTTTGAAAGAATAAGAAACAAAATATGACGTCTTGATTAAGCACAGTGTCGAAGTATAGAGCCACAACAAAATCCACATGTAAGCTTATACAGATACATCAATTGCCACATGTAAGCTTATACAGATACATCAATTGCCAAGTGAGATTAGAATTATCAGTTCAACACTTGCGAAATTATAATGTAACAAACAAACTGCTCTGACTTATATTTTTATTTTTACATTTTATAATTTTATATTTTAGAATAATATTTTATAAATAATATTGAGAATTATTTTACTTAATTTTTAATTTTTTAAAAAAAATATTAATTTTTATTAAATTATAAAAATTATTATATTTGAGATTTTTTTTATAAATGTCCACATTAAAGAAAATTAAAGTAAAAAAAAATATTATTTAAGAATATTTGAAAAAAAAAATATTGAAATTATATAAATACTAATAAAATAAATTAACATATCTAATTCATATGTGAAGTAAAAAAAATAATAGTAAAATTATATAAATATTCTTTAAGGGTAATTTAGTCCATATAAATTATTATTACTATTAAAAAATGAAAAGCAATCCAAAAAGTAGCAAAAAGTAAGTCAGATCTACTTTTCAATCAGCTGCTGTTAGGAAGTCAAATAAGGAAATAAGCAGAATCAAAAAGTAACACTAAAATATTTACCAAACACCTATCTTCCTACTTTTTGAAGATGAAACGCTTCCCATTAAGTCAGATTCAATTTTCCCTGAGAGGACAAAATACACCAAAGTTGACTGTCACTTTATTCATGAAAAGATTCAGTAAAATCTCATTTTCATTAATCCTGTCTTAACAAAGGAATAGTAATGATTAACATCTATACTCCAACTTGAAAAGTTCTAAATATAATAAGCAAATATACTATTGTGTATATATAATAGTTAATTCTAATGACTTGATTCTAAAATCATTTCTACTTAGTAACCTCTTGTACTACTTTTAAAATAAATTGCATGACAATTTTCTCTTACACATCCACTGGCAGAGTCCCCAATTTCTTGTAAAGCTTGAAGCTTCAAGCAACGCTCATACGATGCATCCAAAGCCAGTGCATCTTTTTCTCGGTGGCAATGGGAACAAGTATTATTCTCCGATCTTCATTAGTGGCTACCAATGTCTACAACACAACAAATCTTCGTGCTGAACCAGCAGTCAAAACGGGATGGACGACTTCCCAACTAGCAGAAGCACAGCATAGTTTGCAGTGCACTCGATGAGTGGCATTCCTTTAATATCCGTGTTGTGTACCAGATGTGAAGGGAACGGATCAAATGTCACATAGTTAACTCGGAAGCATCGTGACATGGAATGGTGAATCATATCACGCATTCTTGTGAGGACCTCGTACCACATTGGAAGAATTAAAAATCTCTAAGCATAATGTTGCAAACACCTCCATTACAGGAACAATTAACTTCACATTTCCTACTCTAGTTTATCAAGCAGAAAATTTATAAAACACAACATGGAACATAGAAGAATCAAAATCGATCGACAGAAAAAGGACTTATCAAAGACTCTTCAAGTTCTCGGAATCCTCTATATACAGTCTCGGTCTTACTCTGTGGAAGGGGCAGCCTCCTCACCTCTGTCATGTACCTGATATTCCATTTTCCAGCCATACAAGTTTCAAGAAGGATTCCAGTACAAGAGAAAACCAAACTAACTTGGTTCATGCATTGTAGGCTATGGCTGATGCATGAGTAATTAGTTAACAAACACAACAATGATATCACACCCCCAAAACAAACTAAATAAGATTAAGAAAAAAGGTGGAAAAAAATAATAATCATAGAGGTTGATCAAAAAAACAATAATAATAATAATCATAAAGCATTCTAAACCCGACAATTCTATACCAGAGTTTTTCATAACTGACATTGTTTCACTTAGACATCAGGTCCATTTCAAAATATGTTATGCAGGATTCCTCCTACGATTCCCTAGAGTGAAACAGTTGTGCTGGTTTGTGGACCTTTTGCATTCTTGGAATGAAAATTTCATTATCATAGGACATCAAATGGGGCTCATGAAAGTCCAAACAGTAGAACTAAATGAACAATTGTCACAATTGACCAATCATCTTAAAACTTGGGGCTTTTACCCACAGTGCAATTGACATCCAAGCCCCAATTTTGCTGCAAAACTACAACTCACAAGTCACAACTAAAAAACTATTACTAAGTGCATTTCATAATTGAAATTTTCTATTTATTTATAGAGGCGGACATTTGTTCCCAGGAGAAAGAAAACATTTGGAAGGACCATTAGAAATTACACTTGTTAGACCTACAAGATGCTCAAATGTATTGGTAACTTTCAATATATACCAGTGGCAATTTATTATCAGAAATTTTCACACCATATGTGGCCAAAGAGAAGAATAAAATAAAGCTATCTTTACATTGACCCCTTACTCTAGAATTGTGGAAAATCCCCATAATTCACTGGTAGGGGTAGCTCATCCAACATCAGATGACTTCTGAACTTATAAATTGCTATACACGGCTGTACATGCTCTGAATTCAACCATTTAGATAGGAATTTGGGCCCATGCAACCAACATTATTGTCTCAAATCACAGAATATAGAGAAGTGGGACACAGATGGGGACACAACCCCCTTTCCTGAACTGAAGAACGTTGAGAGACAAAGAATATGAATCCTTATGAGGGTGTGGACTGTAGCTTTCCCCAAGTCATTCCCCACCCAATAGCCAACCCTACCATTATCAAACCAACCCATAAAATTCGATGAAACTATTACCCATGAGTCCATGACCCTTTGGTCCGTAACTTCATATTGCAGGCAACTAAAATGAATTGCTAAATCTGTCAAGCTTGCATAGAATGTGATTTAGGCACAACATAATTTTTTATTAAACTGTCCATGTATCACCCTCTCTAACACTACCCAAAAAATCCAAAGCTTGAAAGCTACCCTATGACCCCCAAGGCCCTGGATTTTTCTTTGTTATCTAAGGTAAGCATTTCAGCAATCATTCAAGGATTCATTGCCTAGCAACACAAGTATACTACAAAATACTATCCCTTAACGTGTCTTCGCAAATTTTGCCCTCAAAGCCAACAAGTCAACTTCTGTAACTTTACATATTACATAAAAGCCAACGAGATAATTTCCAAACTCATTTCAATTCCTCGCATCCTCTCTGAATCCATGTACTTTATTTTTTTGTTCTTTTCAGTGGACTTTATCCCCTTATTATATCCCCTCATTTCAATTTCTCCTATCCCCTTAAGAATAATATGATACCATAAGCTTAATCTTCGTCTCTGATGCCAAGGAATTCTATTATGTAGCATGACTCGAGTAAGAGAAAAGGCCACTAGCTGACACGTAAGCTGACCTGTTTGCTGCGCTTGAAATCTTATCAGAAATCCCTTGGCTAAGGACTGTCCTCTGCTCCAGTGAGAAAGCTCCACCTAATATTAAAGAAGCTCCAGTAGCACTTGTACCCATCCTCTCCGCAAATACGGACATTGCCCATTCACGGAGTACCACTAGTACGGACTGGAGCAGGCGTAACCTGAGGTTGGGAGATGGCAAAATAGCTCCATTTGATAGTAACTGGTCATAAGTGTTCAATACAGGTTCAGTAGCACCCTTACAAGCAGCAATCAGAGCCCTCGGTACATCTTCATGACCAACAGGTTCAACACCTGACTCCACTCTCTCCTAAGAAAATATAAAAAAAAAAAAAAAAACTTCTGTAAGAATAAAAATAAATTTCAAAAATATTAAATCACAGGTGTATAAAATCTGGTCCTGAAAGGATTCAGTAATTCAGTTGTTATAAAATGAACTGAAAGAATTAGTTGGGAGAGAGCAGATAAATGAAAAAAGGGTTGTTGTACCAAAGCAGCCTTCTCCACATGCAGACACAGAGTATCCAAAGGTAAAACAGCTCCGTCACCAGGATAAATGTTGGAACCGACCCTCTTGAGTACCGAACAAGCCTCAGCAATGCCACCCCTTGAAAGAGCTTGATTAATCAGTCTAGCCCAGGTTTCTCTCACAATGCTGCTATCAGCATCCCCAGAATAATTTGCAAAGTAAAGCATTTCCAGACATATCTGAAGAACAAAGAACTCCACTTTAACTTGAAGAAGTAGAGATAGTTATCGTAGACACATGCATGAAAATATACACACAAAGAAAAATATCTTCTAGTTAATGATGAGGAAATCAGTAGTGAAAGACCATGACATGTAGAGGTCATATGTAGCCATTTGTAAAACATCCAAGACAACCACTCTAATGAAGCCACTTAAACAAAGAAGCGGAAAAGTTCTGCCCTTTGCCAAAACTAGCGACCATCCACATCAATCTGCAGAGGTATTAAACTATAATACCAAAGCTTGGAGAAACAGTGGACAGTGAAAGAACTCGACCCATTGAAATGATGAAAGTTTTGTATTGGTGCCTTACATTTACAATAGCAAATTCAAGACTTGGAAGAAAAGATAGATACAGTCACAAACCCTTTCTAAGACAAGGCACAAACTAATGAAAGAAAGTTACACAAGATCCTCATGACTAAATTTTCCTTTGTCCAACGAAGAAGACGGTCTAGTATGGAAGATGTGTTGGATAAAGCAATAAATTCAAAAATATCATCGCTGAAAAAAGCAATATCCAACCATGATTCTGAGATAATTCTGTCAGAACAGTTCAAATCATATATGAAATAAAAAGGCAAATGCCCACCGTTACGTCAAATTGTCAATAACATTTTTATAAGGCTCTAACAGCTTGACAAGAATGCCTAGTTGAACAAAAAATTATTCTACACGATTAGGTCTTCAGAGAAAATTACTTAACATTCCAATTTGCCAATCTTGGCACTAGCTACATGGAACCAATTGACAAGAAAAGTTTAGAAGAACTAAAATCCTAACAAGAATCTGCTGTGATACCATTTATCAACCAATTATACGTTGACATTGGGCATCATATATATGCATCAAGAGCTGACACTACAATTGGTTGGCATTAGCAGTTCCGGTTCCTTGGAGATTTACCAAATCACTCGGTTGTGCAAATTTTATCCTTAGACACTACAATTGCAAGACCTATAGCAGACATTCTCCGCAAAAGCTCAAGCAGAAAACTTAATTCACAGTAGCCAATCCCATTTACAAGGATAAACAGCATGTTTTTATCTTTTTATGCAATTGCTATATGATTTACAGAAGATTTTGACATTTTGTGCCATGAAAAATCTCTATGGCTTCCGCATGATAACAAAAAAGGACAAGAATTAGCATGCTTAACAATCTAAGCATAAAGATGATGGAACATAGCATTAATTACAGCTTCTTTTGGGGACTTTCCACATTCTTTATTTTGCATTGTGAATGGTCTTACCTTTCAAACACTCATCCAAATGATAGAAGATGATTCGGTAAAAGGAGGAGATGCGTAAATAAATGATACAAAAGTATCGAACATAGTTACTAAGGTTCGCAGGTATACAAGTAATCTGCCTTGATCAAAATCATTCAGAGCTGGTAACGAAAAGCATGAGAACTGGAATCAAGTTTAGTTCCTATCAAAAAGTTCCATAAAATGGCTTTTCTGCAGATTTTCAAAGGAACCCAAACCAATATATTAGTAAAATGAAAGAAAACAATAGGAGTTGTGTAAATGTACTTTTATCAATAAAGCAAACAAGCCACAACTCCACTAGGCTAAGGATAGCAAGTAACAAAGATACTAAAGAAAACACCTCAAATTTACCTAAACAGTGTGGATTGCTAGTCAACTATTTAAAGAAGTGTAAGAAAGAGAGAATAGATGCACCTCCCAGAGTTCAAAGGGGACTGCAAACTCATTGTATAATTGAGTTATGCTTTTTAAATCCAATGAAAGCTCTTTAGACTTTTCTCGTGCAATTTTTGCAATTTCTGCATCCACATTGCCATCAGGGGCAGATCCATTTTGGGCAGGCTCGGACATGCCAGCTGAGGATTCTAATCGAGAAGCAATAGATTCCAGTTCATCTTTTACTTTAATTTGAAACCGAAGAACAACAAGCTTCCCTTCAAGCAAATCTAGCAATCCACTGTCAACAGGACCCCTTGTAAAACCTACCATACCGCTGCCATCACTTGCATTCTTGGCTTGCAGAACTGCATTACTGAGGTACTCGCGCCTGACATTCACAAAGTAACCAAATTGTGAGATACATGTCATTTCAGAAAAAGAGCTAAAATTTTGAATTGGACACATATTAAGCACTGATACAACTTTGGGATCTGTGCTTTTTGACGAACAATTACTTCTATTTTAAATGACCAATAAAAACAACTTAAGGATGGCTCAATTTGAGCTAAGATGCCACAAGGTGCTCCATTCATTGTTATCCTCAATTTCATCAGAGTGTCAAACAAGGCTATAAAAAGTTCGTTTCCTTTCACTTGTATTACTTACAAAACACTGCTAGAGAAGAGGTGGAGAAAGAAAGAACTGTCAACCTCTGCTCAAGACTAGGAACATCTCCCATGTCTGTTGCACGTCTTTCAGCGAGCCTTAGCAACACATGGGCAGCAAGTAGGTGCTGTCTCTTCGAGACATAGTAACGTGCCAATAGATCAAAGTATTTGGCTTGATTAGGAGTTATGGATGTTCCTGAATGAGTGATTGGAGAAGGTGCAGACGTAACAGAAGAAACTGCTCGAACCTATGAGCAAAATATCAACAATTATGGATTGTATTACACTTAAAATTTATGCAGAAACAGCAGCCATTTCATTAGGCAGACTTTATTGTTTACTAAAAACCAAGAGGGGAATGTTAAACCACATAGCCAGTAAAAACTATAAAAAAGAAAAAAAAAAAACCTCTCTTGACGTTCCACGGCCAGCACTTTGCAGAAAAGGCACTAAATCAGGACCTCCATACTCTAACAGCTCATCTTCAAGACCTAAATCAATCATAGTCCTATACAGGTATTCATGAAATGCTCTGTCAGATGTCTGGACACCAAGCCGAACAATCTGCCCAATATATTTCTTTTGAGAAGCCTGATCAAGCATAGTGTGTGTCGCAGCAGGCTTCACAGGAGACCCAAATTCCCCCTGTGAAGCCTCGCCTTTCAGAGAACGCAAAGCATTGCTAATTATTTCATAGCACTGTACACGCTGGAATAGTGCATGTTCTCTGATTGCTGCATCAATTTGGTCATTCAAAGCATCACCTGCTGGGTCAAGAGCTTGTGCCTTCTGAAGAGGTAATTGCACCACAGCTTCATAAAATCTGGATTGTAATCTCAAAAGTTTCATTATACAACACACAAAGACACAAAATGCGCAGCACTGGTTTTGGGGATTCTGCCCCTTCCATTAAAAAATACTCACCTTAAGCCCTCAAACCGTTTGCAAATAGGCCTTAAATCTGCAGACTCTGGAACTTTACTTAACAATTTGAAAGCATCTCTAGCAAGAACATCCTTCTCAACAGGGTCCGAAGTTACAGCAGCTCTTTCAAGACATTCCACAGCTAAGTAAAACTTGTGATCAGACTCCCTGAAGTAGCTGGGACAACCCTCCCGTAATCTCCCACTTATGTCATCTACTGTCCCCCTCCCATCAGGACCAATATAATACTGTAGCATACAAGCCGCATTGACTGAGAAAAGTGATACAAATCCACACTAGGAAAATCACATAAGAAAAACTAGCTAAAGTTTCTAAGGAAGCAATATCTAATAATTAAAGCTTATGGTAAGTGGAAAATTTTCAACAGGGCTAGCTTCAAGTTAATTTTACCTCCATCAGAGCCGATGTTAGCTCTGTAGCAAGACGATCACCCTCCTCAGAACAAACTACCTGATGGAATGTCAATTGAACCAGTGCCTGTCGTCGATTAGCATCAAAACTCTGAACCAAGCGTTCTAGATGGTGCTGAGATAGTAGCTGCAGCAAAAACAAAGCTTCACCAGATCTAAGAAGCAGCTGCCTTACACACTCCATTGCCCTGACCTGTGATGCTGCAAAACATTAAGCAGGGAAATTTACCATATTAAGTAATCACAAGTAAATATACCAGGCACCCACCTCCATAGCAGCCAATTCAGCAGGACTATACGGTAATCTTTGCCTCTTATTTGATGTCCCAGCAGGCTCAGCATTCCGTGGATAAGTGCCAAACAAGTTCCTTACCATACTCCTGTCACCAGTACTCAAGTCTGAACCAGTTCCATATAATATGGAACCAGTCAAGTCTCCTAACCCAGCAACACAGCCATAGAGGCCCCTCCTCTGATTCCTTCTGGATCTTAAGAACTTCTCTAGAGAACGAATCTTGTTTTCAAGGACTTGCATAGCAGCGATAGAGAGTCTGCATACAATTATTCCATTTTCTGACATAGCACCAGATGAACCCAAACCACCTTTGGTCACAAAGACTGGAAGTTCCCAGAGTGGAAAGAGCAATCTCGCAGTACACAAGCAGAGACCATCATGTGCACCTGAAAATACAGGCTCAGCCTCCTGAACAACCTGCCCCATGCTAAAACCCCCTGTTGTTGCTCTAGTGTTTGACAATGCGTTGCTACCTTCAAGTTGTGGCATTCCAACAAGCCTAGGGTCCTCGTATGTTTCAGCTGCCTTCTCAGCAACGACATTGCTAATAAGATTTTCATAATGAACAACCCTTGCAGCTAGCATTAAACACATTGCAGCTGCCTCACCAGCTCCATAACGATTGAAGAAATCTTCCAACATTGGCCTAGGTGAGTTGGACTCAAACAGCCTTCTCAAGATATCGACAGGCCTGTTAAAAACAACTTCCATCATGCCCATGGTACTGAAGACAACAATTCTCCGCCTTGGCAAAATATGCTGAGTTGAGAGGTCACCTCTAGCCCAGAGATTTACCGATGCCTTTTCACAGGACTCCCCTAAGCTTTCAAATCCAAAAAGTTCCGAGTATAAAGACTGTACCGTAGCAGCTGTATCTGGTAAAGGCAGAACATCTGCCACAAAAAGCATGCGACCTTCAACAGGTAGGGAAGACACAATTTCCCGTAAAGCCCGAGAACCCCTCGTGCTTGCTCCTATGCTGCCCGAAATTGATGATTGTGAGCTTGAGTCCCTGCTCACAACAACAAGAGAACACATGCTTGATGGTGATGAATCAGAAAGGACCAGAGCTCCAGCAGAATAATATGCTGTTTCTACTTTTAGTGTGAGATCCTCATTCGGGTTTCTGTTGGCAAGGGATACAGCTCCAAAGGTAAGTCCACCACCGACACCTAAAGGTGGAGAAGGCCTAGTTGTCACAACTTTTAGGCACTTTCGACTTCTGAGGACTGGTATTAAATCCACCCAAACCTCCAACAGCACCATCATTGCCACTAGAAGGAGAACTGGAAAGATACATCCTTCTTCCATCTGATAAAATGGCAACAAGGTGCAACCACTTGGATTCCAGAGTGGATAAAGGTGAGATGCAAACTACAGAAAGCTTTGCTGATCTATTTGACACCCTTGATCCAGTTGACTGTCGGCCTCCATAATGCACATCCCTCTGACTGAACAAATTTCTCTCCTCTGTGACTTTTTTCAGTGGACCTTCCCCATTTGTTCCCAGAAGGAAAACCTGAAGTTTCATCTCTTCAGTTCGTGCATACAAAATCTGTCTTTCATTGTCCACGACCATTTCAACAATTGGGACAACTGCTCCAAACTTGAATACATTTGGGACAACCCATCTGAAACCAACAGAAAGTACCTAGTCTTAGTATAGAACAGATACAAGAAGCTCTTAGTTTTCAATTTTATGCAGCAAGGAGCTCAAAAAACTAAATAGTTATGCAGTTGCTTCCCGCCTACATAACTATTTAGCTCTTTAAAAATAATAATGTAGGATTCATCTTCATGCAGAACGTATCACCACATCACTATGCTTGCATACAGAAACTAGAATTATTACCATATCTAATGACCTCACTAGATAAAACAGCATACCTTGAAATGATACTACCCAATCCAGTAGTAAGGCAAACTTTTCGGCACCTCTTATGCCAGCCTGAACCAGTGGTGTAATGCAACTCATAAATGTGGCCATCACGCCCAGCCAAGAAGATACGGCCCTTATCTGTACATGAAATACAAGTCATAGTAACTCCATCCGATGGTACTGTATACTCTGGCAAAGGCTGCAATGAAACCTCTGCATATGGATCAGTACCATCACCACCACCAGAGCAGCAGAGTCCTACAAGAATCAACTGATGACGACCGAAGCCTCTATCAGGATCAGTAAGATAATATCTTCAATAACCAAACATAAGTACCGAGAATAGGCAACAAAGAGTCACCGACATAAAATGCAGGTGAAACAGTTACTGATTTTTTTATATTTTCCAATTTTCCTTCCATCAGCACCTCAATTAAAGGAACAAGTTTAAAAGTGTCTACTAACTTGCATAGGAACCACTAAAGTGACTCCCTGAATCATCAGCTTTCCATTGCCTGCTCCTAAGGCCAGATTGGGTCATCAATCCCGTAGCCTAATTAAAAAAACCTTGACCAACAACACCGCAATAGAGCTACCAGAAACCTATCTTTAAAAGATAGGAGATCTTTGTTACATCATTTTCATAACTTGGAAATTTCCTTTCATTTTTAGTGGGAACAAAACTTTCAGAATGTCATTCTTTTGAAACAAAGAAAATAAAGAGGAGAGAGTTCAAAAAAAGATTTAAATAAAAAGGCAATTTAGAAACTAAACAACATTTCACAGCTTTTTGGTCAGCAATAAGACAAAACAGATGAAGCTCACACAACAAGAATATTAGAACATATTCAAAGACACAGGAACCCAGACCATTAATTATAAGCAACAAATCTAATCTAGTACCCTCAAAGAATTTCCATTAAATTGACATTAAATCTGCCGGATTTGAAAAATCTCATACCTTTTTTCTGGGAAAAGTTACTGTAAATGCTTGTTCTATACAGACAGGAATCAAAGGAAAGTTGCAACAACCTTTTTATATTCAATTAGCATAAAGGTCTCTCGTTTATTTGTTAGCCCAATCCAGTAGCAATATGACTAAAATAATCAGAAAAACAATTAACCAAAAAAAGAAGAAAAAGATTACATGTTAACTGACAACTTTTCACATAACTCACATCAATAACATGATCATACCTAAAACACCTTACATTTAAGAAAATTTCCAAGCAAAAATGTGCATTTAGACACCCAATTTGCAAAAAAACTAAAGAAAAAATTAGGATTTACTACCTCAACAGGAGTAGCTAAGACTAAAAGATATTGAATTGCTTCAACAAAGACACCAGGTTTAGATTTAGCTAGGCCAACAGCACAAATGGCCTGTTCCTCTCCACTGTATTCAGGACATTGACCATCCCTGATAAGGACAAGCGTGTTAGAAAAATTATGAAGACCACAATAACATAATGAACAGCTGCAGATGAAACTAAAAAAATAAAGCTTGACATTATGCTTAGAAAATTTCCAGATGAATATAATTGGTCTTTAGCCCAATGGCCATAAGCCAGGGAATCTTAAGTAATTCTCTACAACATCTAGAATTAGCATTTACTTGATTCATTACATGAGTGTCTTTTGAAGCCAGAATATTAAAATGTTTATGGTTTGAACAACAGAGGGATATATGCTCACCTAAAAAAGAGAGTAGACAATACCAACCAGTTTTAAGCTAGAACATGAATTAAAACCAGGAAGCTCAGATTAGAGATGACAGCTGTTGTTTGGTTGAAGGCAATAAACCAGCACTCACAACTATAAACAAGATAATTATCGAAATGGAGTAACCATGCTCAAAGTATTATTATCAATATCAATTTTCCGCATTCCATTTCTAGAATGTGCATAGGCAGAAACCTCTCTTTCATTCACAAATTCAGCAGGTCATAAAGTCATTGTCTATTTTTAGTCTAAAGTGAGAACAGAAGAGAAATGATAGTTTCAAACATGACCTCCACATTGATACAGAACTGAACAAAAAGGCAGAACAATTCCCACCAACAATGAAAACAACTATTTTTTTTAAAAATGATCGTTTACATAATTGAATGAATCAAGACCCGAATGATTCAAACCAGGTGTAAGGGAATAATCTTAACTTTGTTTAGGTTATGCTGAGAACATAGAGGAAAGGTGCTCCAGGGCACATGGTACACCCAGCCAAAAAGGGCAGTGCCTTTGGTACGCTCAGGCTAGACTAAGCACATGCCATGAAATAAGCTCTAAACGCCAAAAAGAAAAAGAAAAAGAAAAAAGGTGTACTGCTTTATAACGAGGCCAAGTCCCCCTTTTCTCCCACTTTAACTTTGGGGTTCATCTCCCACTTTAACTTTTAACCCCAACAAACTTTCTGTACAGTTCCTTTCTGTATTTGTTGCATGCAAGAGAGAGGAGCTGCACCCCACAAAAAATAAATCCGGCTATGGAAAAGCAAAATGATCAGATTCTTTACATTCCAATTAGCAGAAGAGAAATTCATTCATCCTGTTAAATATGTAGCCTAGAATGTCATCAACAGAAAAAACATATGGAAACTAGCTAAATCTGAGTAGAATCTCAAACATCTTCAGATATTACAATTTATAGTATATTCTGAATAAAGGAAAGTAAGAAAAAGGCATCAATATCAATTGACATAGCTTATGTTCTCCACCTAGTTGCTCTTTTCATTCTCTTTTGCTCTCAATTACTGGGAAAACATGGCCACTATACCAAAATTTAGGTATTGGACTGCCTAATGTACATTGAATGACAAAAAGGCATCTGTCCCATGAACAGTTACCCTATGCTTTTCCCAACACTATCAAAAAGATGGAAGCAGACCAGAGAAATAATTTCTCTTCCTTTATCTTCTTGTAGATGAACACCTACCAAATATTGTAGCACAACAATAATAACTCTGTGCAGCCTCAGAAATTAAGGCATCCATTATCCAATGTTACCCCATCCTGAAGAGTTCCACTAATTTAATCATCTCCACAATATTGCTTCCCATGTAAAAATTATGAGACAAGTTACACAGTGCAATAACTGATTCCAAATAGCTCCCAAAAGCCCCCGGAGTGGATCGCCCTGGGATGTTCAACCGTGCCTCCTTAGAGTCCCCAAAAACACGAGTTTGAATGATAGGAACTTCAAAAGACAAGCAGTTGAATCTGAACTTTAGTATTTATGGCAAAAGAGGCTCCAAAAGCTAAAAATGTATGGAACACTGAAGGATATAAGCAAAGGCAAACAAAAAACAGAAGAGTAACTGCAACCCGCTTTCATCTACTTTCAAAATTTTGAACCCACTCCTGTTTCAGAATCTATATGATGCCAGCATTGGCAGAGCAACTCACCACTTATCAAAACGCCATAGAAACAAAGAATTATCCACTGATGCCCATGCTCTACGTATCTCAGGAAAAATTCCACATAAAGCAGTCCCTTCTCCACCAGCTGAATTATATCTTTCAATGAGTACAGAAGGCAACTCCCAAGTGTCTACCACCTCAATCAACGGAGGCCACTGCAATAAAATTGCATAATAATTATCAGGTATTTGCTAATGCGTCTCTATTTACTCAACACACCTTCACGCTTTCCATCTAAAATGCCAAATCAGAAAAATATTTACAGAGAAGAAAGGTGGCATAAACTACAGAGAAGGCATGACAGAACTAGGGCATTCTTGACTATATCTCACAAAATATCCGACCTTGGAACAGCAAGATGCAATTACATCCTATCAGAAATAGCTACACCACCCCGAAACAAGATGCAATTAAGCCACAGTCTGCAGACTCGTTTAAATTTAAAAATAAAATAAAATGCCAAAGCTACTAAGCACCATTTGGCCAGTAGCCCACTGATCAGGTAGCAGGCCATTAGGGACATGCAACCAATCTGCCAATCCTCCTAAATAAAGAACTTAAAAAAACAAAAAACAAATATAAAGGCTCCACTTTATTTTATTAAAAAAAAAAAAAAAGGAGCCCAAAGAGTCAAGATCAAGTGTAATTTACCAAAAAATAAGCCAAGATTCACTGAGCAATCAAATTTATTTCATCAGAAAACTGCAATTAAAAACCACTACACTTGCTCAATAAACAGTCCCCAATTTGTCTACATTTCAACAATCTCTTGTCACATGAACAGAGGATTTAGGCAGTATTTAACCCGAATGATATCATACTAGCATCCTTTTGGATTCTACACATTATTTTTAATTCACGTGCGACCCAAAATAATGTCATACTTAAATCATTGCGGATAGATTCTGGATAGATTCTCTGACTACCAATATTTTTCCTTTCAACAAATCTCTCAAACGGCCACGAGCCATTATATAGGCTAAAATGTGCAAGAGAAGAAAAAGGAAAAAAAAAAAAGAAAACACAGATAAATTTGAAGAGCATATACATCTCTGGGATGAGTGGAGTAGGGATGGCTGGCGTATCTGGAAGCTTCGAGGGCCTCTTCGAGGTCGAGCTGGGCCGCCACCTCCCGACCAATGCGGTCGCTGACGACTAGACCGGCGTTCTTGACGTCGCGAAGCACTATCTCCTCCGCCTCCCACGACATGTCGTCTACCGATTGGAGAAAAACACTAGGATCATCAAAGAGCAGAGATTGGAGCAGTTCGAATTAAAAACCCTAGGGCTTATTCAAGAAAATCGCCTTTTAAGGAGATTAAAAAAAAAACAGCAAGAAAAATTTGGATGTTGAGAGCGAAATTTTTTAAATTGGAAGTAAGGAGAAGTAGGGTTTTTCTTTCGATTGGAGCAGCTCTGGGCCTCTGGCGGGCAAAATTGGCCAATTTTTATGTATTTTGAAAACCGGAAAGACCGGTTTAGCGAACCGGTCAGGTCCGGTTCGACCAATGAGAAAAACGGGGACAATATTTCACAAAAGTGTTAAAAAGCATTGCTTAAGAGGCATGAAAAAATCCATAGTCACTGATACTTTTTATTTTATACGATGAATTATAAATTTAATCTTTTTATTTAATTTTTATAAAATTTAAATTCATAATATTTCACACTATTCAAATTTTTTTAATTGGTTCAACCACTTACCAATCACAAACAATGATTTACTTTTTTTTTTTTCTTTCTTTTTTTTTATTGTGCTCTTGGAAGACTAGAAAGCACCGACAAAATACGGGCCTGAAAATTATTAAGACAACTCAAATCTCTTGTTATTAAGTTAGGTTAGGTCCTTTTCTCGGAAAAAAAAAAACAGTTAGGTTATGTCCTTTCTTTATAGGTGTCAAAATTGTGAAGATATATCGGCCGTTTGGTTCTAAGTTTGAAATGATAATTGAAATTGGGAACAGAATAAAACAAAATTGAAGTAGAATGGAAAAATTTTACATGCGTAAGATTCTCTTTCAAGAATAATCCCTAATTTGAGTAAAATTATAATACCAACTTGATATAACCTTGAACTAAGACATTTTCTCAATAATTAATAGAAGAAAGCAATTACATGAATACAATGGACATAGTTGGATAAAATCAATAAAATAATATAGTTTTTTAATTTTTCTCTTTGTTCGTGAATTCTATTATTATTGTATTAGTAGTATTCCTTGAAATAAAAAATGTCTTTTTTAAATAAAAATTATAAAAAACCATTAATAGCCAAATAAATTTATTATACAAAATTAAAATAAAAACAATAAAGATCTTCAAGTCCTTAGGAGCAAAAAAGATTTTTTTGTATGATAAAGAATAAATAAAAAGAAAAAGATTAAAAAAAAAACAAAACAAAACAAAAGTAGAGCAAATAAAAACCACTTGATCTTGCCTCTTCTTGACACTACCACTCAAATTAGATTCACATGAAGAAGTGTCTCAAAACCTAGTGGAGGAGTATACCAAACTTGAAGAGAAATATCATAGAACACCCCAACATTCATTATGAAGTCTGCCTAGAAATCTGCTTTCCTCAAAATGTGCTACAAATGACATGTCCACGACTTATGCATTAAAATTAAACATCCTGCAGCCCCTTATCTTAAAACTCTCAAAAACTCTTTCCCTCTAAAACTCTTTGAAAATTCTCTACAGCCCTCAACACCTCATTGGCTAGCGGCGATGGCTGCCACCTTTGTTGGCCAACCATCTTACTCCTTCCTCTTTCTCTTTTCCTCATCATTTCCACTTGGTTGTCTCTTCTCTTTCTCCACCTCATTCCTCTTTTTTTTTCCTACCACTACTATGGTGTTTTTTAGTTGGCTTCTTTCTAGATCCAGTCTCAATAAAGTCACACACAACCTTCCCAATGCCTGATCTAGGTCCTTCTTTGTCTACTACCATTTTTGCTATTTCTATTGCCATCTCCGCTACCATCATTGTCGTCTCTGCCGCCTTTACCGCTGCCACCACTCCTATGTCTCTGCTGCCGCCGTTGCCCCCCTCTAAAGTTGCAACTGCCTCTGGATTTGATGCGAAAGGCTGCTGTTGGATTGTTTTATGATGGGTAATTTGTACTGTTTGTGTGTATTTTATGTTTGTAACTTGGCATGTTGAGAAATTGTTGTCGGACATACTTAATCAATTTTCGTCATAAGTCAATTGAAATGCAGTGAGTGTTGTTACCAACAACTTTGTTCGGATGGCCAAAATCTATCTAAAATTTGTTTTTGAGTAGATTTACTTGCAGTTTGCTATGTACCCTCGGTAAAAGGATTTGATGCGAAAGGCTGCTGTTGGATTGTTTTATGATGGGTAATTTGTACTGTTTGTGTGTATTTTATGTTTGTAACTTGGCATGTTGAGAAATTGTTGTCGGACATACTTAATCAATTTTCGTCATAAGTCAATTGAAATGCAGTGAGTGTTGTTACCAACAACTTTGTTCGGATGGACAAAATCTATCTAAAATTTGTTTTTGAGTAGATTTACTTGCAGTTTGCTATGTACCCTCGGTAAAAGGATTTGTCAAAATGGGCTGTGTACCCAGTTACTAAATGTTCCTTTCGACTATATCATTTGTAAGCCAACCTAGACGTATTGTATTCCTACTTTATATAGGTCTTCCCAACATTTTTGCATCAGATCTGTGTAATTCAAATGACATTAATGCAATGATTTTTTATATTAAAAAAAACATTTACCAATAATTGGATGAAACAAATCCAACTCCCAATTATCTTTAGTAAGCTTTTGAACAGTCAGTATATAATCAGTCTCAATATAACCCATCAAATACCTCTAAAGACAGATTTAGAAAAAAAATTTAGGGAGAGCAAGTTTTATATATATAGTTATGATGATAAAATCAATTTATATAATAAAAAGGTAATAAATATTATAATTATATCTGGTAAGTTTTAATGTTTTAAAACTATATTTTATATTTTTATATATAAGCAATATGTATGCCATATAGTCATTTATCTTCATGTGATTACATAATGGATTTTTATAATGTTTGTAGAAAAAATATTTTTTTTGTAATTAACTAATCAAATTAAAGTCAATTTTATAAATGAATACATATTTAAATCTATTTAATTAGTATAAAAGGGAGGTTTAGAGAAAACTTCTCCTTGATTCTAGATCCTACTTGGCATTCTTACAAATTTCCTCTTCAATTCTTGTAAAAACAAAAAAAAGTTTCATAAAATTATTCATCTTTTTAATTAATTTGATATTTGGTATTTATTGCAATTAATACCAAATTTATTGTCTTAAACATAGACTAACTGTTATTATTCCCACACAATTATTTTACTTCTCCACAACAACCCATTCACGATTGCTTCTCTTCTTCTTCTTCTTTTAGTTTCTAGCCCAAAAACAACAACAAAAACTTCATATGCGCAGATCATACGATGTTCATGTGTCTAGCCTATTCTATCAAATCTAATCATCTGATAACCCCATTTATTATGTTTCATAACAAGTTGATTATAATCTCCACACTCTCTCTCTCTTTCAAATTCTTTTTTTTTTTTTAAGTATTGATTGTTTAGATCTATATATTGATGCTTGAATGTCACATAAAATTAAGAATTATTATTCTCACTCATATATTTACTTTCTAAAAAAAATAAATCTTTTAATTATTTACAATGATATATTTTTTTGAGGGATTGAAGTTGGTGACTGAAATTCGTTAAATGGCTATTTCATTTATGATTTTGTCTATTCTTAGATAATGCTTCAAATATCTTGATAGAAATGAGAGATATAATATTGACTCTTTTTTGTTGTATTTCTTTCCAGGTTTTCTCCTTCCTACAACCATAAGGTATTATTAATCAACACGTTTTGCATGTTAAATTTGTGTTAGCATAGTTTCTCAGTATTTTTACTTTTGAACTACAAGAAGCAACTTCCTTTTAATACACTGCTTGAATTTTCAACAGACCTGACACTAAGTATCTTGGTATTATATTTGTGACAAGGGTGAATTGTGCAATGAAGGTTTGTTGGCTTTAGAACTATGTTAATTTCTTATTAACACATTTTAAATTCATCTTGACTTTTCTTTACTCATGATATTTTGTAGTTGCATTTTTTGCAATACTCATACTTTCAATTGTTTCCCCTAAATAAATTGTTAGATAAAGATGGTAATTTTGTTGGTTCACGTAGGGGAAATGGTAGTCATGGAGACAGAAGCAATGGCATCATTTGTAGATTCTGTTAATTTAACTTATAGTATTGACTTTCTTATTTTGGTAATAACTTCTCAAAAATCAAATTTAATTATTTATATCTGACTTACTATACAACTAAATTTATATTAAAATTTTTTTAATAAATATCTTAAACCTGCGCAACGCACGGGGTTCATTTCTAGTAGACAATATATTTGTAAATTTTTTTTATTTCATATCAATTCATCGCTCTTTCACAATTTTTGTAATTACACATATCATTTTTTATTTTTCAATTTAAATTGGTCTTTCTGGTAAAATCGTTTGTTCAATTAGGTAGTAACGCTTCATTGCCGCAGCTGGTTTGTAGCTATGGTGAGGAACTTTGTGCTTCGTCTATCAAACAGGCAACTCTGAAGACAAAAAAAAAAGCTATGAATTGAGAGAAATCTACTGTTCCTTGGTTACCAAAATTGAATGGCTGTTGCAGTTGGTCATCAAATTCGTCTGGTAGTAAATCATCCCTAATGGTGGCAATCAAGAGTTTGACAACAAGGGCAAGCACAAAAACGACACAGTTACATGAAGCGAGGATTACAGACAGTGTTATGGTAAAGATTGTTGATTTACAAATTCGAAATCGAGAATCAAGGAATCATGGCCAACGAGAAAATCAAAAAGAAAATATAACAAAAGTTATTGTGGCGCCCAAACCATCTGCTTATAAGGAATATATAAGTGATAAAATCTCAGTACAAGAACGGGCTAGGAATCCTATTTTATTTCTGAATATGGCGCTTGGTAGTCCCACTTATGCGACTATTTTGGCCAAGTCATGCTCCATCATATTGCCAAATCAGTTAAAATGTAGGATCACAATCCAAGTCAGCATAGGGAATAAACACTGTTAAAATAAAGCGAAAAGGCTTTGCCAGGGCAACTTTGCCATAGTTTTTGTTAGGGATAGAGGCATCAAAAACAAACAAAATCACAAGACAAGAAGGAGCTTTACAAAGTGGAAAATATGCCTCTCTTATGGGTAAGAGAAAACTGGTTCTATCTTTCCCCAGTGCTATTATGGATTCTTTCAGTTATTCAAGCAAGAAGCAAAAGGGAGATTCCCTCTCACAAGTGTCTAATAATGCAATTATTTTATCGGCAATCTACAGCTTCTGCTGACCGCCATGATTTGCCTAAGCTAGAACTTCGTGAGCTTAGGAACCCACGAGCAGTTACCAAATTAAAGAAGTTGGTTCAGCTTCAAGTTCCCATAATGGTTTTCTTGATGGAGACCAGACTAAAATGCCCAGAGATGAAAACTGTTAAACAGAAATTAAATTTTGGCAATGGTTTATATGATGCCTGCGAAGGTTCAAGGAAAAGTAAGAGCGGGGGTTTAGCTTTGTCATGGAAGGAAAATTTATCTATAAGCCTTAAAACCCTATCTCTTCATCGTATTGATGTTTTTGTTATTGATAATTTACAGTGTGGCGAATGGAGATTTACTGGATTTTATGATTGGCCAAACGAAGATGGCAAATGGTTATCTTGAGATTTGATGAAACGTCTCAATCTATTCTCTAATAAACCTTGGCTTTGCAATGGTGACTTTAATAAAGTCCTTTTCTCCTATGAGAAGATGGGAGGCCGTCCTCGATCGACAGCTTGTATGTCAGAGTTCCAAACAGCCGTCGAGGAATGTAGTTTGTTTGACTTGGGTTTTGGTAGACACAAGTTTACTTGGAATAATAAAAGAGCAGAATATGAGCCTATTATGGAACGCTTGGATCGTCCTCACTCTTCTGCCGTATGGAAGAATTAATACGCCCAAAAGAAATTCGTTCCCAAGCCAGCAAAGCACGATAACAAGGGTGCGTTTGTTAAAGAAGGAAGAGATAATGTGGGCTTAGTGTTCAAGAATTTCTTGGCTGAAGGAAGGGGACCGAAACACTTCTTTCTTCCATGCTGAGGCTGCTGATCAAAGGAAAAAAAATTTATACAGCAGATCATTGATGGTGGAGGACGGGTATGGGCAAGAGAGGAAGACATAGCTAATGTTATGACCAAGCATTTTGCTACTTTGTTTACTACCCAAGGTAGATTGGAGGCACAACCAGCACTTGATACCGTTTTGCCAAGGGTGACTTCACAGATGAATGCCAATAAACTGAAGGAAATTTTGAATCTTCATGAGCGTGCATCAGGACAGAAAGTTAATATGGAGAAAACTAAGCTTTCTTTTAGTTGCAATGTCCCTGATGTTGTGCACAATTGCATCTAACAATGCTATGGTGTTACTGCTATGCCAGTTCAACAAAAATACTTGGGCCTCCCAATAAGCATTACTTA
Source organism: Carallia pectinifolia (assembly GCA_037832335.1). NCBI lineage: Eukaryota > Viridiplantae > Streptophyta > Magnoliopsida > Malpighiales > Rhizophoraceae > Carallia > Carallia pectinifolia. The sequence goes on from CM075453.1 coordinate 14,393,292, forward strand.
TTCTAAAAGGAAAACATTCAGCTAAATTTTGGATAGGGTGTGAAAAAGAGATTCAGGATGGGGTGAGCAGAAGTTATCACGAGCTGGCAAGAGGGTATTGATTAGATCTGTTCTAGATTCAAGCCCAACTTACCTGATGAGTTGCTTTTTGCTTCCTCGTGCTGTGTATAATGATTTGGCTATGATGGCTAATATATATTGGTAAGAAAGCACTGAAAATGCTCGAAAAATTCACTGGCTTGCTTGGGACAGGATAACAACATCAAAGATGGTGGGTGAATTGGGTTTCAGGTATTTCATGGAATTTAATATTGTCATGCTAGGCAAATAGGCATGGCATCTATTAGCAAACCCAGACTCATTATTAGCAAAAATCCTCAAAGCTCGTTATTTTAGGCCCGGGGGGGGGGGTTGAGAGGTCCAATATTTGCATAAATATTACTGTTTCTTTCCGTTCATAGGCCTTTGAAATTCTACTGTCTCCTTCCTTTTTGTCTCTTACAAAATTTTTCAAGCTCACTGAGTTATTAAATTAATCTCTTGTTGTTTTTTTGTTTTACATAATAAACAATTATATATTTTCAATAAATATTGCACGAATTTAATATCAGTAATTATGAAATAAGCATAAAAACCAAAATTTAGATTAGGGGAGCACAAATAAGAACAAAAATTTTTTGGCAATTCTAGTTGACTATTTTACATTTGCTTGTTGCTTCTCATAGCTCCAAATAATTTGGAAAATTTGCGTCTCACATCCTTTATTTAGTCGGCAACAGGCTGCACCTCCAATGTTAAACGTAACAAGCCGCACTTTAACCTTTGATTCTGGTAACAAATAGCACCATCCGTTAAGTATCTGTTATAAGATGTTTCAAAAAGTTACAAAACATCATTATTGATGGCATAAAGAGAAAATATGAACATGTTAGACCTAAAAGGATTTTAAAAAATGAATGTCAAAACATATATGCCCTTATATTTAATAAATAATATGATGATTTTAAAGTGTTAATGAAACGTACATATTTACAATAAATTTGCAATATATATGAATCAAAATGCTTATATTTATATGTAATACTGTCATTTTAATAAATCTGTTCAAACATTAGTATTTAGTCTTATCATTGTGATCAAATAATAAGCTACATTTTTTATGTCATTAGCACTAAATAAATTTACAAAAAATATTTTTAAGATATATTTTTAAATATCATATAATTTAGAATAATATAAAATAATTTTCCCACCGTGTCAAAATATGTTAAGGACTCTATAACAATATATAAATATTTTGGAATTTATAAATGTATTTAATTTGAAATTAATAATATTTACATTACAACTTTTATTAATTTCTCATTTTCCGGTTAAAGGTACAAATTAGGCTACTCTCGTTTATAAAAAATGAAAATATTATAGAAGTATAACGGAATTTTAATATGCTCATGCCATTTAAAATCTCTTTTTTTTAACTCAAAAAAATCACATTTTTTTAACAATTATCCCAAATATTTTCTTACGAAAATTTGACCGATTGTGTTATTTGTTATCAATATCAAATGTTATAGAAGGTGTTTGGTTTTGCTTTTAGACCCAGTTGATTGCTTTTCAGTTGCTAAAAGTAATTTAAAGAGTGCTTGATAAGGATTTTTTTTATAGATTGTTGATGGCTGATAAGAGTCTCAAAAGTAGTTAATTGAAAAAATAAGGAGAGGTTACTTTTTCTTTTGATCAACAGCTGATAATAAATAAATGTACCAAATTATCTTTTTAAATAAAGACAAAACAATCACAGTTAAACATTTTTTTCTTAATGTTTCAACAGTGAATGCATGTCACGAAAATAATATTATGGTAACTTTTCATGCTTCTTTTAATTTTTTAATACAAGAACTTTTCATGCTTTTTCGTTTTAAAACGAAGTCAAAGGCATTTTTTTTCTTTTATTTTTATTGTTTATTTTGTACAACTATTGGTATGATATTATTTTCACTTGGATGAAAAAATATTTGTAAATAAATGAATTAAATTCAAACGCACTTTTAAATTAAATTTTTTCTAATAATCATGTTTCATTCAATTTTGAATCTATTTATTATCAATTTTTTTCAATCTTCGAATAGCATATTTGATGAAATTTATTATACGGAAACAAAATATGTAAAATAATCATTTTATTATTCTATTAACAACAACTAGTAGTAAATTTAAGCAAACAGTATACTTTTATTTTATTTATTAGTAATAGTAATTAGTAACAATTATCAATAATTAGTAATAATAATTAACAATTAACAACAGTAATAATAATTACCATCAGCAAAACCAAACAAGGTCATAGTGCAACTTTTCACACGTAAAGACAATGGGAGTGCGCGCGGCAGCTTGTTACCATATGAGGGTGTTCTCTCTATATTTCTCAAATTTTGATCGCAAATAAAAAGAAAATATAAAGGGTAAAGAACTTTTTTTACAACGTTAGTCTGCATGTTACCTACATTTGTTTTTTTTAACTTGAAAAAAGGAAGATAAATCATTTTTATGTGAGATATTGCATATATGGACTGAGACTTGAGTGATCCTTTTTCACGTCCAACTTTGGTGTTAATAAGTTTAGAATTTAGAATCTATTTGGGTTATTTATTCGATATCAGATTATTGTTATTGATTATTGTTATTAATGATTGATTGTTGTTTCCTATTACTGACTTCTAAAAAATTAATAAATTGTTTGGCTAATTTTTATTTTCTGTTGCTGTTAATTAATGAAATGACTGATTTAAATATTTAATTTATATCAGTGTATGATACTAACAAACATATTTTTACATTGTTAATTTTTATATTAAAAGTAATATCCTATAAATAATATTAACAATTGTCTCACTTATTTTTTAACTTTTTTAAAAATTTACTAATATTTACTAGATAGTAAAAAAAAATATTTGAGATATTTTTAAGTATCAATATTAATGAAAATTTGAAGTGAAAAAATATTTTAAATTTTTTTTAAATAATATTTTATTTATATAAATATTCATAAAAAGAATAACAGCTAACAAATCTAATTCATATAGTAAATAAAAATAATAATAAAATGGTATAGATATTTTTAAAGATAATTTAGTCTAAATAAATTATTATTAATATTATAAAATGAAAAGTAACTTAAAAAATAACAAAATGTAATTTTGAGATACTTTTCAATCGACTGCTTTTATAAAGTCATATAAAGAAATAAGTAAAATTAAAAAATATAACAAAAAAATTTTATCAAACATCATTTTTCTTACTTTTTCAAAATGAAATACAAATATATCTCCTTAAAAGTTAAATTAAATACAGTACAGCATGTTGGCATAAATACGTATTTATTGGGGGCGGACCATAAGCAAGAGAGCTCAAACCTAAATATTAGTAAGAAAAAACACATCAGATCATTATCAGATTACCAAAAATTAGTAAGTGCGGCAGCCGGCACGTAAATTTTTCTCAAGAAATAGCTGATGGTAACGACAGGCCGGCCTAAATTCGGAATTCTGGAGTGCTGTGGCTTACGACAGATACAGGTTATCAATTTGCAGACGAAGTCATTAATATATCAGATATTTCGAACATTATGCTCCTATCTTTTTTGTTAAAAGCAGCGCTACGGGCTTCTTGCCGAGCCGACCATCGTAAAGAAGGAAACCCATTTGTATCATCAGCTCCTAGTCACTCTCCTATATATAGCTTTCCCTACCTGTTACACATCATGATTTATGAATGAAAGTGCAATTCCATTTCTTCATAGCCAAGTTAATATTCCTATAAAATCCATGGCAATGCTATTTCAATATTATTCCTTTATGACTCAAAAAAAAAAAAAATTATTCCTTTGTAGCCCGTACAGCAATGATTTTGTTTCATTCCTCTTCACTGGCGTTGCCGCATGGAACTGCAAGCTTGTACTCTACTGATTTGGATCGTAAGCAATATCCTTATTCTCTTTTTTCTACCCCCGCAGAATCCCTCTCTCTTAATTGTTCTTTTTTCTTGCAAAGGCGGTGATATATATGTTTGTTTAACCAAAAATTGACTGCACAACAAGATATATGATGTGCAACAGAGTAGTGAAAGAATAAATATAAAAATTACGAAAGTTTTTTCACGAAACTTTACGAATAACAACAGAATACTCAAATTTTAAGATGACACCAAGTGTATTTAAAATTTAGTTTTAAAAGACAAAAGCACTAGTACCAAAAATTCTTTGGCACATTAGCAAAAAATCAATTAGTGAAAAATCGGAAAAAAAAAGAGGTTCATACTATATATTATTATTCATAATAAAAGTCAATCATAATTTTCATACAATCTGCAATAAGAGGTTATTGCACATTATACGATAGCTGCTTTTTATGTACACTATATTGTTGGATATTTCATGAATCTTGTGGCACATTTTATACTTCAAAAAAATAAAAAAAAAAGTGGCGGGACTCTTCGCTACCCTATCTCTGCCCCACTCACCCACCCTGTCCAGCAACATTTTTGGTGTATCTATATGCGGTTCTAATATTAATTATAGTAATTGATTTTTTCCTGTTGTGCAGCAAAATGTGACGAGGGCAATTATCTTTTGGGAGCAAATTCGGATATTTGCAGTAGCGCTGTTTGTAATACATGGTTCAACATAACTTGCATTGATGATGTGGCTTGTAAGGGCATTGGATGGGTTCTTGCCAAACTCGCCACCTGTTATCCGACGGCACCGACAACATTTCTCCTGCCGGAAAATGTATTCAACAAAATTACAGATCCTTCTCATGCTGGTCCTATAAACATCATGTACCAACAGTACTAGCTGAGTATGGTATGCATATCTTCTGGCAATATGGAATGGTTTTGGTTTTTTTCTCCCACATCTTTTAATGCTGGTCCCATATACATGAATCTAATTCATTTTGAGGACCAGCCTGCAGAATGTTTGGCAGCTAATACTTTCAACGGAGGGACTTGGGATTCAATCCCAATTTTTTCCTCACCAACCCCCTTTTCTTTATTATGGTAGACAATTTCCATATATATATATATATATATTTGTCTCACTTGGAAGCAGAATCTTTTGGTTTTAATGTAGTGCCATAGTTTTTATCTGAAAAAATCATAAGCTCAAACTATGTTGTTCTCATTTTTTGAATTAATGCTAAATTTGTGCACAATAATAAAGTAATTAATTAAGGAGAGCATGTGTGAATTGCTCGTTTTTTTTAACTCAAGATGCTTGACAAAATTTAATATATAATTTATTTTAAAGCTCACACAACAATTTAAACCTTCAAGTAGTTTTTTAATGGTATTTCTTCCCATGATAAAGGCTTGATAGTTTTCTTTTTAGTCACTTTGGATTCTGCAATCGCATCTATTTTAACTTCCCAATTCTACATTTTATTGCAGGCTTCAGACTTGATACTTGTTCTGGTGATAAAATTACATGTCAGCAATTTTCCAGTCCAACTTCTTCGTAGACAAAGTGCTCAAACTATCACGCATAGGCAAGTTTGTCCCTCGGTTTACTCTAGAGGTAGTGCTCTTCATTGTCCGGAGAAACAAAAAATGTCTGTTATAATATGTCTTCAGAAAGAAGAATTAATCTATCTTACTAGATGCTTTCATTAAATGGTTTGCTATTGTGTCAGCGAGTGCAATTCAAATGAATTAATAAAACTCATTGTTGCTAAAATTAAGTTACAAATATTATGTTCCTTATAAGTTTGTGGTGTTGGCTTGAGGTTTTTCTTTTTTTTTTTTTTTGTTAAGGAAATTCAAATCCCGCGCAATCTATGCAGTAACAAGTTGCAGCACAAATTTTAATTGTAATAAGCTACACCTTAACGTTTGATTCCAGTAATAATAACACCTCTCATAAAGTCTCCGTCAGAAAATGTTAATACTATTGTAAATGTCATAAACGGACTAAAATGTCCTTAGTACGTGTAAAGAGAAAAATATGAACATTTTAGGGCTAAAAAGGAAAAAGAAAATGAACGTTGAAGCAAATATACTCTTATATTCGATAAATAATCTATTGATGTTAAAGTGTTCATGTCTTGTTAATGAAACATATATATTTATAATAAATTTTTAATTTATAATAATTAAAATGCTTATATTTATATGGACTACTTTAATGGGTAAAAAATCTATTCAAAACATTAGTGTTTAATCTTATCAGTGTGATTAAATATATATTTCAAAATTTTAATGAAAAAAGCTACTATTTCTATGTCATCAATACTATATAAATTAACAAAAAATATTTTTAAAATATATTTTATAATATCTTAAAATAATACAAAATAAGCTGTCCAGGATGTCAATTGTCGAAATAGTTTATTAATGTATTTAATTTGAAATTACTAATATTTACGTTACAATTTTATTAATTCCTAGTTTTTCTTGTAAAATATTTTTACTTGAAATAATAGAAGGTACGAAAGGCTACTATTTATATATATAAAAAAAAAAGAAAAGTAGGAAAGTATTAAAGAAGTATAACTTTAATTTTTTTACTATGAGTCTCGTTAGGTCATGAGTTAGATAATATAAATAATTCTTTCCATTCTCGTTAATCTCACATCTCCTTTCAGGATTAGGACCTAATATCTTTACAAAAAAAATTTAAATTTTAACTATTAAAATATCTCTTAAGAGACAATTTTAATCTTCTCATGCCACTCAAAATCACATTTTTACAAGTATCTCAAAAATTTTCTTAAGGACTCGAGCAACAACTAAGGTGTTTTAGTGGTCTGCAACTGAAAGATTTGACTTATTCCCTAACTGTTGGATTACTAGCTCTAAAAAAAAAAATTCTTACTTGTTGCTGTACATTAAATAGAGAGGGAGCAGGCAAAATGGCGACAAAATTTGTAAAAAATTAGGGTCCGTTTGGAATAGATTTTGTTTTCTGTTTTCTGTTTATTTTTCAGAAAAAAAATGAAAACATGTTTGGTATTGATTTTGTTTTCTGTTTTTTATTGAAAAATTAAAAGTGTTTTTCAAAGAAAAAAAACAAATTGGGAAAATAATAAAAACTAACTTTCCGATTTTATTTTTCACTTTTTTTTCAATACTTTCTCTTAGAACATTTTCTTTCTCTATCTATCCTCTTTACTATATCTCTCTTTACTCATCCTCTCTCTATCCCTCTATATCTTTTCTCTCACTACTCTTTCTCTCTCTACTCATTCTCTCTCTACCGTCTCTCTCCCTTTTCTATCTCTACCATTCTCTCTCTACCATCTATCTCTCCATTTTCTCTCTCTACTCATTCTCTCTCTACCCTCTCTCTCCTTTTTTTATCTCTATCATTCTCTCTTACTCTCTCTCTCCTTTTTCTATCTCTACCATTCTCTCTCTACCCTCTCTCTCTTTTCTCTCTCTACTCATTCTTACTTTATCCTTTTTCTCCTTTTTCTCTTTCTACCACTCTCTCTACTAATTCTCTCTCTACCCACTCTCTCTCTCTCCTTTTTCTCCCTCAACCATTTTCTCTACTCATTCTCTCTATACCCACTCTCTCTCTCCTTTTTCTCTCTTTAGTCATTCTCTCTCTACCTAGACTCTTTTTTTTCTTGTTTTACCATTCTCTCTACTCATTCTCTCTCTACCCTCTATTTCATTTTTCTCTCTCTACTATTCTATTTACTCATTTATTCTCAACCCTTTCTCTTTCTATCATTCTCTCTACTCATTCTCTTTCTTCTCTCTTTCTCTCTCCTTTTTCTCTCTCTCCACATTCTCTCTCTACCTTCTTTCTCTCTCTCTCCCCCCCTTTTTTCTCTCCACATTTATATTCTTTTTACCATTTCTCTCACCATCTTTTTTCTATCTATTTTTTTTATTCTTATAAAAAAAATAAAAATTAACAATAATAAATATAAAAATTTAGTAAACAATAAAAACTAAAAATATAAAATAAACAAAAGAAACAAAAACCTGACAGCTCCCCACTTTGCCATTTTTTCAAGTGCAGAAAAAAAAAAAAGGTAGAGGCAACCAACCCTTTTCACTCTCAAGTCCAACTGTATTGTGCACCGCCGGCATGACTATTTCCGGTGCCCTCAAGTCCTCGAATCTCATCTCTTGGAAATCAGTTAAATTGTTTCATTCTCTATGCATCCATTTTCATCTAATTTTTATAACACTAATAATAATAGTTCTGTAATTAATTAATTCTGTTATTGCTTTTATATTTAATAGACAGGCAAGCTTCAGCAAACAATAGCCGGTTGCCTGGAGCTGACCGGCGGCGGTCTTCATTCCGGCGAGGTTTCAACGGTGAAAATATTGCCTGAGCTCGCCGGCAAAGGGAGGTACTTTGATATTCACTCCAAATTGATTCCCGCTTCCATCGATTTCGCGCAAGATTCCCCTCTCTGCACCTCGCTTTGTAAAGATGGGGCTAGGGTTCGAACTGTCGAGCACTTGCTTTCCGCTCTGGAGGCCACCGGCGTCGATAATTGCCGCATCCAGATCAATAATTCCGACCCTCAAGCTTCCAACTTTGAGGTCAGTGATTCGTCTGCTGCTTTGCTTAATGTTTTATTTATTTATTTATTTTTTGTTTATTGAATTCGAGAAGGGCGAGCCTTGCTGTAACGGTAAATGTTACTCCGGGGTCGTGACGTAGATTCAATTCGTAGAAATAGCCTTTGGGTGGAAATAAATAAATAAAAAGCCATGTTTTTTTATTATTATTATTGAATTTGTATTTTGATGATTGCTGGTGGCTTGAATTGTTCATTGGTGACTTGGGCAGGTTCCGATTTTGGATGGTTCGGCGAGAAAGTGGGTGGAGGCAATTGAGAATGTTGGTTTGACTGCGGCATTAGATCAATTTGGAAAAAGTTGCCAAAAGTTGGCCCCAGTTTTGAATGAACCAGTGCATGTGTGGAAGAATGATTCTTTTGTGGCCGCGTTTCCCTCTTCAAAAATTCATATTACTTATGGGATTGATTTTCCTCAGGTACTGGTTAAAATCTTCATTTCCTTTGTTAGTGTATGAGCAAGGAGTCTTGGATCGGTGACGGATTATGCTTCCCCCCCACCTCCCCTCCCCCGCGGGGGGCATTAGGTACATGTATGCCCTTGCTTTGAGTCCCATTATCATGTCAAGTAGAATGCTGGACTAGCAACATGCTTATTGTTGGATTGTCGGTATTGGGCATGTTTACCAAGGAGCTGTTGAAACTGCATGTAGCAAGATGAAAAGTCCCCTCCCCCATCTCCCTAAAAAGAAGAAAATTTTCACATAAAATTATTTACGCAATAGGGAATGGAGTGCTTAAAAACCGGTGTGGATAGTATTTAAATACTCTTTCCGATACGACTCAACTCTGGAATTTTTTGCTTGACTACCTCTTTTTTTATTCTTTTCCCATCTATTCTCCAAAATTTAGACAATCTCTTGAGATGTGAGGATATTTTGCTCCTCTTGGTAGTGCTTACTTATGAATTAGTTTTGCTTGTAAATAATGTGCTTGACACATAACTTTAGTGCATGATAGAACGGAATTGGGAGAAACAATTCATGTGGCTGACCTCAATTAAATTTGGGTTTAAGGCTTTGTTGTCGTAAATCATTAGGCTGTCCTCCTTACTGGGTTGATGGTTTGTCCCTGATTCGATCTTCATGCAGGCTGTCCTCTAACATTTTTTAATGCTCTTTAGTGGTCTGTTGTTGAGTAAAAATCTTCCAACAAAGGGCTTGCTGCCGATAACTCTGTAGCCTTATGAGACAATCAAGCGGAAATTTCTCTCCTAAAACATCACGCCTTGCTGTTGAGATGATAAAGGTCTTCATTTTCTAATACTAGTTACCATTTAGTAATTACATTTTTCTTTGCTATTTTCAGGTTTCTGCCATCAAGCGCCAGTGGTTTTCAGGAGCTCCCTTCGATGACAACTTCTATGTTGAACAAATAGCTTCATCAAGGACCTTTTGTTTATATGAGGAGGTCTGCTCTGACATCTCTCAATTCTGATACCATTTTCGTTTTTTTTTTTTTCCAAATGTGATGGCTGCATAATCTGTTGTCAAAAGTATTAAGCTACATTTTTCTGCTTAGTGTGATGATTCAGTAATTTTTTGTTATTTGAAAAACTAGTAACCATTTACATAAAACTGTGTTTCCCTTATTATCTTACATCACAGAGAAGCAAAAGTTTTCTGGTTTGTGGTCCATTTATGTATAGGTTTGATAAATGCTATAGTACAAAGAAGTGTTATATCAAAGAAAGTAGATTTTCCCTCCATCAGAGTTCAGAGTGCTTCTGGTTCCATTAAACCAGAAGAACATCTGATAACTTCCCACATTTGGTCTGGCAGCTGTTTGCTAGATTAAGGCCAGTCTTATATGTATATAACGTGTAAATTATTACAACTAGAAATACCCACTTAAATGCAATTTGGTTTTCTAACACTGAAGTTCATGCTGGAAAATTCATACAGGTCGAGCACATGCGACAAGCAGGACTTATTAAAGGGGGTTCACTAGACAATGCCATTGTTTGTAGGTGAGATGTTTTTTTTGCTTGGAGACAAAAAGTCGAAAAAAATGCTATTCTAATTGGGCTGTTGCAAGTTAGTTTGAGGTTTTGGCATACAGAATGTTTTAACTGCCTCTTTTTGAGGGAAATGATGGTGGTGCAAATTGCTAAAAGTAATCAGTCGTCAATTAGTAGGGAAAATTGTTTTGAATTTATATGGAAAATGATGTAGCCAGCGATTCTTGTTTATGTCAAAACCCTAAGTTGGGTCAACTGGAACAGGTGCTGGTGCTTGCTCCAGTTAAGTGGGCTATTTGAATTCGATAACAATGAACTGATGGGACACAAAAGTTGGATTTAATGTGGTCTCGTATTCGTGATGTGATCTGAACATTTCAACCTAAGAATCAATGATGTAATTCATATCGCTTATTTCTCTCTCTCTCCTTTCTTTTTTTCTCTTTTTTTTTTTTTTTTTTTCCTGTTTTAGTGCCACTAAAGGTTGGCTGAATCCCCCACTGCATTTCCATGATGAACCTTGTCGCCACAAGGTCTTGGACCTTGTTGGTGACCTGTCCCTGTTTGCAAGGTTGGGTAGTCAAGGGCTTCCAGTAGCACATATAATTGCTTACAAGGTATCTTTCTGGAGATTTTCGCGTAGTCATCAATTTTTGGTGCACAATTCTGCATTTGTGGATATGAACATTGTTATACAATCTTGATACAACAATATAGCATTTATTTATTATTTTCCCATAATGTAGGTTTGTGTAATGAAATCCTTGATTATTTCTTAAAAGTTAGAAGCCGAGAATCATTGTAACCTCTAAAATTTTGTGTAAAAGCAACCGGCTAATTTTTTATCCATTATAAATTCTGAAATCAACTAATTCCCTATAATGGTCACTTTGATTAGTTAATCCCTTATTCATGTTGTTGTTCAAAGCAACCCTTGACTTGTTGTACCAGTGTGTGGCCGTGTCTAGTGAGAGTAGTTTGCACCAAAAAAAAAGTAATGCCATTGATATTATCTTAACTTTTTGTTATGTTCATGACATGACTTCTGAGAGTAATTGTCTGACAGTGACCGGGACTTCTTGCCAATTTAGTGGCTTGCTTGTGCAAATGAAACAGGGTGGACATGCACTGCATGCTAATTTTGTTCGTCACCTTTGTGGATAGTTGAAGTGCTGACAATCCGAGTCCAAAAGTCAAGAAGTTTATTACATATCAAATGTAGAGATTGGACTGAGTTTTGGCTGAATTCTGTTTGTACTAACCTGCATTGGATGGGACAGTTATCTGCAAGAATTCCCTGTGAATGAGTCAGCTGAAATGTGATCAATTGGCTCAACCAGATCAGATGTCCAAATTCTCAGTGAGACAGGCAGTGTGTACTGGGTCTTATACAGATTCATGCCTTTTTCCGCAAGGTAAGGATACTGACGTTAGAATCAAATGCTTTTAACAGCTGGTGAATGTAAATGCGTAGTAGTGGTGCATCTGGAGGGAATATGGTTGATAATGCAGATTTCGGAGATGGAGCCAATTGATAGAGCTAGGCCTTTCTAACTCATGGTTATTTAAGAGTTTTTTAATGCGTACATTTCAGCTTTCGGAAAAAAAGCAACTTGGGTATTTGGTGCTAGCTGGAGACATTGAACTACAAGAACAAACAAGAGCTGCTATCAGCAATGCACCCAGGTATCATTGTCCCGTTGGTGTGCTTTTGCACCTGCCATTTCTCGAGAACAAAATCACGTGTTCTTCCAAGTTTCAAGTTCAGACCAGAAAAATGTAACTTGCAATATTTGTGAACTTTGTCCCATACCTTCTCACTGCCTCATATGAGCCTTTTTTTTTTTTTTCCAAAAATGTTTTGTGAGCATAGAACTATATCCATCCAGAATGAGTTGGCACTTGTAAAGTAATATAAACAAGGCTCAGGTGCCATTGGTGTGCAGTGCATCGCTTCACGCATGACGGTCAATTTCAGCATGGAATAGCGTGGATAAAAGTTGTTTAGTAGGTTTGAAATCCGTGAAAATTATCATTAATACAAGCATCTGCATACAAAACACAGCTAGATAGTTACGATGGAATTGCAACGTAGTTTGCTGATCGTAAGTTTCAATAATGAGCAAATGATAAAAATGATTGAATCCGTACTATACATAAACGATCAATCTTGAGTTGTACCATCATACTGTTACGTGGACCATAGCTTCTACGTTGTATTAACAATGACTGGCCTGACAACCGCCAAAATGTTGGTGGTAGCGCCTGTAATGCTATTGATTGTATCGTGTCTCACAACAGCTGAAGATATTCCAGATTATGTTTGCATGCTAAGCTGTTATTCGGGTGTACATCAAAATGCGATACGTACTTAATTCACGAGTACTGCTAATGCCATAGAACAAAGAAGTAGAGCCAACCAAAGAACTCCTGCAAGTAATTTAGCTTCTTCATATTGTTAAACTTAGGGGGAATGGGATCCTATCAACTTGTTACCATGTAAATAAGTTGCCCTTGTTGCCAATCCAATCAACATGCCAAACTAGACCAGACTCGGGAAAAACACAAAAAAAAAATCCAACAACCACAAGAGCCTCATGGTAAAGCATTGGCAAAACCATTGAAAGTAGGGTTATGATAGTGTACCTAGAGGTTGCCATAGCTGTGGGATTTTCCTTTTTTTTTTTTTTTTTTTCCTTAATCTAGTCTAGTTTGGCCTGTTGATTGGATTGGCAACATGTGCAGGTATTTACATGATAACAAGTTAGCAGGATCCATTCTCCCTGAGCTTGGCAATATGACCGAAGCTAACTTACTTGTACGAGCTCTTTCATTGGCTCCAACTCTTAATTCTATGGCATTAGCATTACTGATACCATTGTGAACTGCATGCAGTACATAGCGCCATTTGTCCCACGAGTACCAGAGCACCAATTATACAATTTCAAATAACAGCTGAGCATGCAACTATAATCTGACAAATCTGCAGTTACTGTGAGACACGATACAATCAATAGTAACACCACTGCTACCACCACCATCTTGATAGTTGTCAGTTTGCAGCTCCAAGGCTTGCCCTCTATGCCTCCTGAAATTTTTTTTTTTTTGGCCTACTCACTTGCCTTCGTTCTTTGTATAAAGAACTGTCATCTATTTTTTTTTCTAATCACTTGTCTTCGACCTTTGTACTATGATAATATATGCTATCTCCATGGTTCTATATTTTCTCTATGATCCTTTTTACAGCTAAAATGCACCATGTTATTTGGTAATACATCTTAATCTTCCAGCTAAAGAAGATATGCATTTAATTTTACGTTACGCTAATTTTTTTTTTTATTAAGAGATCTATTAAACTATAAACTACATAATATAAGTACGTTTTCCTCCCATAAATTTCACATTTTACCTTTTTATATTAGAATTCAAGACCTTTATAAGTCTAAATTTTAACCACTGAACATATCTTCTGAAAGAAACTAACATATTTTTCCTATAACCTCCACTTTGAAAATCGAAGGTCTGAAAAATTGGAAGCAAGAATACCTGTTTAATTCCCATCTATAGAAGATATACATCTATTTTTCATCATACTATTCTATTTTTGGAGACCTCCACTTTGGAAATGGAAGGTCTGAAAAATTGGGAAGTAATGATATTGGTTTTTTTTTAGTAAAGAAAATCGTTGCATTAATCATGTGAATTTCATATATAAATTAACATGAAAGTATCAGAAATAAAGTATGAATAAACAAATACACATTTCATTTTCCATTATACTAGTCTATTTTCTTGGAGACCTCCACTTTAAAAATAGAAGGTTTAAAAAATTGGGAAGTAAATATCTGCTCATTTTCTTTTTATAGTAAACTAGAGTATAACCCACGTGTTGCACAAGTTTCAAATATTTATTTTAGTATAACAAAATTAACAATTATTCCTAAAGTACCATAAAGTAACAGTCAATCAAAATAAGATTATAATAAGCAATGTCTCATTTATTTATTTATTTATTTTGAAGAAATGATTTGATTACTGTACTTATCCCTAACTTTTTTCTTGTAGCAAATCGTAAAATCCCAAATAATATAGATATATAGTCTTGTTAAACTAAAATGCACCATGTTATTTGGTAATACATCTTAATCTTCCAGCTAAAGAAGATATGCATTTAATTTTACGTTACGGCTAATTTTTTTTTATTAAGAGGTCTATTAAACTATAAACTACATAATATGAGTACGTTTTCCTCCCATAAATTTCATATTTTACCTTTTTATATTAGAATTCAAGACCTTTATAAGTCTAAATTTTAACCATTGAACATATCTTCTGAAAGAAACTAACATATTTTTCCTATAACCTCCACTTTTAAAATCGAAGGTCTGAAAAATTGGAAGCAAGAATACCTGTTTAATTCCCATCTATGGAAGATATACATCTATTTTTCATCATACTATTCTATTTTTGGAGACCTCCACTTTGGAAATGGAAGGTCTGAAAAATTGGGAAGTAATAATATTAGTTTTTTTTAAAAATTGGGAAGTAATAATATTAGTTTTTTTTTTAGCAAAGAAAATCGTTGCATTAATCATGTGAATTTCATATATAAATTAACATGAAAGTATCAGAAATAAAGTATGAATAAACAAATACACATTTCATTTTCCATTATACTAGTCTATTTTCTTGGAGACCTCCAGTTTAAAAATAGAAGGTTTAAAAAATTGGGAAGTAAATATCTGCTCATTTTCTTTTTATAGTAAACTAGAGTATAACCCACGTGTTGCACAAGTTTCAAATATTTATTTTAGTATAACAAAATTAACAATTATTCCTAAAGTACCATAAAGTAACAGTCAATCAAAATAAGATTATATTAAGCAATGTCTCATTTATTTATTTATTTATTTTGAAGAAATGATTTGATTACTGTACTTATCCCTAACTTTTTTCTTGTATGCAAATCGTAAAATCCCAAATAATATAGATATATAGTCTTGTTAAACTTGATGACGAATTATTTATATATTATTTTATTAAGAGTGGAAACAAGGAAAAAGAAATTACAAAGCAAATATACCTCCAATAAAATGAATCACAACCATAGCATCTTCACTCTCGTCAGTTATCACTATCCCCTGGCATGCCTTTGTCTTTTATCTAATCCAAAAAAGTCAAAAGCTAATTGAACTAAAATTGTGAAAAAGAAAAGTCATAAAATCATATCTCAGTAGCATTTTCTATTTAAAAGATTTATGTGTATTTAAAGTAATTACAGCTCTCCTATTGCTTTTCATCCCACATGTGAGTTCTGTTTAGAGCTCTATTATACGATCGTGCAAAAACTTATAATCACAATTGAATGATGATAATCATTGGTAAAATATATATTGTCCTCATTGTTAATTATGATTAGGAACAAAGCAAATATGAACAAAAGAAGAAAACACGTAACAAAGGGGGAATGACAAAGGAAATACTAACGGAAAATGACCAAAATATAAATGTGAAGGCAATGAATTTATTTTATGTAACTTTAAATGTTAAAAATTGTACCCCCTCATCAGCTAACATTACGTCAACACTAATTAGAGAGTTGTAATTATCCTTTTTGTTCATCGATTTCCATAGATGAATGACGAGGACTTTAACCTTCGATATGTTTGAGTTAATTTTGAGGTGTTTAATTAAATAGCATTCCATGATCTGCATATGAGAAAGTTGAAGTTAGCAATTATAGGCGGTATTTGAGTTAACTTTTAGAATGGTACATTTGTATTTTATTTTCAAAAAATAAAAAAATAAGTATTTGATTAATTTTTTTGAGTTGTTTTTTATTCTGTTTATTTTTTTATATGATATCCTAAAACCAACTGATTAAAAAGTAATTTAAGCTTACTTTTTGTTGCTTTTTGGGTGCTTTTCAGTTTTTAATATTAATAATATTTATATAGACTAAAAATACCTTTAAAAAATATTTATATAAATTCATTATTTTTTTTACTTACTAATTAAATATGATTTGTTAATTATTATTCAATTTTATCAATATTTATGTAAACGTAATACTTTTATTTTTCAAAAATTTTTAAATATCTTTTTAATTTAAATTTTCATTAATATTGATACTTTAAAAATATTTTAAATATTATATTTTTTATTATCTAGTAAATATTAATATTTTTTTCAAAAAAATAAAAATTAAGTGAAAAAATTCTTAATATTATTTATAGA
This sequence comes from Carallia pectinifolia, assembly GCA_037832335.1. Lineage (NCBI taxonomy): Eukaryota > Viridiplantae > Streptophyta > Magnoliopsida > Malpighiales > Rhizophoraceae > Carallia > Carallia pectinifolia. The sequence goes on from CM075453.1 coordinate 14,410,089, forward strand.
ATATTTATTCTAAAAATAAAATTATAAAATATGAAGATAATTTTGTTAATATAATATATTAATTTAAATTGAATGTTCAAATCAGTCATTTAATTATTCAACACTAACAGTAAGTATAAAGTTAACCAAATATTTTATCAGTTTTTTCAACAATTAGAAATAGGCAATAGTAATTAACAATCAACAATCAACAGCAGTAATCAGCAACAGTAACTAGTGACAGTAATATCGAATAGGAAAGTCGAACATGACCATATTGTTATTGTTACCCTGCGTAAGAACGGTTTGACATGAAAGCAATTGTGGAAAAGAAGTTCATACCTAAACTTGTGGTTTGGGTGTGGAAATGTGATTCAACAATGCCTATGATTGCTTGCAAAAATGAGAAAAGAATTCATTCATAGATAGAGACTAAAGCTTGATTTAGTGGAAGCATAAATGGAAGGCTAATATGAAAATATGAAAAATATGAAAAAGAACATTGTAAGAATCCATTATTTGGATAAATGAGAAAATATGAAAAAGAAAATGATTAAAAAGTGAATTTATATATTTAAATTGTATAAAAAAAATAATGAGAAAGAAAGTTATATGTTAAATTTATAAAATTACCCCCTATTTTTTAGGGTTGGGTATTTTTGTAATTTGGAGTAGAGATGATAAGTTTGTATTTATATAAATTTACTTTTATTTTTTTTATTTTTTTTCCCAAAATAGCAGGTGACATGAGAGCACACTACACTAAACCAATTTCTCACCAATTGCCAAACAAAGGAAAATTTATTAAAGAGTGAAATTTTCATTCTAATGAAAATCACGTGGAAAAACAAATAGAGGGTAAAAGTATGAGTAAACCAAAGTAGTCAATAGCTAAAGATATTAAACCAATAATAAATATCAGGAAAATCAAACAATCACCAGATGGTTGTTGCTGCTCACCAAACGGTTGTTGCAAGGCAAGCCATTTCCCAATAGATAAATTTCCAAATTTTATACCTCTACATTAAAGTGAAAAGTTTTTATAGAATCATATCATTATTTTAAAAAAATTTTAGGAATGCCACACAAAACTACAAATAAAGAGAAATTTTCACTAAACTTTCTCTTTATACTAATTATTAAATAGATATGCATTTAATTTTATATTATACTAATCTATTTTCCTTATAATATAAGAATATTCCTTTGTTGTCATGTAAATAATAAATCCATCTATCTTTTCTTTGGACCTCCAATGTAAAACCCTTCTAACCCTCAAAATCTGGTTCGCCGAAATCCTAGGGGCTATCATTTGCTTCATTTTGTCCAAATATTAACAAAAACTGGTAATTCAACAACATAACAGAGCATTGTATCTACTTCAACCAACACCAATCCACGAACAAAACACAGTAATCGGACTACCATTGAAGGACTGCAAGATGTTAACACACATGGCGAATAAATTTATTCGAATGTCTATATTTTTTCATGGAAAAGAACAAAAAAAAAAAAAATCGATCCACTAGTCAAGTGCATTAAACAATTAGTTTTTCTCCAAAAAAGAAAAAAGTAATTAGTTAACATTTCCTCTCCAGGTGCATCTGTATATAAATTTACAAATAGGAAAAAAGTTGGTGGACAGATGTAAGTGTCATACGTTCATGGGTAGACACGATTTTTTTGTAATCACAATTATATTTTATACAACCAGAACGATAAAAAGTGAGATAAACAAATATTACTATTATTTTTACTACACATTTTTTAATTAAAATTGTACAAAAAAATACTTGTAATTATACAAAATTCGTGTTTGCACAGTGAGTATGATATCCCAGTCTGCCCATGTAATAGGACCTAATTATTCTCATTTTCAAAGTGATTCATGTCATCGTAGTAATCTATCAGACCTGAATCTTGGTGGGGAGATATCGCCAGCAATAGGAAATCTGAAATACATCGTCTCCATGTAAAATTTCCAGACTTTCTACTCTGAAAATTTCCCCCTAACTATCCAATAACATGGCTTGACAATTCTTGCTTGCAATACAAAAAGGCTTCAGGTAAGAAATTTTACATGGAGACGTCGTCTTTCAGATCTCCTATTGCTGGCGATATCTCCTCACCAACATTACTACGATGACTACCACGATGTCAGATGATCACTTTGAAAACGACAACAGAAAGCATAGGAAATTGCTTAAATAATTACCCTTCCCTTACTGCTGCTGCTGCTGCTGCTGCTGCTGCTGCTGCAACTCCGATACATGGCCCAAAATATATATAAATATGTAAAAGACACAGTAATCTGAAGTTGAGAAGTCTGGCCAGTCATATAGAACATTGTCCACGTCCCTACGCCACTTCTTGACTCCAATAGCTGCAACTGTAATAATAACACAAAACAGCAGTAAAGAGGAAATTCCACAGAAGAACAACTCACTGTCATGACTAGGAAGAAATGAGTGTTAGAATCCTGTAATTATGCTGTAGATATAATCAAGCTATATCAATGATTTTGTGCAATCTTCCCCGATATGATTTGATCGTGTAATATCGACGAGGAAGAATGCCATGACTGGGAACTAGCAACCAAGACAGAAAAGCTGCAGAGCAGAGAAAAAGACACAGAGGCTTGTTTCACGGACACAGCTAAAATTCTGTCTCTTCAACAATCTCTTCCTGTCTACGAATTTTAACATAGTTTTTAACTACACCAATGAGTTAGAGTCCCAATCGAAGCAAATTAATAAAAAATAAAAAATAAAAAATAAAAGTTTTCACTACACTTCTTGCTATCTTTCTAGCCACTAGGCATTATAAGGGAAATTTCAGCCAGTTCCCGGGGGTCATAAACTATATGTAAGTATGCGTCCTCACAGAGCAGAGCAATTGAAGAAGCTCGATTTTAATTTTGTTTGCACAATAAAGTTCCTTTTTTTTTTTTTTTCTTTTTATATCCTGTGCTGCTTTCATCTACCTTCTGCTCTGTGGACATTCAACTAATAAAGAAAGAAGCAATAAAAAAAAAAAAGAAAAGGAAAGGAAGATTGCAAATAAGAAAAGGAAAATTGCGAATAAGAAATGGCCAAACCCGTTTCAACAAGTCAAGATCAAATAAATTGACCAACTGGGATTCCGCTCAATATATATATATATATATGAGCATCGTTACATGGATAGATGTTTTGGACATACGTTCGTGGGCAAATAATAGTATAATTATAAACATATTTTACGTAATCGTAACAAAAAATATAAAATAAAAAAATAATTTTTTTATACCATTTTTTATCATTATATCTGTACAAAATTTACTCACCATTATAAAATTTAGAGTCTAGCCACCGACGTATACCCACCAACATATGCGCACAGACTTTTTCCGTTTACATATATTCTATTGAATTTGAAAGCAATTTTGATGTTGGCGAAACCCCATCAAGAAAAAGACAAATCCATGGATAATATTTTATGAAAAATATAGAGAGTTACCATTTCATTGTTATAATCAGAAGCAGTAGCAGAAACAGAAAGCTTCTGCCTGGGGAAGCCCGCTACAGAGAGACGTCGCCTCCTTCTTCTCGATTTCAAGAATAGAAATTTGGAGAGTGGGAAAAAAAAAAAAAACACCAACAAATACGAATGTGAAAAAAGATAAACGAAATCAAGAATAGAGTAGGTCAATATCCGAAGCAGAAGAAGAAGAAGAATAAGAAGAAGAAGAAAAAGAGAGAAGGGAATCAATAACGTTGAGCCCAAAGGTCCAACTAGATATGAATGGAAAATGTATGTGGTATTATACTGTAATAATATTTATATTTTTTTAACGAAAATTTATATTTTATTTTTTATTACAAAAAATAAATATATTATTATAAAAAAACATAAATATTATTATAATATAATTAAATTATATAACAAAAAATATATGTTCACATAATGAACCCATGGTACGAATATAGTTTATCAGTCGCCATTAGGAATTGACACCATATTTGGGTACATTTTAAGAGAAAGAAAAAAGAAAAGAAAATTTTAAAATTTTTTATTTTTTTTATTTATTTTTTATTAATCTAAATAATTATTTTTTACTTTTTTTTCTCACAAATTATTATTCATTTTCTTTCTTACAATTTTTTAATTATTATTTTTTTTTAATCACAACATTATTATTACTATATTATTTTTTATTTATTTTTTCATTTACTTTTTATTCAATTCCTCACTGTCCGATCACAGTCTGAAAGTCAGGTACTTTCCTTGGCCTTTCTTTTGGTTTGTGTTTCTGAAAATGACGAAAACAACAAATGAAAGAAAATAAGCGGTGGGAATTCAAAGAAGGGAAAATGGCGGGGATGAAGCTTCCTAGGGGTCCCAGTCCCTCCCAATAAATTCCTCACGTATTTGGAAACAGAAAAAGTTTAATGGCTGTGCATTCTAACCCAATCATAGCCATACTGCATTAGTAAAAATAGTTTTTGAATTTTTTTCTAAAAAAATTGACTAAAATTAATTATATTTAAAATAACATTAAATAGATTTAAAATAATATTAAATCAATTAATTAAGAGTTCAATTTTTGAAATTTTTTGCCCAAAAAAAAGAAAAAGGGAGAGTAGGGCGAATTGTAGGACCATGCATCAAAGTTCATTCGAAAAATACTTGATGAGATTTTTTAATTATGAGATTTTTTAATTATGACTAAAGTGAAATAAGTTTTTAAATAATTGAATTTAAAAAAAAGATAAATTATTAGATATTATTATATAAATTATATAATTACTTTAGTACTGCTTAAAGTACAACTATATAATGAAACTCTACGTATTCCGTGTTTGTCCAATTAATCTCAAATATTTGCAAGATTAGAAAGATGATGCCCCTACAAAGCTATCAGAAAGAAAGGAATGATGCCCATCAAAAAACTCTTCGTTTAGTGGCAAGTCATATCGGAATGATGCCCATCAAAAAACTTTTCGTTTAGTGGCAAGTCATATTCATGTTCACATGCTGTGTAAGTAAAAAATATTGCCAGCTATCCAGATTTGGCTTGAGAATAAGAGTTTCCAAATCAAGGATTCAGAGGGCTGGTGAGAAGAAGGACAAAAAAAAGAGGGTTAGAAATATGAATTCTAAAGGAATTTGAATCAACAGGTCTAGAATATTTTCTGGTAAAAAAAAAAAAACGTTACTACAATATCCTGAATCTAAATTTGCATGCCAAAACTCTTATTTTTCCAAGATAAACGCAGTTAGTTATGTTTTTCAACTGAATCATAAAAAATGAATTGTCAATCAAAGTACGTGCACATGTTTTTTTTTTTTTTAAAATGTTTTCTTTTTAACCTGAAGATGGCAAACTTTACTTTACATAAAGGACGGTTATGGAAGGAGAAAGGCACTTTTTATTCCATAACATGTGGTTTTTGGTTGATAATGACGTTAGATTATCTTTTTCAGTTTCTTTTTTCTTTTTTTTATCAGAATTTTCTTTTACTTTTTTCTGGTTTAATTAGAAGTGTTAATTTAAATCTATTTGAATTTGGGGTAGAGGACTGTAACTCTATAAATTTTTTTTTTAAATCTATTTAGAAGACTCAATGTGTTATGAACTATATAACAAAGATAATCTTTATTTTCACATAAATCTCACCTCCTCTATTTTCAAGACTGAAAACTGGAGATTCATAGAATGGAAGTGTAAATTCTCGTTACTAGGTATCTCTTGAAGGACTTGTTACTCCTGTAAGTTGATATTCGATGAGCGTTTCTAATGGAAAATAAAGGAAAACAGAAAACAATATTTATTTGCCTAATCAATTTTAACATGAGGTTTTATCAAGCGTAAACAGATAAATGAAAATTTGTTACTCTTTCAGGAAGCACATCAATGACAATGTTTACGAGCATTGCAAAGTATGTCCAATTCAGAAAGCGCTTAAGAATCCCTTTATAGTTCAGATCGGGATTTTAAAAACTGAATTTGTGATTAAATCAAAAAGTTCAGAGATTAAAAGTTCAATTGTATTAGTCGTGACTAAATCGGTAAAATTAGTATATGATATTAAATGTATAAAATTTGAATAGTTATATATATTTATTTAATATATTAATATTTAAAATATAATATTATATAAGATATAAGTATTATATATATATATATAATACTTATATTGGTAACCTTAATATATATAATTTATAATTTATTCTAAAATAAAAATTTATTAATCTTATCTTACAATCTATAAATTTGTATTCTTATAATATAACTGTTGAACATCTATAACTCATCTAATTTATTTCTAAAAATATATTATTTATATATTTGCAAAGTAGTGAATATTATTAGTAAAATAGAAACATGTTAATTACTTTTAAAAATGACATTCTATTAATTATTTTTAAAAAATTGAAATGTATCAATAATTTTCGAGAGAAAATAGATATGTAAATACTTAGTAAGATACAATATTAATTAATTTTGATTAAGGTATGTTGACATTTATTGATTTTTATTTTTTTATTTTTTTCTCTTTTTCTCTTTAAACCAAATTATTTCGATTGAAAAAATCAGGACTAATTCTCCGATTTTTGATTCAATCGACCAATTCACCTAATTCTTAATCAACTTTTCAATCCAACGATTTTTTAAAACTAACCAAACTAATTCAAAAGTCAATTCTCAATTTTTTTCAATTGAACCAATCAGATCTGATTCGATTCTCTGAACACTGGTTTAGATACATAAATCCATTTTTCCTCCGCTTGTGACTCCCCAACTTCCGAAATATTTGTTACAATACGGCGGGCGGCCAGTTGTAGTCCACCATGCATGGCTATATCACAAAATGCACAACAGCTTTGGACCGTAGAGAGATAAACAATTTAGACTTTCATGCCGATATTCTTGAGTTCCAATTTAGGAAGGGAATATGAGATAAAGAAATAAATAATATCTTTTTGTATAATTCACGTTCAAATAGGTCCTTTAACAAGAAAAAGTTAAAAAGCTTTTGGACCGCCTCCCACTTCCACGAATAATTTTTTATCTTGGGTAATTAACTAGACAAATTCCAGATTCCATCAGGGAATTGTATGTATTCGTTGATGGATGTTGATGTATGGTCGCACAATTAACAGATTATCGATTTCTCCAACCTCCAAGTAGCTTAAGATGTCATCCTCATCATCGTTTTGGTTAAGTGAGAGTGACTTCATTTCAACTAGTGCTAGAATCATACACTAAAAGCATTCTTAGGGTAACAAGGTACTTGTAGTTAGATACATTTGTTGGTTTGGCAAATAATAATTGCAAAGTTTGCCGTGGGGAAATAGCTTGCACTTCAGGAAATTTTGGCCTAACTATTTTTCTTCTGGACCACAAGTCCAATAATGCATGCATTTTGTAGATTGCTCCACTCTCGGTTGCTTTCTTTTGAATATCAGGTACGATAGCTATAAACGGGAAATACATTTTGTGGACGTGAATGAAGCAGTCGTTTGCTTGGCACTGTTCACATTTATGAAAGATTCATAACTTCTCGTATTCACTTTTGCTTTGGTCGTATTTTCATTTAATTGTATCTTACTGTTTATTTATTTTTTTTTATTTTTCTGAATTTAATTATCAAATGATTTATAGTACTTTAGAGCTTTTTGAATCTTCTAATGTAAAGCTCTCATTTTTTTTATTTTTTTTTTGTGGTTGTAAATGAAGTTTTTTTGTTTGCATAAAATGGTCGTGTCTGGTTTTTCATTAGGTGAAGCCAAATCATTTTGCCATATGAGGTCTATGAATTCAAGTGAGATCATTTGAGAGTTCACTTCTCTTTTGTTTCACGGAAGGAGGTGTGATTGGCATACGTCTTCATTATACTTTTTTTGAATTTGACAATTTTTTGCTCAAGCAATCGAATTCCAAAAAAATTATTCTTTGTGGAACGCGTAGTTTGAAACACTTGTGAATGCAAACAAAATTTTTTACAAATAATTACAGTGTTACAAAGGAAGGCCAAATTTTACATATATATTTTTCTTAAAAAAAATTTTGTAACTTCATTTAGATAATTTTAAAGTAATTATTATTGGAAGAATAAGAAGATATTTTAAAAGATTTAAATCTCATGTGAGAAAGAGAAGTTAAATACCACTTAATAAGATAATATATAAAGAGACTTGAATCTCATATGTGAAAGAGAAGTCAAGTTCTACTTAATAATAGAGTATATATAAAGATAGTAGAATCACATATGGGAGGAAAATGTTAAATACTATTTGTTTATAAACTAACATGTTTCTTACATTTTACAAAATAAAAGACCCATAAGAGGTCTGGTAGAAACGCCAATTTTTTAATTTTTCCATACTGCTGTATTTTGGGAGGATAGCCGAAGCTATCTTTAAAATTTTTTCATACTGTTATATTATGAGAGGATAGCTGTTGTGATCTGTTACACTGTCTCGAATTAGGAACGAGAGTGAAAATTATCTTTAAAGATATTGTCGTACACGTCTCAGACATTATTTCATTTCTTTTTATTTTTATTTGCATCTATTTTTTGTTGCTTTATCTTATTATTTTTAACAACTATAAATGATATGAACCCTTGAATAATTAAATGATAAAAAAATAAAAAATTATTAAATTATTAAAATCATCAAATAAAATTATATAATTATTTATTACTATCTATCTAAACCATCCAAGGTTGCTTTATTTCCTACAGGTTGTGGCCGTGTACAAAACTGAAACCCCAACTCCTTTTGGGAATCATTACAACACAAATTATAATGAAGCAATATATAAATTTATCATGAGTACAAGAGGTATCTAAAACTGAACTCGCATGGCATGATTTGGACAAACGAAAAATTTATTAGTGTCTGGTTCGCGGAAGCACATGACAACCTAAACTTGATTTCGTGACTGCAATGTCTGGTGTAGTAGAGACATGCAAGAAGAGCACCATACCGTTATAATTTTTCTGAAAAAAGATATTCAATTGTGTAATTAGATAAATTAATTATAATTTAATTATATTAAAAAGTTTCTTTTGTGATTTCCTTTTCTTTACATTTCATTATGAAGTTTTCTTTTCCTAACATCAAAGACTTTAATCAAACACTTAATTATGTTTGAAAAGTGTCAGTATGGTCATTTTACCAACTGCAAATAGTGAAAACTAAAGAATCTTTAAAGTACATAGAACCTTTAATTATGTTTGTCCGGAGATACCAACCCAAGTAATTTAATAATATTTTTAAAATTTTTTTTTTATGATTTAGAATTTAAAGTATAAAATATAGAATTCAAAATTTAAAATTTAGAGAAATATTCATTAAAATTTATATTTTAATTTTTTTTAAAAAAATTGCTGTTAAATTACTAGGAGTGCAATTTAATTTACGAGTCAAAGTATTTTTACCTCTCCTGACTTCCTTATTTTGAAGTGCAATGCTATGACTACAGCTAGAGCACATCTTGTAGGCAAACTTTTTTTTTTTTGGGTCAAAAAAATAAGAGAGTAAGGTTGGTATTTCGATAATTTTGGTAAAGAGTATTGAATTTCTTTTTAGTGATGTCAACAGTTTAGATGGTTACGACAAAAATTATATTACGAGAGAATTAAATTTTTCCGCACTAATGGACTCTAGTCTTAGGATCGCATTTGAGGACACTCAAACTTAAAATCTCTTATTCAAAACCAAACACTTTAACCGACTAGACCGAGTTAAAGTACTTTAACCGACTAAACCACACCACGGGTGGTATTTTTTGATTGAAAAAAAGAAAAAGTAAGGGTGATTAATAGTGAGTTAGGTTGTTATATTAAATTTATAAAAAAATAAATTTTACAATATTCAGTAAAAGTCACTAATCTTTTTTAAAATTATGCATGTTTAGATATATATTTAACTTCAATTTATAGTTTGAAGTACTCAAATTTTTGGTCTAACGATTGCTTTTACAGTGATTATGCCACTGAACCACACCATTCGGTGATGCCATTAGTGGTATCGTGTAGACAAACGTCACCATAAACAAAAGCACCTACAGTTGTCCGCGGGCTTCACCTGCATCCAGCGTAAGCTGGCACAAGTCTAACGTGAAATTCAAAGATAAATCTAGGACCAAAAAAAAAAATTCAAAGATAAACCCAATCAAGAAAAGAAAAAAAAAAAAAAAAGATACCAAGTGCTCTCTGGTTGCCCACGCCTGATGATCCAAGTAATAATGTACATAAGGACAGAGGTTGAAAAAAATTTTAAGGAGATAATTTTATATCTATATTTATAATTATAAAATTATTTATACAATAAAAAATAAAAAATATATTAATTATTTTGAGTAAAAAAATATTATAATGGTATCTTTTGAGTTTTAATTTTTAAAATTATTTTAAATTTTTATATGTAATTAAATATATTTTTTTCTATAAAAGTAAAAATTTAATCATTTAATCATTTATCGCTCATGTAATTGTATAATCAATTTTTTTAATGTTTATTGTTGAAACAATAATTTTTTTTGTGTAACTATTGTAACTAATAAAAATGGAGTCAACTTTATAAATAAATACTTGCAATGTGTTTGTAGATATTTTTCTTTTTTTTAATGTCTATTGATAATAATTAGTTTCATTAAATATCAAATATTTTTGAAAAAATTGTATAAAGATAAGAAAAATCTATTCAAAAACTTATGAGAATAAATGAAATTAAATTAAATTGAAAAGACAACTCAACATACAAGACTTTTACATTTAATAAAAATATGTTAAAAATTAATATTTCAAATTGAAACTCAAAAAGAATAAAAGAAAAAAAAAAGAGAAAGAATAAAGCAAATTTTACCCCAAAAAAATGCAAAAAGAGAGCATGCGCATCAAATTGAGCCTACAGACTCTCGACCTCGGGGGTGGGACAAAAACTAAGGTGGGGCATGTTGCCCAACAAATTGGGCCAACCGCACTGCTTGTCTAGTAGTGGTAAAACTTATTAATAACAATTAGAGACAAAGGGAGAGCTCGTACATTATATTTTTCTTCTCTGAAATCAGGTTCTAACTTCTAAGAATGCTTAGCATAGATCAACTATATATAGTGGACCCTTAAAAAATGTAACAGGTTGGGTTATGTGGTTAATAACGTTAAAATTCCTTAAGCTTGGCATCGATGATTTAGAAAACGACTCAAAAGAATTATCTGTAAGCAAATTGATTTTTACATCACATGTAAGACGAGAAATCTTAAAATTATTTGCATAAAAAAAGTTGGATGGACAGATCAAATGGCTATAAGGGTCAGAGGGGGAGAAAGAAGAAAGATGACTGTTTGGTCGTGGATTTTATCAGAGATATATGCGTAAAATACTTTTTTTTTATAGCTATTTGCATATTTTTATTATTTTTCTAAGCATTATATTTAGCTGTTTGTACAGCATTATGTTTTTTAGGTAAAAAAGAAAAAGCGGGTAGATCCATGCGAGGGCGTACGCCGAGTCAATCTCCTCTCCCTCTCTTTTTTGTTTCTGACCTGCGTATGCATGGCCTACTACATACATATATATTTTTTTTTTTGCCATAGGCCTACTACATACATAGATATCTAAGTGTGGGCTTCAAATGCCAAAAAAGGAAAAAAAAAAAAAAAGAAAATGAGAGGGAAGAAGAAAAAGGAGGCAGATGCTATATTTGAATGAAATTAAACTTTTATTTTTTTTAAAAAAAGGTGATAATTTGGATAGTACTCTAAAATTTTATTAAAAAAGATTACGATCAACTACAAGATAAGTACTGTCAAGTCAATCCCAACACTTAATTTGATGTAATTTCAAATCTATAGCATCTCTTATTATAACAAATTAAATTATTAACCACTTCGGCTATCAGTTATAATTTAAGGTCTATTTAACTTTCGTTGGGATCTTGAAGATAAAGCCCAAATTAAAAGCTGTTTTTGAGCTCGACAAGTCCAAAGCTCAACCCAAAAACATCATCAAGCGGCCGAATAGAAACAAGCATAAAAAACTTAACCAAATTGAAACGACGTCGTTTATGTCCCATATTCAAATGAAAACGACGTCGTGATGACTTTCTTCTCTACCTTCCTTCATCGCCATCTGAAGCCAGCTCTCCTCCGCTCCGCTGACTCATGTATATATATATATATTGTCAAATCCTTTGATCTGTGCAGAAAAGAATAAAAATTTGCGCTTGTTTTCAAACCAAACTACATATTGCAGAAAAGGGTCTTTCAAGATCGCTTCAATTGTATTGTATTTCTTCTTGCAATCACTAAGACTAATAATAAGGCGGGTAACGTTCACTTCACCTCCTTTTGTTGTTTTCTTCTGTTTTTCTACCTCTGATTAAGTCATCTAAAAATTGGGTCTTTTTGATCTTTTGCAGGACCCTTGACTTCCGCAATTTGACAGTGTGGGAGTCTCGTACACCAGGAACCTTTTTTATTTTTATTTTTATTAGTGCATCAATCATGAAGTACATTAGTCTGAACGCGGCCCTTGACTCCATTTGATTGCTGGGGTAAAGGAATAGTTTTTAGTACTTACTGGGGTATGATATAAGAGAAAATCTGGTTTCTTGGATGAACTGTGTTTTATTTTAGGTTGGTCGAAGAAGGAGAGAGAAATGGGGAGACTAGCAGTTGCAGTCATTGTGAGCTTGTGGGTGATTCCCATTTCAGTACTCGTCAACCGAATCGTGCCTGATCCTTACATGGTGAGAGCTTTGCTGCAAGCCGTAAAAAAAAAACTAATTCATAGGGTTTGTTTTGATACAAAATGAAACAATAACCCCTGTACGTGCAGGATGAGATTTTCCATATACCCCAGGCTCAACAATACTGCAAGGGCAAGTTCTGGAGTTGGGACCCCATGATCACTACCCCACCTGGCCTGTATGCTCTATGTGCCTCTATCCATATATGCTCAAAATTCATCTTTACATGGTTGTCTATTTGGTAACATGGAAAATTGACGAATAGGAGATTGAAAAAGGTTGAATTAAGACAATAGCATCCTATTGTATAGGTTTCTACCCAATTAATTCTGCCAATTTTCTGGATATTTTGATTGTGGTCATGCCATTGCTTATTTTAAAAGGGCATTCCAAGACTCCCACTATGGGATCTAGGAAATGGCCAGATGTATGCAGCTTTACTCTTGTTTTTCACAAAGAGGTTGTTTTTGTGAGTCGAAACGGTGACCTCTATGTCATAATGGAGTAACCTTGCCATTGCACCAACGCTTGCGCTTTAGTTATTGCTTGTGTAGATGAGTATTATGCAGGGTTGTGGGCTGTTGGAACCTTTGTATGTTTCAACAGTTAATGTGGATGGAAGAGTTGATAGATATAGTTCAAAAATTTTGCAGGTACTACCTTTCACTTGCCCATGTTGCTTGTGTGTTTCCGGGCATGTTTCTGGCACAATTGGTGTTTTCATTTTCTGAGTTGTGCTCCACTGCAATTCTTCGTTTGGTCAATGGTGTGCTGGCTGTACTATGCAGCATTCTTGTCTATGAGATAATTACCCATTTGAGGCCATATCTACATCAAACAAAGGCAACATTTCTTGCTGTAGTCCTAGCCCTGTACCCACTCCACTGGTTCTTCACTTTTCTTTACTATACAGATGTTGCGTCGCTCACTTCAGTGCTTGCGATGTATCTTGCTTGTTTGAAGAAGAGATACCACTTAAGTGCATTGGTAAGGTGGTCAGCTCAAGTCATATTTTGTGAGTATGTCTATCTATATCTATAGAACTAAATTAGGTTTTTCTCTTTTCTCAGACTGTTGTCTGGTAAAGAACAAAGAGAGAAAAATGCGCTTTACATATTCTGGCCTTTGGATTAGTTCAACTCTTTTGGAGCTTAGTCCTACCTTAGAAGAAATAAGTTTGAGCGTATTGTGACGATTTCTAAGTCCTAACATTCACAAATGTCTCAAATCAAAGCTCCTTTAGAACTGAAAACATGAACTTTGAATATAAAACCACAAGCCAGAAGCTTGAAATTGGTACCCCCTCTAGGGTTGTTTCATCATACTTTCGTGACTAGCACCCAATAATATTTCTGTTAATTTTGTTAGAGTTCCTGCATGCAATCAATTTCATTGAATGTTCCAATGTTGTTGTTGATGCTCCAAAATGGTGGTCTTGCCTCCTAGTCTGTTTATTTTTCTATCCTTGGCCTCCTAAATGAACTATTGGAATAAGATCACCTCTTCTTATTTTCTTTTTTTTTTTTTTTTTTTTGCAAATGATCATCTTTTACCTTTTTCTCTCTGCAGCTTGGCATCTTTGCAGTTTTTATTCGACAAACAAATATAGTATGGCTGCTTTTTGTTGCATGCATTGGGATTATTGACATAACTCTGGGCTGTGAAGAACAAAGAGTGGAAGTAGACGAACTTAGTGCATCTGGAGAAAAAAGTATTCAATTAAGTCACAATAATCTTGTCAAATCAGGCTCGAACATGAGAAGGCGGAAGGCCAGTAATGCTTTGGGCACTAGCAAACATTCTTTCATCAAAATAAGTCCCTCTTTGACAAACCATTCTTCAGGTATTGTTCTACCTATGAATTACTTTAAAAAGATTGTAAATACATTTAACTTATGGCATCTCCAAGTTTTCCATGGGCAGCCAACTTTGTTCATCCTGCACTACAATATAGTTTCTTCATTGAGAATGCTAACATTACAGCATCTTGGACCCATTGCAGGTTTTCTTGATGAGATTCGGGTAATCTGTCTGAAGACATGGCATATAAAATGGGAACTCCTCTTCTCCTTTAGTCCCTTCATTATAGTGTTCGTAGCATTTGGTGCTTTTGTCTACTGGAACGGAAGTGTAGTTCTTGGTACTTAACCAATTACAATGCTCTTATTATTTAGTTGTAAAAAAAAATGGTTTCCTCATTCAATCTCCTAATGTTGTAGGTGCAAAAGAAGCTCATGCAGTTTCTCCACATTTTTCACAACTAATGTATTTCAGTCTGGTCTCTGCTCTGGCATTGGCTCCTATCAATTTCTCTTTTGGTCAAGTTGTGCATTTGCTTAGGTCCTTCAAGAAGAACTGGCCATTTAGTTTTTGGCAATGGTTGGTTGCTCTTTTTGTTGGCTGCCTCTCTGTGCACTTTTACAGGTCAGTTAAATTAGGAAAGTGAAAGTTCTGTGCCAAAATGAATGGAAATTCAAAAGAAATTTCATAGGCTTTCATTAAATATGAGAGAAATTTTAATGAATTGACTTTTTTGCCTGTACATTCACTTCTTTCATTTGTATGCACTATTATGATGGATTCATTTTTGGTCAGACAGTTGTATTCCATATTCTATCATGGGCACTTGCTTCGATTGCAACTTTTGAAGAGACATTAACCTCTTTCCCAATGAGATTAACATCGTGGTTGAATTACTTTTGCAGCTTAGCTCATCCCTATCTTCTCGCCGATAATCGACATTACACCTTTTACCTCTGGAGGAAGGTTGTTAAAGCTCACTGGCTGATGAAGTACCTTTTAGTCCCACTTTACATCTACTCATGGTTTTCCATCTTCAGCATATTGGGTTCGTGTAATCCCCTTCATCTTTGAAAATGTTTATTTCAACTTCTTGACGCTTGTTTGTGTGATTTAATTGCAGGTAAAACTCAACGGAAAATCTGGGTGCTGGCATACTTCTTGGCCACAGCTGCAGTTCTAGTTCCTGCTCCACTAATTGAATTCAGATACTATACAATACCATTCTATTTCTACGTACTCCATTCTGACATCAGTGATATCATAAGTTTGGTCTTAATGGGACTCGCATATGTTGGGATCAATTGCTTCACAATGAAGATGTTCTTGTTCCAGCCCTTTTATTGGAGCCATGAACCTGGTGTTCAAAGGTTTATTTGGTAGATTAAATTTGTCACATAGCTAGACAGTGTCTTTTTGACTATTCACTTATAATTTATTAGAGCTCACTCAAAATTTTTGGAAAGTTAACGTTTCACATTGAGAGTTGTTGCGCCATTAGAACAATTATCATCATCTGATTATGCTCTGTATATGGATGCCAATCTTTGGCCACTTATTAGAAAAGATTTCAATGGTCTATCCCGTACTTCCTGGTTTATTATGGCTGAGAAATCGGACCATTGAGTAGGCAATGAAGCCATTGGATTTTTTTCTTGCTAGCTTCATTTGCCGACGGCAAACCAAACTGTTGGATCTTAACACGACCATTGCTAGGGAAACAGTCTTCTTAACCCAATTCTTAAAGGGTAAGTTCCACCTCACGATTGTTCTGCGAAAATCACTCTATCTATGCCCCAGTAACCGGGCTCGGGTCCATGCATAAGGCAATAATGCGTGCTCTTTAGGCATAAAACCAGTATATGCACCTACAGTTAGTGGTGAGAATTGTTACTGAATGCTAGAGAATCAATACATATATATATATATATATATACTAGAATTTAGCTTGCGCTTCGCGCGGGTTAAATATTTTTTTTTCCGTAATTTTTATTATTTTATTTTATTGTAACTAATGTCGTATTTGTTTTTAACAGTCACATATTATCAACTATTTATAACTTGAAAAGCTATTCAAATTATCTAAATTTAGATCTAATAGAGTAGCTAAAGTCGAAGTTCAATAACATTATTTTTGAACTCAGATCCAATAGATTTTAGAGTTGCAATAATTACGGTCGTCCATTCTAGTTCTAGAGAGGCACATTTGAGAAGCCAATAAGTAGACATAATATTATATCAGAAATTAACAATAATTCATTTTTCGGCCTTTCCTCTTACTGTTATTTTGAATAATGCCAATTGCATGACTTTCTCATGTTTTCTATCTTTCGTCTTTTTGAGCTTGAATGCTATATGTTGCTTTTTATATTGATAATTGACATTTAATATGTGATGATTAATATGATTTTCGATACTATAACTTACAAATTAGCAATAATTAGGTATAAATTAGCAATAATGAGGCTCATTAAGTTACATTTGATTTGCCAATGTAGATAATATAGAAATAAAGGTATTAATGAAAATAATTCTCATTGCAATAATTAGGGATGAACCTGCACTTTGGGCGAGTTGTGAATTTTTTTTTATAATTTTTTTGTTGAAATTTTTTATTGGATTTGTTTGATAATATTTTTTGGGAGGTAAAAGATAAAATGAGTATTTTAATCTTCTTGATCCTATTAAATTGGCATGGAATGAATTTGAAAGAATAAAATTTTACTTTAACTTTTTTGTGTACGAAAAAAGAGAGTCGTTCTTTCCCTTGTACCATAAAAGAGAAAAAAAGAGTTGAAAGAGTTACGCTCAAATTTTTCCATACATGCCAATTACAAAGCGAAAGTGTGCTGCTAGATGACATTAAAACTCATTGCAATAAATTCTATGATTATCAGAATTGTCAGTTATTAACTTGTTGATATTTATCATAATTGCAAAATCATTGCAATATTTAGCCTGTGCGATATGCTTCTAAAATCATTACAATAATGACAATTATTTAACATTAATGCCACATAATGATAATTAATTTTTCAACTGATTTATTGTGATTTCACTTACCAAACCTGAAATTTTGATTGAAATCAAAATATGAATTTCAGACATACAACTCCAGCTTAATACTCGTCTAACATCACCACAATCTCTTTATTAATGGCAATTGTTATAATTAGACTATTTTGATGGCAATTATGCTAATTACCCAGAGGCTACTAATTTTTCATTATTGCAATGATGAAAATTATTAAGTAATATACTGATTTTTCTGGAAACAAAAATACCAAAAAAAGAATTAGTAACTCAAATATCCTGAGAAATTCAAATTAATATCATAACAAAATCAAAACTCTACTTATGATTTCGCGAGAAACATAAACTCAATCAAAAATTCAATCTCGGATCAATGGCAATTATTTTTGTCTTAAAGGTTGACGTGATTAGAAAAGATTTTCTACTCCCCTAAAATTGTTTATTTTTGAATTGCTAAAAAATTAACGACTTAATTGTTGCCTATATTATAGCTATTATGTTTTGGTCCGAATTGAGCAGAGCGTAATCATCGTTATTCATTCTGATATTATCAATTGTTTTCTATTTTTGTCTCTTAATTGATGTGGATGATTGTTGCCAAAGTGCATAATATAAAATTACTCCACACTTTTCAATCTACTCAAACAAAAGAAAAGGTACTCCAACTTGGTGCTCTTTAGATCCTTACTCATCTGAATTCTAAAGCACACAATCATCTTCTTTTTCCACACAAATTTTCTCTCCGACACAAAATCATCTTCTTTTTTCACACCCATCTGTAACACACACAATCATTGTTCCCCTGCTTCCTAGTTGTTTGAAGGACAGGGTTAAGTGCTGCACTTGTTAATCGGGACACATGCATTGATGGGTTTCAGGGAATTGATAGAATTCTCACAAGTCTGGTGGCAGGTGGCCTTAACCGAATCACTTATATAATTGAAGAGGTTTTAAGAAGCGTGGACCCAAACACCAAATCCAATTCTCAAAAAACTAACCTCTGCAGCACCTGATTATAGTATACGATATTTCATCATCTACATTAAAGAGGTGTGTATTATGAAAATGTAGAGATAAAAAAGAATGAATGGAATATTATGGTGGTTAGAGACGGCATGAATCTCACCATTATTTCCGGCAGCTGGAATAACATTGATGGTTGGACAACATTTCACTTGGCAACCTTCGGAAAGTATCTTGCTCTATCAAAATTCTATATAATCCAAATAATTTTTTTCCATACGGTAAAGTACAGCAAAAGATAATAATCAGCAAACAATGAATAAATATGGGGAGCGAAATCAACATGGACTTGAAATAAGGGGCATTTAATCAGACAGTTACAACAAATATTGAGGTAGAATTTTTCTTAATTTTTTCATTAATTTTAAAGAGTGAAAAAAAGGAGAGAATTTTTTTTGCATTAAAATTGGAGTGTGAAATAAGGAGAGACTTTCTCTCAACTATCCATTTATAATATTGATATTAGATATATATATATATATATATATATAATATTAACTTACGTAAGTTAGAGAAAAGTTATACTTTGCTCTCATTTTTTCCTGAGGCTTTTTTTGATGACGTGGTAAAATCTAAATTCTAGTAAAATTCTCAAATTTTAGTATTTTAATTCATTTTAATTTAATTATTTTATTATGATAATGACATAATTTTTTTTAAGATTATCAATCAACTAATTTTAATTTCATTCAACTGCCACTTGAACAACAACTATACATACCAGTATTAGGCTAAACTTCAATTCCACATATGTTAATCTCAAGACTCTTAATTGTAATTCATATTAAGCACAGTCTGTGACACCCACGGCCACCTCACTAAACAACACTTCCTCCTATGTTCTCTCTTAATTCTGCCCTTTTTCTCTCCCTCTACTTCCACGGCTCATCAGCTTCCTCTACTTCTAAGGCTCATCAGCTGCCTTCTTTTTCTCTTGATTTCAAGCCCGTTGATGTTAGTGCTTGCAGTTGTCATTCCTCCATCTGGACGTTATGATGATCCTAAGGTCAGCAGCTACAATTCCTTTGTATACTTAGTCAGGCCTTCACAAGCATTATATTGTGTATAATAGTGAATTTTATGATTGCTATTAGATGAATTTCCATTTAAGGGAAGGTGACGATCCATATATAAAGTCTTCGTTGCCATTATATTGTGTCTATATGTCTAGGTTTGTTGGTACCCTTTATTATTAATAATTCAATTATAAGAGTAAGCTTGCTTTAATTTACATTATTTAGTTATTCAATGTGATTACCTATATTATGATAGTTTCGCACAACAAAGTACATAATTTGTTGGATGGTTCTTGAATTTGTAAACCGTAACCATCTATAACAATGATAATACCAATTTATGTAGCAGAGGAAACACATAATAGTTTCCATCAGACACAAGACATAAATTGAAGACAAAATTTAAGTTTTTAGTCTACATGTTAAAGTTCTATACCATAGCAATAACAAATAACCGGCACATTGTGCGGACTGGGAAACTAGCACTAAGGAAACTGTTAAATATTACACCAAGCAACCAGAGACAAAGTTGCACCGCGTACAAGTAGGCCAACATAAATATATAATTACAATTACAACGCTTGAAAACCCGTTGAGCTATATTTCTGACAAGCATTCTCAGACAACTTATACAAAGAATCAAGACATCTCCAAAGTCTGAAGGAATGTGAAAATGAAGCTCTAGTGACTAAATGCTATAAGTTGTTCACAAGAATTTGGAGGAAGGTTGTTTCTCGTGGCCTTCATGTCTTATATACACGAAAAGAAACAGGAAAGGGTGTGACGAAAGAACTATTTGCTAGTCTCTTCGATCGTCCCCTTTAGACCTGCTCCATTCCTTTGAGAATGTTGTACTTGCAGAGAGGGCACGTAGCATTCATCTTAAGCCATTTCTCAATGCATGTGGAATGATAATGATGGTTGCAAGGGAGAGTACGTAGCTCCACTCCATCATCGTATGAGGTGAGACATATACAGCACTCCTGAAGAATATAGCGTAAAAGTCTCAATCAAAGGAATGCCAATACCACCTCTAAAAGATATTAAGATCATCTGTTCAATATCCTGGCTTCAAATGAAAATTTTCCACTTTTCCAACAAAGTGCCAGCCTCAGATGATGCATGATACATTACATTCAGCTAAATCCAGTAAAATCCAGTATTCTGAGCAGTCAGTACTGTTTCTTACTACCCTATCATTTGCACTGATACACTCTCTTGTAGCATAATCTGTCGAAAAAGATATTCCACATAACAAGTGGGGGAAAATATTAAAACTTGATATTTTTAGTTGCGGTCCTGCAGAAACATGGACGAAAGAAATTCCAGCTTAATAGGCTTAGGCCGACAAGAAGCATCCTAGTAATAAAAATTGACTTACTGCATCCTCTGTTAAGAGTATACGCTCATTTGCCAAGTATCCACTGCTCGATTCAATTGGAACCATTTTCCCTGCTCCAACACTGAACTTCTCACCATTAGTTGTCACCTCAAATTTGTATTTCGGTAGCAAACTGAGATCTGCTTCTGATGCACCTTCCTATTGTCATAAAGGAAATGAAAGCCACTCTAGTTAATCTCCCAAGAAATGAAAATTGCAAGCAGAATGTCAAGATTTTATGGTCAATATAAACACTTTTTTCCCTCCATACCTGGCCTGAAACAGCATATAGAATCGCTATTATGCAAGGTAAACAGCAACAAAGAGCAATCCCAATCAAACAAGCCAAAACAACACAGAAGATTGCAAAGAACACATCAAATGCCAGAAGAACCACAGCCAACCTGAACAAAACAAGAATCAGATTGCACAGTGATTACTGAATTCATAACCTATTGCGAAGTTTGAAGGAGAAAAATCTCACTAATATACCTCTTGGTTTTTATTTCTACATACTTTTAAGGAATCAAACCTATGGCCCAACAGACGTCATCACTCTCTTGGCACTTGCTTATGGCTAGAAGCCAGATGTTCACTATTTCGCTAAAGAATATTTGTTGGAGAAAGTTTGATGACTATATTAAAGCTCATGTTGACATGACATAATATGGACCCAAATTGAGTAAAAATCAGCAATTTAACATAAAAGGTCAGCATAACTCCCCAATTCCCATCCCTTTCCGTTTCAATGCTAGTGAGAAGTTGTGAAGAAGGTTCAAAAAAGAGCAAAAAATACTCAAAAGCACGTGTAGAATGCATACCAGTATAAATGCGGAGCATTTTGCATAAGCATCTCTCCACCAGAGACTACCCAATAAAAGCCAATTATCCACCAAAGGAATGATGCCATTGTATTGACTGATTCACATCGTTTTGTAACACTGAGCCACAACAATGAAATCAAGAATTACTACGAAATGATATTAACAGAACATATTGGGAGCTAAAAACAGTAGACTGAATCCACAATTTTGCTGTCAATCAGTAGCAGTTGAAGAGGAAGCTAACTGCACAACAAATTAAAAGTCCAGTGCAAACACAAAAACCATGGTCAGAAGCTATTGGCAAGTGATATGATGAGGAAATGTACAATAATCCTCAAGGAAGGAAATAAATAATCTTGGCAAAAAAAATAAAAATGCCACATAAAACAATTCCATGGACTTTTAAAAAAAAATTACCAATACAATATCACAACCATTCTAAATTCTGAGGGGGACACACCAATAGAGCTACGAAAGAAATTTTATAACAATATCTTATCTGCTAAATTGCATAGTAATTTTTTCTCACAAAAAAATGGAGTGTCCCAGTGCGCTAGCCATCCATTGTTTGATTATATGTCATAAATTGCTGTAATTTATGTTACAGATGTAGGCTATGTTTTCAATATTACTGTCTAGCAGCTGCTATTGCCGAAGATAGTAGTGTTTTACTTAGGAGGTTTGGTTCCTTAAGCACATGTGTCGATGCATTCAATTATCCTAGCATAGAAGTCCACTTTTTTGTTCCCAGTATCTATCAGTCATCTAGTTTGGTTGATTAAGCAATTCTCTCAGCTGCTTGTCGGAACAGTAATAATAGCTTCCTCTTGCCAAAGCTCCTCTAACTAGTAGTGCCAACTTAAATCAGCATGTTATATTGGAGAAATTCATTATCTGTAAGCTAACATCAACAACAACATGGAGGCAAATACTAATTAGACACATCAAAAGCCTTCACAGAAAAAGATGTATCTTGTCTCAATCAACTAACTGACCAGGTTCTTCCTTTTTTTGGATCAGTCAATGTTTCCTCTTTTCTAATAAAGTCAGCATAAAAAAGAAAATTTTATCGTGGAACAATATATTTGGTCCTCTTTGCACTGATTTTACTTTGACCATAATGACCCAATAGTTTCCTAGAAGATCTCAAGTCAAGAAAACAAAGATACTTCCCTACATAACTTCCATCAAAGTTTTTGACTTTAATATTTCAACATTCTTGCTAAGCAACAAGTTCATGAAGCAGAGAACAAGCCAAAAGTCAACAGTGCCAAATCAAAGATTTCATGATCAGAAATTGAAATACAAATAAAATTTTCCATATTGTCTGGACTCTCTGTTTTATAGGAACAAAATTGCAATTTGAGCATGCCTTTCAAAATGGTTATCGGAACCCTAAGGGATAGGGAAAAGTTATTTCACCAATCAAATAAAGTTAAACATCCACCTCCCAAATTACACCATTAAAATAGCTACACTTCTTCCTAAAAGTTTCAAGTGCAAGGCTTTAAAAACTTTCCCTGAACAATTCAGAACATGGAATTACATTGAAAATTTTGAGCATCTAAAAAAATCAGCCTCTGAAAATGCTAAACTTACACAACTATTACTCAAGCCAAATTTCTACATGATCAAAATCTACGATTTTCTACCAGGTTCCAGTCAATCCAAAACCGTTCCCATGTGCCAATTTCTATACGGATGACCAAATGTGCACCTTATTTACAAGACCCCTTCTGCTTACAAAACCTGCGTTCCAGCTTCCAACTATAAAATAGTTTCAACGCATTTGATCCCAATCTCCACACTTTCTTCACCACCTCTCAATTTAACAAAGAACTCCAAATCACAGTCACAATTTTTTTTTTTTTAATTTCATTGCCACCATTCATTTCATTGCCACAAAGTATAAGGGTACACTTGCATACCCTGTATCTTTATACCCACCCTCTACCACTGTCACTGGCCACAACAGATCAAAAGCTAACAAATTCAATACCGTTCATAACCCAAGCATCCATTATCCTACGCGGAGAAAGAAATGCAAGCAACCCATAATCCAAGAGTAACACTTCATGGATTAAAATAGGTAACAATAATTAGCTAACAGTCAGTCTTATGCAACCGTACCCAACAATTTATTTATTTTTTATTGTTTTATTTTTCATGAATTCAACAACCCATTGTTGCTATTTTGAAACTCCCTTAATAAGCCAAGCTTTTTCCTAATCAAATTAAGCAAAATATATGAAATTTTTTTCAATGGCAAGAAAAACTGACCTTGATCGGCTTGAACTCAAGTAGCTCCTCTCAGTCCCATCCTCATCTTCACTGTCATCAACACTCCCTCCTCTATCCACCTCTTGCTGCTGCTGCTGTTGCCTCTCTTCGTCTCTCACTAACCTCCTGCTCCTTCTCCTATACTCCAACCAGACCAACACTACATGAATCAGACTCTGCAGGGCGTACCCGCAGATCCACAGCCTGATTAGCGTGTTGGGTCTCTCGTTCACCGTCACTATCAGCATCGTTACCGACACCGCCACGAGCGCCGTGTTCCACAGCATGTCCAGCGCCACCACCGGCTTCGAGTACCCCCAGTCGGCCCTCCGCTCCTCCAGCTCTCGCGCCGCCGATTCCCTTACCATCATGGACGGGCCTCCCCGCCCCGCAGCCCTTCCCAGGAGGGCCGCGAGCGTGGTGGGTCTGGTGGCCGCCTCCTGACGAGGGCGTAGAAGTGGCGCGTGTGATCCAGACGCCGCGGCTCCCGCGGCGCTGGCAGACGTCCTGTTTTGTGTTGACATATGGTTGCGGGGGAAAGAAAAGTCAATAAAAAAAAGTGGATTTATATTGATTATATTTATGTGGGATTTTTAGTGAGAGAAAATCTAATTGAAGGGGAGAGAGAGAGAGAGGTTGGAGTGTCCAATTTAATTTGCAAATAATTGGCATTTGGGTGTGTGTATGAGTGTGTGTTTTCTTTTTGTTAAATAAGTTTTATTTGAGATGCACACTGCCCAATCTCTACTGCTCTACTCTAGAGAGGCCCAGAAATGAAGAACATATAATAATATAACACACACCTCTTTTTTGTAGGTTTGTGTTTTGAGGGTAGCGGGAGTTGGGGCCTTCTTGTTTGATGTGTTTGAACTTTGAATGGTAGATATGATGGGGTCAGGCGGCTTTACTTTTCTAAGAAATATTAGGTATTAATATTTAATTTTAATAAAATAATAATAAAATAAAATAAATTATTGAATAATTATTATTTTAAAAAATATAAATAATTAAATATTTTTTAATAAATTATGTAATTATTTTATTATTATTTAAAATTAAACTATGTCACGAACTCTTAATTTCCTTTTGTCTTTACGAAAATTGGGTTTCTACATCTTTTTGTTGTCCTGGATGAAGCTGAAAGCATTTTTCACCATAGAGTAATAGAAATCAGAAAAGAATGTTGGAACATGTATGGTAGATCTTCTGTACTCAGTTTAAATTAACCATAGGTACCAACCAAAGCAGATCTATTTTATGAGAAAAATTAGAAGGATAGAAAATAATTATAAAGTAATTATAACAGTAAAAAAAATTTAGTCATAACAAATCTATTCTATTTTATTTTTTTAACAGATTTTTTTTTAAATTAAGATTTAAAATAATATTAAGTATGTTTATCATTTAATTTTAAAAAAATAAAATTTAATTATTTTTTAATAATAAATTTATTTTTATAATTATTTTATAACTATTTTTTATATTTTCTTAGCAGCACTCTTATGATATCGAGCAATGCTATTTCCCAATAACCAATTTACTCTTATTTGACAAAAGCCGTGATGGTCCAGTTCATCTGCCATTTTATATGTCTATTCATAACTAAAATAAATAACTTAAAAAAACAAAAGATAGTTTATACCTGACCTTAAGCATTGTGATTGAAATATAGGAAATGTATTTTTTAATCTTAAATTTTTATATATTTTTATATTTGACTCTTAAATTTTTTTTAAATTTTATTTGTGTCATAAATTTTTTAATTTTTTGTCAGATAAGTTTATATGTTAACAAAAAGTGATTAATTTGTTAGTAAATGAGTTTGACTTAACAAAAATTATTTTAAAACAAATTAAATACATAAATTTAATATTTTTTTATCAAAAAATATGCACGTTGTATATTTAATTAATATATTTATTGATTAAAAAATACTTAATATATATTTTTATTAATAAAAAAATATTTAATTCATATATTTCACCTTTTTTTAGTACTTTTGATCATGTTTAATTTATTTATTAATAAATTGACTACTTTTTATAATAAATGTATTGATTTATTAAAAAATCAAAAAATTGAGAATTCAAATAAAATTTAAAAAAATTTAAAATTTAAATATAAAAAATATAAAAATTTAAAACTAAAAAAAATTACATATTTCAATGAAATATCCTCTATGTCAGATCTCACTCGCTTAAGATGTGTTCTATTTCAGTTCTTGCTGTCGTCATAGGATACGATGTTTCACACGTATTGCTCACTATATGTATATAGGGAGTTGTTATTTACACTCTCTTTTAAGCTTTATACACGTACAATAAATCATTATGACCCCACTTTTGCTTTGTTATTAGCGTGTAAGAAGCTAAAAGAAGAGTGAAATAACAATTCCCATGTATATATTAGTATTTATATTCGTGCGTTGTGCAGATTTTTAATATTTTTTGAAAAAAAGAGTAAAATGGATTTAAGTTATTATTTATTAATTTTTTAAATTTACTTATGATTCATTATTTGTGTTAATTTTTAAAGAGAATTTAAAAATACTTTTTTTTTTTGCGAAGCACAATTGCAATATACGTAAAAGTTAACATATGATACTTGGTTGTAAATTTTAGAATCCAAGAAATACTTGGTAACAATCTGTAATAAAAGAGAGAATTCGACATTTAAAAATACAACGATAAGATGCCATATGACAATTTTGAAATGAAATGATAATATAATAGAACTAAACACTCGAATTAGATAAGAAAAAAGTATACATCTAATATACTTTTTATCTTTGTTGTCTTTTTGATTGTTTGTAGTAACCACTTGTTTTGCAAAATTACGGTATAATTTATTTATAAGGATAATATATGCTACACTATATTAGACATTAATAAAGAAAAAAATTAAAAAAAAAAGATTAACTTTGGCATAAATTCATAAAAATTAATACTGACCCATGTGGTATTTCATTCTTAGTATAGTCAAATTATTTGGTATTCGTTTATGGTGACAGTCTTCGGTGAGTTTTGTTATGGCTGCAAAGAGAGTGAGAAAGAGATCAAGTCAAAAAGATGAACAGGAATGCAATTATAAAAAGAAATGTGAAAATAAAATTGTTGATAATATTTTTCTTTAACGGAGAACTATTAATAAATTTATTTTAATCTGTTGGTCCTAATTATGTAAATTGGGGTTGGAGGCGAAAGGAAAAAGAGAAAAGCTTCTTTATAGAGACAAATAAAGAAAACAAATTGTGGAGATGAGGAAGTGAATTTAGAGAAATGAGAGAAATATGGAGAAGGTTAATAATGAGAAGTTATGAGATATATTATCAAAATTGCAATTAATTTTAATAATGTATAGAAAATATACCAAATAAGTCAAATAGCGATTGAAATTACTTATTTCTAATTAAGTAAGGAAAGAATCTAATTAATGAGGGATTAATACGAATAGGTAACCTCCACTAATAATAGTGAAAAAATAGAATTTATTTATGGTGATTATTATAATAAATATGAAAATTTTCATTTTCATCCTTATTTTATTATTATTTTTTGTTTAGCATTATCATTTATTTGTATGGTCAGATTAAGGGTAATCTTTTTCTCAACTTTCCCTTATACTATTGTTATATAGATAGATAATTTGAGGAATAAAAAGTAATTGTGGAAATTAATTTTCAACTAAAAAAATTGAACTTGCTCAGAAACATAAGTCTTTATTAAGGATATAATTATAACAGTCACAATTGAGGAAAACTCCGTCACAATTGTAACCGTTTGTGAATAACTGAATATATATATACAACTGTCAAGAGTGATAATTTGGAAATAGTAAGAAGTTAAATGAGAAATTAGTGAAAACATTTTACTTTAGCAATTAATGAGTATCACCGAAGCACGAACAATCCAAAACATGAAAGTACTGCGTGTTGGACATGTGGACACGCAACGTACACGCGGCGGATACGTGTCCGACACGGCTAGAAGTGTCCGCAAAAAAAATTTTTTTGAAAAAAATTCGGACACATGTGTCAGACACGGGAAGAACAAGTGTTTGACATATCATGGACACGCCTGAATATTTTTATAATTATTTTTAACAAATAAAAAAAGAAAAATTTTTAAAAACTATAATTTAATACTGTCAATTATCTATGACTTTTAAGATGCTTCAATTTTAACTTGTTTTTAATTTTAACAGAAAAATTAAATTGATTACAAAATCTTACATCTCTATTTTAATATTTTACAATAAAAAATAAAAAATCTTACGATATATTATTTGAATAAAAAATTTCTAAAACTTATTATAGTTATATAAATATATTTTTGGGTGAATAAAATTTATGAAATTGTTTAAAAATATTTATATGATGTACAAAAATTTTATAAATTTATTTTTTTCTATATATATATATATATAGTCTGTTCAAACTGTGTCTGTATCCTAATATTTTTAAGATTAGTGTGTCGCTGTATCCGTGTTGTACTGTATCCGTACCGCTGTGTCCGTGTCCATGTTTCATATATGAGTATTAATGGAGAGAAATTCAAGATTTAAGTAATTAAAAAAAAATTAAGAAATAGAGGAAAAATTAAAGTGAAAATTGGTGCAGAAGTTGATGCTTTTTTTGCTATTTAACACCTATACTTAGATATAGATTTTCTAAGGTTTTCCAAATATAATTACTATAATTAAATTTTGTTGACATTAACTATTAGTGTTTTTTTTTCCGCTACAAATAAGGAGAAGTATAATAGCAATTTCACATAAATGTTTGAAATTAAAATTTTGATAATTTTTTTATTGTAATAATTGTTAAAAAGTTACAAAATTGTAATTTTTTTCCATTTCATAGCAATAATTGTTAGAAATGTCACAAAATCATTTATAATAATTAGTCATAACCTAAAATTTTGTCATTAATTATATATTTTATATAATTTAATATTATTTTTTGGAGAAAGATGCCATTAGTTTTGAAAGTGAAATAAGGGAAAGCTTTTTCTAAACTTCCTCTTTATAATGTTAATGTATGATATAGATTTTATAAATTTTTCCAAACAAAATTACTTACTGTAATTAAATTTTGTTATTTGTCCAAGAAATTAAATTTTGTTGACATTAACTATTAGTGTTTTTATTTTTTGGCTACAAATAAGGAGAAGTATAGTAGTAGTTTCACATAAATATTAGAAATCAAATTTTTGATAATTTTTTTATTATAATAATTGTTAAAATGTTACAAAATAGTAATAGTTTTTTTTTTCATTTCATAGCAATAATTGGTAGAAATGTTACAAAATCATTTATAATAATTAATAATAACCTAACAATTTGTCATTAATTATACATTTTATATCATTTAAATACTTTTTTTTAGAAAGATGTTATTAATTTTGAGAGTGAAATAAGGAGAATCTTTTTCTAAACTATCTCTTTATAATATTACTAGAATTTAGCCCGCGTATTGCACGGGTTCATATATATTTTTATCAAAATATTTTATAATGATTAAATTATTAAGAATTTGACTTGTGATTGTATTGAAGTGAGGTTTATACAACGTAAATAAAGAATATTCGAAGTGGAAATTAGTCCAAAAAATGATATGAGATAGAGAAAATTCTTTGAAAGACTTGAGGTGAAAAAAATAAAGAATTAACAATTGAGGGCATCAAGTACTTAAAAGTTATAATAAAAGAATTATTGGTTTGTGTATATTAAATTATATCATAATTAAAACATTTAGTATTTCGAATATTTCTTTCCTTGTACTTGAATGTTAAGTTTTTTTTTTTTTTCCATAAACTTTTCTTTGTTATATCCTTTTGAACAAATCAACTTCATCGAGATATACTTAAAACCAATTTAATTATCATTTATAGGCCAAGTGTTTAAAGAAATCAAACTCCTTTTTTTGGCAAATGTGAGGTATACCAACTCTGTGCTTAAAAACTATAGTGTCTATAGTTATTGGATTTGATTTTCAAAAATTATCAAAAATGCAAAAAGTGAATGATTAATATACTTTTAGGTAAGTTGGAGACATATATGCAAAAATTAATAAACATGGTGTTTCAACTTACCCGAAGACACTATTTAATGAAATTAGTAGAGAATAAATAATTCTATTTAGATCTCAAGTTTTTTTTTTCTCTTCCTTCAGTTTGTTAGACACCAAATAAAGTATTGAAAGAGTAAGTCATTTAAAAAAAAGATGAAACAGCTTCTAATAACTATACACAAAGCTGATTTTTTTTTTTTTTTTAAATTTGGAACTATACTTGACTTATGGGTAAAGGCAATTACCGAAAATCTTCTGGAGAGTCTTCGTCCTGTACTTAAGAGTTTCCAAAGTCAAGTTACAAAGATATGTTTTTTTTTTTTTAACTTAAAAAATGAGAGACAAATTAAGAGAAATTTCAGTTGTTTAGAAAATTTGGGAACGGAAGAAATGAAAAATGTAGAATCATGAAACGGGAAAAAGGCAAAATGAAAGATTGAAATGGAAATTGGGAACAAAATATTAAAATAGAAGTTTTTGATAAATAGCATTAATGAATTGGTTAGGGATAGTTTATATAGCTTAATTTTTATGGAACATTTTATATAATTGATTTCAAACTCTCTCATAAATTCAATCTCGTTTATTGAATATTTATTTTAATGCAATTTCTGACAATAATGTCAATTGTAATGTTTAAGCAAATATTTTTAAAATTATTGCCTTAAATTAATTCATTTTGATAATATTATTAGTGCAAAGTATCTATTGTCGTTATTTCAACATTAATTGCACACAATAATTTTTTCCTTATTCAGGTACCTTTAATTCGATTTGATATTATTTTCCTTAATTGCAGGCAATTTTAAACTGTAATGGCATATATTAGGGTCGACAATGTGGGGTATCCGATTATGGTTAGAATTGTGACGTTTTTGACAAATTTGAATATTTATTCCTCACTTGAGAGGAATGAATGTAGATGAGTGGATGACTTTAATAACATAGTACGTTATTGTTACACAACTTTTTTTTAATGAAATCATCTTTATGTTATTTATGTGATTTGCATAATAACATGTTTAGGAATGATTTGAGTCATATTCTTTTGAGTCAGTTTATGCTGTACATAATTAACATTCCCTAAAATCATCTTAGACATGAAATCATTTTTTGGCCGTTATATTAAGTTTATTATCATCTTTATTGACTTTTGCACCTTAGTTCATTTTTTTCCTGACGGAGATTATTTTGACAATAATCACCTAATAATTAAGGAGAAGCATAGTAGTGGATACTAATAAATAATAAATAATAATGACAGGTAGGAAATTGAGGAATACGTAAATAACAATAGCAAGTAGCAAATTAAGGAAATGATTAAATCGTCATAAATTTGATAAAATTTAATATTTATTAGAATTATTTTCCTAATTTAATTTTTTAAGGTAATACTACTATTGCAAACTAATTATTGTCATTAATTTGATATTAATTGCACAGATTAACAATTTCTTCATTTTCTCGCCTTTTGTGACCCAAAAAGTGGTCCTTTCATTTAGACTCTTTTCTGGCCCTAATTTCGGTTGTTAAATTGGCATTGATTGCATATAAATTGTGATTGCAATTATCCACGTTTGGTGACAGCAATTAAGTAGGTTTAACTATGGCTGTAATTGCATAAATTAAGGAAGAATATCACCTTTTAAGTATGTAAATTGGGGATTCAATTTGGGTTGCCCAAAAAAGAAGAGCATTCAATAGGTTGGCCCAGCTAGATGGTATCATTTTTTTTTTTTTCTCATTGTATGTAAAAAATATGTGCAAAAATGTGATAATTGAGGAGAAATACTGGCTGAGAGAGGTTGCAGAATATTTGGATCTTCCATTTTGGAGAGAGACGATTGAGAGTCAGGTTGCATGTAAAATGATATTTAGCGTTGAACATTTGATATGTTTCTTTCTTCTTAATTGATTCTTTCAGTTTCTTATGTGTCAATTTGGTTTTATTGGAGTTGGTCTCTCAAGATTGATTGGTCTTATCATTGCAATATGAATTAACCTTTTAGAATCGAAATACTTTGTCACATAGTTCTATTCATTCAATTTTCGTCGCATGAGTTAGCGCTGCTTTTTCTTCATATTTGAATGTGGTCTTAGGCTAGATCAATACAAGAACTGTATCTTCTTTCTTTGCTGGCCTTTTAGACCCCACAGTAGTTGCCGTATGTTTCCATGGTTGAATCTTCAAAGCATTTTTCCATGACTTTTGACTTAGGCTCAAACTTTTCTTGTCTCTTTAATAAACCTTCGACTGATTGATTTCCTCAAGCTTCCAAAAGCAAAATTTTCAGTGGCTATGCGTGGAAACATATGTATACCATAACCTTTTTCTTGCCTCTTGACCATGCTCAAGATTTGCACGGTGCCATCGGCTTGAACATCTCTTCTCAAGCTTCCATGCTCTTGAAGATTTCCCATTTGAAGATGTGTGTGGGGTGCCTAAAGGGCAGCCAAATCAAGTAAGGAAAAAAATTTAAATTAATCAAAAACCCAAACTCTTGTTCATTACTATTAAACTTGGTAGAGAGAAAGATTGCTGTGGAGGCTGGTAGAGTGAGATGGGGAGGTTAAGAAAGTGATTTTTTGTTATGTATCTAACATGTAATTAAGTTGCAGCACATTTTAAGGAGTAGTTTCTCTTGACATTGTTATTTTTTTTAATAATGGTAATTTGTTTGTTTAATTAAATTTGGGGAGTGAAAAAAAGGGATCTCAGTTACTTTTTGAAGAGTGAAATAAAGAGAGATTTTCTCTCAACTATCTATTTATAATATTGTTATTAGATTAGATTATTAGAAGATTAGAATTTCTTAGAAAGATTATATCATTATTTTAAAAATTTTTTAACAATGCCACTTAAAGCTACAAATATGGAAAAACTTTCTCTAAAGTACCCATTTATAATATTGTTATTAGATATATAATCAAAATTGACAGAAAATTTTAATTTTTTTCACTCTATTAACTAACAACTTCTAATAAATTTATAAATTAAAAATATTAAAATATCTAATAATTATCAAAATTCTATTACAATTAGGATTAGAATTATATAAATTAATTAATATAAATTTAATTATAATCAAATAAAGATTCTTTTGGTTAACATAATACTACTCTAACTATAATTAAATCTTTATAAAAGAAAATAATAAAAAATGAATAAAAAACTATTCTCAAATTCTTCTTTTAAAAAAATTAAGAAAATCTTCCAAATTTATTATTTTTATTAAAAAATAAAAAAAAATACACTAAAATTTCTTCAAAAGAGAAGAAGAGAAAAAAAAAACTACTCTAATTCTTTCTCCCTTTTTTTTTTTTCCTTAAAAAAGTCATTTCATTTTGTTCAAATAAATTAAAAAAATTCCCAAAAAAATAATATTCAACATTAAAATTTATTTTTATTTTTTTAAATGAAATAAAGTAAAAATAAATTGTCAAAAAATATTATTGAATCTGCATATCATGCGAGTTTATTACTAATTACTAAATAATAATGTGAAAATCTTATTCTTACTCGTTGCCGACAACAGTACTTGCCTAGAAATGTTATCGTATGCTTTTCCTAAATTAGTAAAAACTATATAGAAACATTTTTTGTTTCTTGTTATTTTTCCATCAACCTTTCAAGGATAAAGATCATTTGTGCTAATAATTTTGTGGCATAAACGACAATTGATTATTTGAGATTAAAACAATATTTCGTGAATCGTTAGTGAATTAGTGTTGTTGTCTTTTTGTTGTCTTTGAGATTAGTTTAGAGTGACGATAATTAGAACAATTTTTGATGCAATGAAAGTTGAGCAACGAGCTGTTGCTAGAACAGTAGATACAACAATTATCCTCAAAAGTTTAGATGGATTCGTCCAACCCTGGGTCACAGGGAGAACCATTATTATTATTATTTTTTTTAATCTAAAATCGTCTAGTATTCAGAGTTCAATGGACTAACTAATCTGGACCGACTCGGGTAAGATTCCGAAAAGCGGCAAAAGTTTTACAGTGAGTATTTAATGCGATTGCATTGCCAGTGACTCGAACTCGAAACCTCTAGTTAAGTGATAACGAACCTCTGCCACTCGCACTAGCGTGAGAATGAAATGTATCAAAATTCTGACAATATTTATCAAACAACAATGCAACATTACCGGCACAAAAAGATAGAAAAATAATTTTTTTACTTTCAACTTCATTTGAACGTAGGACCAAGTGAAATATAATTATTCCAGGTTTTTGGTTGCTTCTTAAGTATTACGAAGGCTTCTTCTTTTTTTTTTTCCCCTTTTTTTTTTAATCATCAAAATTCTTCCAGAATAGGTCTCCTCAAAAGAGAACACTATTATCTAAAGATTGTTTTGACATGAGCATGGAATATTAGAAAAGGAAAAAGACAACTACATTCTCAAAGGTTATAAATAAAACTCTTGGTAACATACTTGTATGGTATGTCACATTAGTTGATATACAAAAATCATTAAAGAAGTTAAATACCATCACCTATCTGTACATTTTACCTAACAAACTTCAAATGAAACATGAAGTCTCAAAATGCTTCCAGAGATCAACTGTAACAATTGAGAAAGAAATTCAGTACAGAGCAAGTGTTGGGGAAGAGACTCCTTTGTGATTCATGCAGATGCAGTAAAAAGGAGAATTACAATAGAAGCAGAAAAGGTTATACCCCACCTGCCAGTCCCATCTCATTGGTTTTTGGAGGGCCTGCCTTTGAATGTATTTCGATGAGGAAATCCCTCATTCAATTAACGGCAAGCCCCCCAATACGTCCAGTTCAATTCCATATGAACTCAGGAGTAGATGATTCTGCATCTGTGCAGCTTCTTGATTAAGCTTTTAGCTCACATCATAATTGCCATTCGTCTTTGTTGGGGAGAATCAATGATTAGGAGAACCAATATGGCTTGCCAAATTCCATTCAATAGCTATGTCAGAAAACCTCTATCTTTTCAAAGAAGAACACAGCAGAGTCACTAATTGCTTGAAACATCAGAAAAGTTCTGCCTCTCGCTCTGCTAATTTTATTGCTTGTCAAGCAAATTCAGTAAAATCTTGTGTTAATTAAATGCACAACCAATAAGTAGGGCTTCCAAGAAGTACTTTGAAAATGAATAGAACTTCTCCACAATTAACTCTTATTCAAAGCATGTCGGTCCATTGTTGAGATGATCTCCCATGCTAGCTTGTCATCTACTGCAGACCAAGAGCAACAACAGAACAATGATGATGATTTTGCTCGAGGATTGTCAACAATTCGGTAATGGCAATTATCATTCCTACAAATAGATGCATGAAAGGACTCGACTTGAACATGTTCCCCAAGGTTTTGAAGGTTCATTCCAGAATAACTGTTTGTAAGTTTTGTAAACAATACTTGAATCCAATAACTCGTCCAGTGA
The DNA here is from genome assembly GCA_037832335.1 of Carallia pectinifolia. NCBI lineage: Eukaryota > Viridiplantae > Streptophyta > Magnoliopsida > Malpighiales > Rhizophoraceae > Carallia > Carallia pectinifolia. The sequence continues at coordinate 14,445,657 of CM075453.1, forward strand.
GGAGCTAGCACCTCATTTGCCAGAACATGTTCTTGGTTTGAATTTTCTTGCAAATCATCAATATCTAGAGGGAAACAATATGCAAACAGAACCTCATGCCTTTTCTTTCCCAACATGAGTAGCAGCTCATCTTGATGTACAATTCTTGCCTTTTTGCCTTTTTCCATAACCAAAACCCCTTCTGCAACTCTTTCATCGCATACCTGCAGCTGCGATGTGGCATTTTTATCTTCTAAAACTGCATCAGATTTCTCTTCTTCTGAACTTTTATGTAGAAACCTGAAATTTGGACTCAAGCAACTGCGGATAAATGCATCTGAGGCATCTGCTTTCACGAAAAGAGTTAACGGAATGCACACTGTATCATGATTTGCGGGAACATAACATTGAATCCCCAATTCACATTGAATTTTTTCTTTAAGGGAAACCATTTTAGGTTTCTCGCCATGTACTAGAATCACGTGCTTAGGAGAGAGAAACTTAACCAGATCCATAATACCTTTGGCATCTGTATGTGGACTAAATGACAGCTGATGAATCTGGCAATGTAAGCATATGGTCAAGACTGTTAATTTGGGTGTCAGTGGGACTCAGGGAGGGGGGATAACTATCTTTATCAAGAAGAAAGATAATCTGCCATGTTTGAACTTATGAGACTCCCTCAAGAAACACAGTGCCCATATACAAAAGAGAAGATAAAAAAGCACCTGGCATCGCACATCAATTTGGGTGTCCTTGTCCAAGTCAATTTTAGTGGGTTTGCCCGACATCAGTTTATGTCCAATGGTTCCAGCCACACAATATCTAGAACATTTGAAAGAAAAAAGGAAGAAAATGAAGAATGCGACAGATTTAGTAAATGAGAACTGCAGCACATCAGAATGAGAGAAATAGGTAGAACAACAGGTTCTCAAGGCAGTTGTAGCTAACAGACTCTCTCTGCATGTTCACTTTCAACTACACTAACGCCAAAATCAATGTCTTACATGGGGTATATATCAAATAATATAAGCATGCTCATGCTCATCTGGAGGTAAAAAGGGAAGACCATTAATTATCCATTTAATTTATGAAGGCACTTCAAGGCCAAGAAATTGAACGAAAAATGCAGCAATATAAATGACACAGCAAATCAAAGAATCGCCCATAAAACGTTCATAAGCTATTCAATATATATTTTTTCTCATTCAGAATTCCTAAAAGATGAAAGATCCAGAAAATTTGGTAAGTTTTTCTTTTCTTTTTTTCTCATGATAAGCAAGACTTTCTAAAAGAAAAAAAGGAAAAAAAAAAGAGTGCAAAGCGTGCACTTTTAGGTGTAATAGTTTTAATAGTATAAGACAGACAAGCTTTTCTTCCTTCTTTTTTATTTTTATTTGCAACCATTTAACTATCCTAGAAGCACGCCAAACTGACAGAGCTCAATGTTCAGTGAAAGCATATGTATCATGATGCAGCACAAAAATTATTACATGATATTTTGCGATGATGTGCCAAGGTTAAAGAATTTCAGGCTCTAACCATAGATAGTAGATGTATGAAGCATTTTCCTCCATTGCACGTTGAATCAGAAAATAAAAAGTAGCTTACCCAGGCAAGGTTACTAGATTCATCTCAGAAGGAGCCCAGTGCTTAAAAACTTCAAGTGAAAAACCACCACTGATCATCCCAGGTGTGGCGAAGAGAACACAAGGTCCAGGGGCATTTATAAGAGAACGATCAAATTTGTGAACTGCAACATACAAACAAATATGGTTATTAGGTAGTGCCATCAATAGATGTAGAATATACATTGGTATGCAAGTCACCATAGGGCATTGTCTAAGAAACTTGGGATAACTGAATACAATTAAACAGTTGCCACATGGAGCTAAAACTCCACCAGGCCATAATAAAGAGATAAAAAACGCTTTGTCAAGACAGGAAGCATTCATAGGAAAAGAATAAAATGATCTTGCAACAAAAGTTTTCTGCGAAATATCTCTAGGCAAGAGAATAGCTGCTCGCCATAATAAACTTTGAGAAACAAAAACAAAAAACAATGTTGTTTATACAAATCCAGTGAGCATTTGTGTGATGATTTTCTGCAGGGAAAATTATCGTTCAAAATCAAATCTAGAATGGATATCCCAAGCTCTTATCATCTCTTTCCTTTATTTTTGTTTTTGTTTACATTTATTTTGTGTTTTTTTTTTTTGGTGATGGATATGTACCATATAGTACAAGGAAACTACATTTCCTAGAGACAAGGAACAGTTGCTTCGGGTACCATTTTTAAAATCAAATGCATTCCGTGTAGCATATGTCTCTTTGACTTTCTGACTGGTCCAGCTGATAAGCATTTTGTAGTACATATTTGCTTGAATGGTCAAACCTGAGAAAATCACAGTAGGAAATTGGATTGCTGCATGTGTCGGGTTAAGAGGAAACTCAAGACTGAATATTTGAAGTAAGAATGTTAACCATGTAAGCGTTCTAGTTCTGAAGGTTGAAAGTAAGAGATATATAGAAGAATGGATACCTGCTGAGAAGTAAATAGGAACCTTTAGATTCATGCGCTCCCAGTAATCATCCAACAATATACAAAGTTCCTAATTGCAAAATGAATTCAGGCTGTCAAAAAAGGACTGAAAATTTTTCAATGAGAGTTGAATTTGTGACCAAGTTATGTAATGCATAAAATCAAAAAAATCTGGCAAATAACTCATCTATAGCTGGTCAAATGAATGATAAGCAAAAATTGCTGAAAAAGATGATACTTGTGATGAAAAGAAGTCAACAACAATGTAACGTATTTACTCCCAATCAGGGCCAACAACAAACCAAATTGTCTAATCCACTGTCTGCATTAAGGATTGTAGGGAATGCGTGATGTTTAACCTCTCTTACAATAGGGTGGTTGGGCAAAGTCCCAAAGACAACAAGTATACAATGCTTGAATATTAAGCATCCTTCAGAGAAAGAGGCATGGTCAAAGTTCACCTCAAAGTACGATTGATTATGTTACAGAAATAGCCCATCTCTTTTGATCATATCACGTATCTGATTATCAGAGTTTATCAACATTATAGTGCAGCCCTATCTTTCAGTTGATGCTTTCCCATCCCATGTCTATCAAAAAAGATGCATCTGTAAAACTAAATGAATCTGGAAAATTGATTGCTGCATCTCAGAGGACAATGACATAGGGTCTGTCATGTCGACGTACTAGAGACATGAAGTGACAAATGCCCACATTGATACCAATTTTAGCACATATAATGACATTAAGACATTTCTACTACTCTCCAATTAACCTTCACAAATAAGTCAGTCAATTGCTAAACTCAGAGTTTAAGCAATTATGGTCAAAAGCAAACAAAATAATATCTTGATGAGAATACCTGAGCTCTTCCCAGGGCAAATGTAGGAATAAGCACCTTTCCTCCTCCAGAAATGCATTGATGAACCTACGTTAATTGCTTTTCAGAATTATGAACGTACATTGTACAAGATAAATTACAAGGGGAAGAATGCCAGCAGAGTCTATGGATATATATCTCTAGTATGCATACAGCTTTAAGAAATTCCCTCTCTCGTGCATATTTTGAATCACGTATAGTGGTTGCATATGTAGACCTGTAAGCACAAACAATCGGAGTCTCATGTCAAAGCACTGGACACAGGGAGGTCACTAAAGAAAAGATTATAGCCTTTAGCATTTTTGCATGAGTGACCACTCCCTGATCCTATCTCAAGAACTTGCAACAAGCTGCCAGACATTTCAATCATTGAACAAACAACATCGGAATAAGCATTCAAAGAGTCCTAAACTTATGGGGATTTTTGCAATTGATCTCTAAGCATTTTTCAGTTTTCAAACTAGTCATAAACCTTAAATTTTTATTTCATATACTTTTTTGACAACAATTGGTCAAATTGTTAAATATGTAGTTTGACTCAACGAGGACCATACAAAAAAAAAACCCAAAATACGCTCTAAAAATGCATCTATGTGCATATTTTGCTAAATTTCCCTCATTTCTCTCACATATAAAAACCAAAATCTCACTCTTTCCACATGAATTTGGGGCCAATGAGAAAACTTTGGAATTTGCATTTATACAAGGGAAAAAGAGTAAATTTAATGACATACACGTGAATGTATTTTTAGCTCAAATGTTCAGTTTTTTTTTTTTTTATATGGTCTCCGCCAAGTCAAACTACATATCTAACAGTTTGACCAATTCCTCTCCAAAAAAGGACTCATATGGAATAAAAAGTAAAGATTCAGAACTAGTTTGAAAACTCAAAAAGGTTGAGGACTCAATTGTAAAAATTTTCAAACGTTTAGGACTTCTTCGAGGCTTATCCCCAACAACGCCCCGTGGTTTAAAAATTGGTTCCTTGCTCCGACAATTCTCATAGCACATTTGCTAAGCCTAAGGTCAATGTTCAATTTCATGTTCCACGTAACCTTTGGGAAAGTTCCACATGCACACATATAATCATATACTATAGGCACATTTCCCTTACTCTGTTATAAGAAGGTCAAGTTGCAGCCGATCAATTTGAGCTGCTCCAAGATGCCTATCTGGGGTCATATTATAGTCGCCTGTGTACAACATAGCACTATCTCCCACCTTTGCATAAAACATTGCAGCTCCAAGGACCTTTTTAAAAATAATAATATAGGAAGAAAGGTCAAATTTTAACATGAAATACAGGATCAACATACAAAAAACCATAGACTTCATAGTCAATAAAGACTTCACTATCTGTTGGTATTAAAATTATGATTCGTGGCAAAAAGATCTGATATGTAATAGCTACTTACTATCAGCATCTTCTTGTTTAGTTTTTAGTTATTTAAGCTGGTAGGTTTAACCAAAGTATCAAAATATGGTTAATCATTCTATTTTCAAGCATGGTAATCCACAAATTTTTTCTTGAGATGCCAAGCAGTTAAGGCTAATAAAAGGAGCAAAAGTTTTTAAAACAATCTTTATTTAAGAAGTTATATATTTCCAGGTCCTACAGACAACCGGCAGGAAATTGAAAAACCTAGTACTTTTATGCTTCTTCTGGACTTAGGTTGCCCATTGGCATTCTTAATGAATTCAGAATAAAACACATTGCTTAAGCTTCGATTCCGCAGCTAACAATAAGAATCAGTACATGAGTAGGCTTCTGTTCGGAAGCTGAGAAGGAGGTCATGTCAACTGAAGGACTGGGCTCCATATGCTTCTACTGTATAACTAACTACCAGATCATCAAGAAATTGATGCCACCCAATGGTGAAAGCAAACCGAGACAGATGGGGATCCAAAACAATGGTTACGAATTTATGTATGTGTCTACTGAAGAAAAAGAAAATTGACTGGTTGAAGATTCAGACAGAACACCATATGGGGCATATCATACTATAACAAATTATCTGCCACAAGCTTCTGTCAACAGATGTTTCTTTCTCTGTCTTTATGTTGACAAAGACACAAGCCATGAGCCTCAATTTTGTAAATCTACTTCCCTCCACCAAAAGCCCTTGCACAAACAAAAGAGCAAAACCTAAATTCTTGGGGCATTAGGCATTGAAAAAGCATAATTGAGCCCATCTACTCATCCGAAATAACACGCAGAGAGCAATACAGAGAATCAACACTATAATTTTACATTAAAAATTAAAAATTTGTAATCTTAATGCCACCTGGGCTGGAATTAATTAGACTTAGGAGAATATCATAAGCACAACGAGTAATATAGATTACAAGCTACTCTTGATAATTGCACAGACTTCCAAAATTTCTTGCAGCAGTTTGGCTAGTAATCTCAATGGCTAGTTAAAAATCCTCTAATTCGGTTAAGTAGCATCACTTTGATGTATATAAAAAGCGCATCCAGTGCACAAGACTCCCACATTGTGGGTCGCAAGAAGGGTAAGATATATGCAGCGTTACCCTTGTTTTTATGGAGAGGTTGTACTGTGGATAATTTATTCAAGAAGCATGAGGTGAAAGAAAAGCTCCGAGATAACAATTTGTCATTCCTGGAGGGTATGAACTTCATAAAAGGGGATGAAAAAATTTAAAAATTTTTCATCATACATAAGCAAAATGTCACATGATTATATGGGGTTGCACTTTTAGAAATTAAAGTAAAACTATCTTACATGCCCTGCGTAGTAGGCACGGATGTGAAGATCTTTATCAACCTGCACAGTCTGCTTCAGATCCACTGCTATAACTGCAATGCACAATCCAATCAAAAACAGCAGATCAGAAGGAAGAAAAGAGGAAAAACAGAATAAACTTTGGAAAAAGAAAAAAAAAGGTAAACAGAAAATTTTTACACACCACACTTTTGCACGTTTAAATTACACTCATGTAGGTTCATCAAATTTGAGACCACACAAATCCCAAGAATGTGAATATCAAACGAAAAATCCTTCAGTTCCAACTAGGATATTGTCTTAATCCTTACCTTGCCCATGAATTGGGAACTTCATAGAAAGCAAGCCTGCAACTATGTGAAGCTCTACAAGATTAACTGAGTATGTGATCAATTTTCTTTGATGAGTTAATTAGCCACAACTTAAAGTCTTTTTTTTTTTTCCTGGAAAGCGACGGGTACACTTCACTTTGATTTTGTACAGCAACATCCAGGATTGGTACAACATTTAGTCACATCAATCGGTGGCAATGATAACAATAGTTTTCAGTCCAATAATGGTCAGTATAAATAATAAGATGGATTTAGCAAAAGTCTGACAGATAAATTGGGAAGGGACTGATCGATCGATTTTGAATGATGTATTGCAAGAGGACAACTGACTAAGCTCCAGTCTGCTTGTAAGAGTTACTTTGCTTTTAAGAGAAGCAAGAATGAAATGCAGGGTTCTAGACCCTGGTCCCTTCCACTTTCCAGAGACGGTATCAACCTTAAAATTTTCATGAGAAAAAGCCACTGCCTTCAGCAGACTCGTAAATGCAGAGCAAGACCAAATTTGAGCCTTATTTAAGAAAAAACAGGCAGCATATCAAATCAGATATAATAGCTTTTACCCACCACCTTAATCTATATCCATAAGTAAAACATACGTGTAATGGAATCCAAATTACAGATACCTTTTTTCATGCATTGTGAAATGTGATCTGCAGTAAATTGCTCTTCCTCACCCCTTCTATCAACCATTACTTTCCGGTAATCCTCTAACATCAAAGGAGCCAATGCCTTTGTTGGATACTGCAGCAAAAGTTCTGTTTTAAGACCATAACCATAGAGGTAATCCTAACAGGAGAAAATATCATGACTGTGGCGTGAAACTGGAAGCTTGCATGCATAAGCTCCAGGCAGCCACCCAATGAGCTAAAGCACAAACAAGATGAAAGAATGAAGCCCACGCCAGAAAAGTAGCGCATATTTTACCGTATTTAGTTTGAGCAACACAAAAAAAAAAAAAAAAAAAAAAAAAAAAAAAAAATCTGCACAAAAGGCCAATAGAAAATTATTGATGACAAATTGGAATGAAGTAATGTAAACGTTGTGTGACGACGGGAAGAACAAAACCAAACTTTAGTTTAATGTTTCGCTAAGCTGTAACCGTAATCCACCGCAGCGAATTAGCTTCTTCCACGAGTGCAGCGTTACAGCAGGCCGGAAAAATCTAAGGTGAATCAATGCAAATGCTAAAGAACACTCACCACTTCAAAGCTCCATTTCCTTTCTTACTTGAAAAATAATATTTGAATTAAAAGAATGAGCCAAACATTTTATCAAGCAATTTAAGTGCAATTACCGTCATGTAAACCGGGCCACGATAGCCGCAGACCTCGGTGAAGTAAGGAAGCGCGCCGACGTGATCCAAATGACTGCAACAATTATTAAATTTTATTTTACCAAAAAAAAAAAAAAGTAACAATTCAAGCAGGAACAAAAAAAATAAAAAAAAAAAGTAAAAATTGGTGGGTAAGGGGGGGGGGAAGAGAGAAATAGTAACAAGTGAGTGATGATAACGCAATCGAGAGCGCGATCGAAGTCGCCGGATTTGGAGATGAGAGAGAAGTCAGGGAAGCGGCGGTGGTCGTCGTAGCCCATGTGCATCCCGCAGTCGAACATTATACGCTTGCCGCCGTTGATCGTCACCACCACGCAGCTCTTCCCGACTTCCTGTCCCGCGCCTAAGTAGAAACCAAAAAAATAAAAAAAATAACGAATTAATTAATTAAGCATCGAATTCTTTGCTTGCTTTAGTGAGACTGAGAGGGATTCAAGAAGAGAGATTACCAAGAACAAGGCATTCGATTGCCATGACTGAATATTATTATTATTATTCTTATGGCACTGCTGCGACTGAGCTCAATAAAAACCCTAGTCTGTTAGCAGCTTGCAAGTTACTGCCTTCGATCCTTCCCGCGCTCTTTTACAAAAGCAGTATGCACCCGCGCGAACCAAAAAAAAAAATCACATATGCGATTTTTCATTTTTCACGTTGAATTTTAGTTTCTTTTTAGTTTAATTACATGTTGCATATAACATGCAGAATATTTTTTTTCTTTGTTCTTTTAGGAGTTTCATTGAATTATTAGTTATACAATAAAAATAATTCTTTCTTTTTATAAATTTCACCCTTCTCTTTTCAGAATTTGAATCCAAGACTTAACTACTGAGGTGTTTTATGAAAGACATCACATGCACAATATTCATTGAAGGAAAAATAGTCGCAGACAAGCTTGCTAAACATTTTAATGCAGGAGCATCTCACTCTATTTATTTATTTTATATTTTATTAGTTATGGGCTTTAGTTAGAAGTTTTATGATTAGCATATATCTATTTAATTAGATGGATGGTTAAGATTAATTAGGATTTTATTAAATCAATGGTTGAGATTTTCTCTAATGAAGATTATAGTATAAATAGTCTAGTTATTATACAGTTTATTTAGTTTTCAATATCATTTTTCAAAAACAATATTTCTTAGAGTTTTATGGTTTTTTATAAACCATAACCTTAATTATCTTGCTCCGCTTTAATTTTTTACCCAAAACCTAACTTAAATTCAGTTTCTCTACACCACACTCCTTAGGCCATTCTTGTGACTAAATTCTAACAAGTGGAAATAAACATTTTTATGTTGAGTCCATTTTTTCTTGAGTAGAATTTATCTCTATCTATCTATCTGTACATTTTCCCCTTAATACATGCTCTATAATAAATGTATTTTATAATTAAAAAGTTTGATGTAGTAAATTTAAATTTATTACAAAAAGTAAGTGTATTTTTATTATTCTATTTGATTCTTTATTAATACCAACATATATAAGAGTTATAAATTTCTTTAAAAAAAGGCAAATGAAATTAAAAAGTAGTTATTCATATTATCTATAACTATAACATATACATATATTTATATAATTTATTTATTTATTTATCTATTTATTTAGCATATAGGGGAAGCTTCCCTTAAGTGTAGCTACCTCGTGGCAAAAAAAAGCACCAATTTTCCTGCCAATTTTCCTACCAATTTTCAATTTCCTAAGTTTTTTCAATTACTTAAATCCTAAATTTTCTCCTTATTATTGCCCATCAATTGCCAAAGAAAAATATTTCCCGACTAATTTCTAATTTGACTTTCCACTATTTTCACACTCATTAGTATTCTGTAAATTTTCACAAATGGTTACAAGTATAATCGTGTCCTAAATTATAGGTATAAATTAACTTTTTCATAAAAATTACTTTAAATTGTTGCACTAGATTATTATTTTTAATTATTAGATCATGATTTTTGCCAAGAACCGTTGAAGGATTCGAGGATGAAAATGTTGGCAAAAATTATAATTGTAAAAATGGACTCAACAAATTTGAAAATAATAAATAATAATAATATTATTAGTAAATTACTTTCGGTCTAAAAAAAAATTATTAATAATTTAGCTCTTCCTCAGTAGCCTTTCAACTGTATTGTATTTCTTACTTTACCTGCTTTTTTTTGTTTTTGTTGGGTGGGTGGGGTTGGACTTGGACCACATGCTCGTTTCTTGGAGCTTTCCATGTGAGCATATGTCAGATGCAACTTGTTGGATTTGAAGGACTTTGCTCCGTGTTCACATCTTCCTCATTCAAACATAAGCCCCTCTCTGTTGACCAAAAGCTTTGAGCGTACATCTCACACTATACCTAACCCTTCAAACACTACAAAATTTCTTTTGTTGCACGTGCATGCACATTTCGTTGATCATAATACACAGTGCATATTTTTTAAAAACAAATCTTAAAAAAATATTTTTTATTCAAGGATTGGGGCGCGTCAAAATTCATGTCTAGTAGTGTTTTAAACATTAAAATCTCACATCTGTTTTAAAATTCAAGTTGACTAGTAGAGAAATTCATAAATATTTTAAATTATTTTGAACCTTCAAATTTTACTAATATGAAATTTTATACTTTAACACATATTAAACTCGATTAGTATGGGTAACAACGAAATTAAATTCAGACGATCCAATATTAGCCCCCACTAACATTAGGCTGAATTGATTAAACTAAGCATATGATAATGGCAAATACAGATAAGAGGGTGGACCAACATGTGATACAATTGAGAAAAAATGAAACTCGTCATTAGGATGTCTAGACCAATTAAGATATCCTATTAGCAGTTGCTCCAATCACACATTAGGGGTTCCTTTAGATGAATGTTAAGAATATATTCCTCAATAATAAGTGACCTTATAGAAGAAATATACATACAAGATCCACACAAATATGACTATTCATCAAACAAGATTAACTGTATAGTCTCATATAGGCTCTTCGGACATGGTTTGCGAAATTCTGTCGCACTAGTTCTGCCTTTTTTTTTTTTTTTCTTTTTCTAGTCCTATGATACTACTTTTCTTTCATTCACAAATATAATAAGGGAATTATCGAATTCATTTAATTGCAACAATTGATTGTATTTATTTTTTTCTATGCCAATGGTTGGCTTTTCGTAACCATGATGAATATGAATTTTAGACAAATAAAAGCAATTTCTGCAAGCCTTTACATTTTCTAATAGATCATGATGATGTTATTTATAATGTTTTGAAGAAGACTCATGAAAATTTAATACTATTGGCGCCTCATATTAAAAAATATATAGTAAATGTTGATACTTGTGAGACTGCTAATGCTATTATTAATGATCTTAATGATGATTTATTTGCTCTTTTAATTGATGAATCTTGTGATGTATCTGTAAAAGAGCGAATGGTTGTGGTTATACATTATGTGAACAAGAAAGAATGTCTAATTTCTCATTTTCTTAGTTATGTTCATGTTCCGAATACAATTGCTCAATCACTTAAAAATGGTTTAGATTCGTTACTTGTAAGAAACCGATTAAGTTTGACAAGGTAATGGGGACAAGGTTATGATGGAGTAAGCAATATGTAAGGTGAATTCATCGGTCTTGGAAAGTTTATTTTGAATGAGAACAGATGTGCTTTTTATATTTATTATGTTACACTTCAACTTCAATTGGCACTTGTAAGTGTAAAAAAAAGACAAGTAGAAGTTGTTTTACTGTTTCAAGAGATTTCTAATTTATTAAATGTAATTGTCTCTTCTTGCAAGTGGTGTGACATTCTTCGAAAAAAAAAAAAAAATTGCTAAAGCATTAGAAGGCGGTGAAATTTCAAGTGGTCATGGTTTGAATCAATAAAAAAAAATTTAAAAAGAGTTGGGGATATGCGATGGGACTCACATTGCAATACTATATTAAAATTGATCAATTATGTTCTCGTTCACAATTGAAGTCCTGGAATGTATTGAAGAACATGATATAATTTCAAAGTACAGGCTGAAGCACATGTTTTACTTACATCAGTGCAATCTTTCGAGTTTATTTTTAATTTACACTCGATGAAGAGTACATTGGGAATCATAAATCAATTGTCTTAAGCATTGCAAAAGAGTAATCAAGATATTGTGAATGTTATGGCATCAGTCAAAGTGTCCAAACAAAGGTTACAAGCAATGAGAGATACTGGACGGGATTTTGTTTCTCAATGAAGTTGTTTTATTTTGTGAAGAGCATAATATGTCTACGCTAAATATGGATGATATTTTTACTCTTTTGGGATAGCAAATGTGTAAACTCAAACTAGTTTCAAATTCATATTATTTTTTAGGTAGATTTGTTTTATCAAGTTCTTGATAGGCATTGCTCAAAAAAAAAAAAACATCTCAATTAAACAACTACAAAAACTCAATGACAAATTCACAAAGGTGACTACAGAATTACTTTCTTGTGTGACATGTTTAAATCCAAAAGACTCTTTTTTTGCTTTGATCCTGGAAAATATTGTTTATATATTCATCTTGGCAACAAAGATTGGATTTTGTGTTTAAATAAATATGAGTCCAGTTGAGACCAGTGGAGGTTTTTCCAAACCACTGTGTGTCATCCCTGTGACCAAGTCTGCAGTCCCACCCAACCCTAGGGCTCTGTTCTAGGGTTTTGGTTGCTTTAAGTGAACTGGTGTGGCTTTAGTTTTGCAAGCATTTTTTAACACCCGGCCAGTTGAATTGAAGTGATCTTTTTCCGGTTCTCTTTTTTTGGTTCTTTGTCATTTCAATTTTTGGCAGAGTCGTGTGGGAATTTTTTTTGTTTGAATCCATTAAAAAATTGTTGATTTATAATCTCTCTTGTGATTTTTAATTTTAGTGATTTATCTTATTGATTAGGATTCTGTTAAATCTGTTAAGAGCTTTATAATTTTATACAGATAATTGGTAAGAATATAAATTATACATGAAATTAGATTTAATTGAATGGTTTAACAACGGTTAAATATGTGATATTAAAAATCCATTAGTGTATTTAACAGAAAAAGTTATTATGTGTATAATTTTTGATAAATTTGAATTTAATTTTACATGTGTCTACTATATATATATATATGACATACAAATTAAATGTATCAAACAAATATTTAAAAATATCTGATACATATATTTGACGTATTTGACACACAAATTACATGTATATGACACAGGTGTACAAGTTTTTTTATTTTGTTTTAATTTTTATTAGACATGTTTCAAAGTATCATACACATATTTAAAATATATCGAACGAGTTTCATGTCTGCTACATATGTTTGTATTAGAGGCATATTATCTTAAAAATATCTACATATCATAAGAGACGACGAACTATCAAAGTAATGCACAAACATTAATGCTGGTGAGAAAAAATGTTGCAGAATACGAAAATATACATGAACGGTTAAATAATAGTTTTTCATTTATTCAAAAAATACATATTTTATTCTCCATTACATTGGCGTGTTAGGCGTCCGTCACCTTTGCGCGTCCCAGTGGAGCTCGTTTTCAAACTTTAGAAGAGGTTGAAAGCTGGCAAAAAATTCTTTTTAAAATGGCATAGCACTTTTTTTTAAAAAACATTTATACATTTTTTAATTAAACATCAAATCTTTTAATTTTTTAATTAAATTTTATATTTTTTAGATTTTTATAATTAAATCTTTTTATCGAACGGGTAATTAATCAAACTATTTTAAACATACTTTAATTACGGGTAATTAAATAAAAATATTTTGGATAAGGACACAATTGAAATCATTTTAGAATGTTTAGACCTTGATTAAAAAGATTATAATGTTTAGAATTTTTTTTATTCAGTTTCATTTGGTTAAAATATTTTTTTAAAAGATTTAATTGACAGCTTGTTGACAGAATGACTCATTTTTTTAAAAATATAAAAAATGTACAACTTAATTTAAAAATTAAAAAAAAATTAAACTCAATAGTAAAATTTCATAAAGTTTTAAAACTAAAAAAAATATCATTCCTTTGTAAAAAGGAACATGCAAAAGTTTCATTTTTTGCTATTTATTTTATAAAATAATACCAATTTGTTGACTGTATGGTAATGTTCAATGAACGAACCGTTTTTAGTTTTCATTTTTTTAAATTACGTACAATAGTTATTTCCTACTCGTTTCCGGTTTATCATTGGGTGGGGCAGGGCCATATGCTTGTTTCTTGGAGCTTTCCCTGCGATTAATTTTAGTTCATTTTACTCCACTGTAAGTTGAGCTGTCAGTCAACATCTTCAGGTCTTTTTTTAATGTTTATGCGAGCAATCTTTCCGACACAACTTGTAGGATTTGATATTGAAGGACTTGCTCTGCATTCACATCATCCTCGTTCAAACATAAGCCCCTCTCTGGTTACCAAAAGCTCTGAGCGTAGATCTTCCAGCACCTAACCCTCTGGTGTCAGATCTCCCTATTGTAAGCCCTTCAAACACTACAAAATTCCCTTAGCTTCAACTAGCACCCAAAAGGAAGATGGCAGAAGGAGTATTGTTCAGTGTTGCAGAAGGAATTCTTGTTAAATTAGGCTCCTTTGCTCTTCAAGAGATTGGCCTGTGGTGGGGTCTCAAAGATGAGATTGAATTGCTGAACATCACGATTCTCGGTGTCCAGAAGGTGCTTGTTGATGCAGAAGAGCAGCAAGCACGAGGCGATGAGCGAGTGAAAGCTTGGCTCTACAAGCTGAAAGAAGTCTTGTACGATGCTGACGACTTGCTGGACGATTTTTCCACGGAAGTTCTGCGGCGCAAAGTCATGACAGGGAACAAAGTGGCAAAGGAGGTACGGCTGTTCTTTTCCAGTTCAAACCAGGTTGCCTATGGACTTAAAATGGGTCACAAAATTAAGGCAATCAAGGAGAGACTAGATGCTGTCATGCGTGTGGGTAATCATTTTAACTTTCAGCAACGTCTTGTTGACCCTTCTGTGCTGGCTAAGAGAAGAGACCAATCGCACTCCACTGTCCCAGAAGTTGTAGTTGGCAGAGAAGATGATAAGAAGGCAATCAAACAACTTCTTCTGTCAACAAACTATGAGACTAATGTGTCTGTCATTTCGATAGTTGGAATTGGAGGTTTGGGAAAGACGACTTTAGCTCAGCTTGCATATAATGATGATGATTTGAAATTGCACTTTGAGTTAACGACGTGGGTCTGTGTCTCTGATGATTTCAGTACGAAGTTGATAATTGAAAAGATTTTAGAATCTTTGACCGGAAAAAAGCCTGAGATGGGCGAAATGAATACGTTAAAAGATTCTCTTAATGAGAAAATTACTGGAAAAAAGTATTTGTTAGTGTTAGATGATGTATGGAATGATGATTCTGAGAAATGGTATCACTTAAGAGATTTGTTAGTTGGTGGCGCAAGAGGAAGCCGAATACTAGTAACCACGCGTTCTGAAAAGGTCGCACGTATTACAAGCCCTGTGCCACAAGCACAATATGTATTAAAGGGCTTATCTGAAAAAGAATCTTGGTCTTTGTTTATTCGAATGGCTTTTGAACAAGGGTGTGCAACTCCAACATCAAGTCATGAGGTAATTGGAAAGGAAATTGTGGCCAAGTGTAAGGGAGTTCCCCTGGCAATTAGGGCAATCGGGCGACTCTTGTATTTCAAGGAGACATTGCTTGAATGGGAATCCTTCAAAAACAAAGAACTTGCAAGTGTGGATCAAGGGGAAAGTGGTATCTTGGCAGCTCTTAAGTTGAGTTATGACCTCCTTCCTTCACATCTGAAGCGCTGCTTTGCTTACTGTAGATTGTTTCCAAAAGACCACGAAATCGATGTGAAGATGTTGGTAGCCCTTTGGATGGCTCAAGGATATGTTAGGTTATCGGATCCAAGCCAGTCTCTTGAAGATATTGCTCTGGAATATTTCATGGATCTGCTATGGAGATCATTCTTCCAAGAAGTGCAAAAAGATGAGTTGGAAAACATAACAAGTTGCAAAATGCATGACCTAATGCACGATCTTGCTTCCTTGGTAGTTGGAGATGAAAGTGCCTATGTGTCGATTTCAAATCTGAGAGGAGTTGGTGAGAAAACTCGACATATCTCATTCCACCATCTTTCAAATGAATATAGTGACTCTTTGCAAGTTCCAGTATCCATGCTTAAAGCAAAAAGTTTGCGAACATTTTTGGTACCAGATACATATTCAAATGGCACAATAGGCGAAGGACAATGCCAAGTGATTTTTTCTAATTTCAGACGTCTACGGCAGTTGGATCTACGATTCTTAAATATCGAGACAATACCACATTCCATCGACAAATTGAAGCACTTAAGGTATCTTAATATGTCTTGGAATAGAAAGATCAAGATGTTGCCTCCATCAATTACCAAATTACAAAACTTGCAAGTGCTCAACCTAAAATTTTGTGGTGGGCTAAGGCAATTACCGAAGGATATCAAAAAGTTGGTCAGTCTCAGTCAACTTGAGCTCAGTGGATGTGATGATTTGACTCATATGCCACAGGGGATTGGACAGTTGACTTCGCTTGAGACATTAACGCATTTTCGACTGCCTGAAAATTCAAAAAGGAAAAAGGAGAGTGAGAGCGGAGGACTCAGTGAATTACATGGCTTGAATAAGTTGGGAGGAAATCTAAGTATTGAGAATTTGCCGCATGGGAATGGGAAACACAATCAAAAGAGTACTGTTGCCGAAACTGCTGCGGCTGCCAATTTGAGAGAGAAGCCTCGTCTTCAATGTTTGGATATAGTATGGGTGTCGTTTGAAGATCCGGATAGTAACGATATTGATGATGATGATGATGATGAAATGACATTGGAAGCACTGCGGCCACACCCAAATTTGAAACAATTAACCTTGAGGAATTACAGAGGAATGAAGTTTGCGAGCTGGCTTTCTTCCCTCACAAATCTGGTCAGCCTTGAGCTTTATGGTTGCCGAAAATGCCAAAGTCTTCCAGCGTTGGATCAATTCCCTTCACTAAAAGACTTAGTCGTCAGTGGATTGCCTGATCTGGAATACATAGACATAGAGAGTTGTGTGGTCGGAGGAGGCTGTAGCAGCAGTGGCAGTAGCAGCAGCAGTATGGTCTCCTTCTTCCCTTCCCTGGAGAATTTGTTTCTCGCCCACTGTCCCAATCTGAAGGGATGGCGGCCTTCACCTTCATCATCATCATCATTGTCTCTGCTTCCTCAATTTCAGCGTCTTTCTCAGCTGTATGTGTCGTCCTGTCCGAACCTGACTTCAATGCCACCGTTTCCATCCTTGAAAAGTCTTGAAATGAGGTCAGCCAGCTTCAAGTCATTGGAGCAAATGCTGAAGGCAACGATCTCTCCAGCACATACACCGTCGTCTTCTCTTCCATCTAACCTCTCGTCCTTGACAAAAGTGCATATTGCTGGAATTGAGCATATGCCAGAAGATTTTCTGCCGATGGAGTTGATACAAACCCTCACTTCTCTCGAGTATTTATCAATTTATAATTGCCCAAAATTAATTTGTCTACCTCATGAGAAAATGCTACATCTCAGTTCCCTGAAGCATCTCTGTATTTGGGATTGTGAGGATCTAGATCTCTCCAATTACGATGATGATGATGATAGAATCAGCAACACCGATGGCATGCTGTTGCAAGACCTTAGAAGCCTCACATATCTTCAAATTCATGGTATTCCAAAGTTGGAGCATCTCCCAAAGAGGCTTCTTCTGCATTCAGTGGTCCTGCAGAGTCTCTGGATCTCCCATTGCAATAATTTGGCATCGTTACCAGATTGGATGCCCAACATCACCTCATTACAGCGTTTATATATTTGGGATTGTTCCCAAGTGTCAGAGAGATGCAAAAACAACATGGGCGAGGATTGGCCCAAGATTGCTCACATCCCTAACATTGAAATCCAAGGAACAGAGATCTCGAGGAATGGCTGCTATAAACTCTGATCAGAAGAATCCCCGCTTTCCACTTTCAGCAGGTATTCCTATTGCCCTTCTTTTTTATCTCCAATTTTGTTTCTTGTTGCAACGCAGAATAGGGAAAATTGTTTTTGCTGTGTAATCATAGTACAAAACAAGAAATTTGTTATTCAAGACGAAAAAGAAAAAAAAGTAACTAAAATCAAAGTAAGCTGAGAGAAATTCTTGATACTAAAGCCCTGGTGTCTCAAATTTGACAGAATCAATCTAGCTAACCATAATAAGAAAAACCCATAGATCAAAACCACCCAGATATCACTTTTTTTTTATTTTTTTCATTGAGTCAATAAACCATTTGGAGTTTTTGAGATTTGAAGCAAGCCATCTTTTGTGTGTAGGTGTGCTCTGGGTTTAGCTAAGTCAGAGGAAAATAATTTGTGAATTCTGTTTTAGTTAGTTTGTTTTACCAAGTTTGGGTAAGGTAATTATTGTATTGACTATGTTCCTTTTTCATTGTATTTAGTTGAGTTTTACTCCAAAATGACCTTTTTTTTTTTTTTTTGTCTCTCTTCTCTTAAAGGCTGTGTAGCGTTGTTGTTGGCTCAACAAGATATGGATAATTTGGTGCCACCAAAATATCTATCCAGAAACATATATCCTGAAATAGTGGAGGTATGATCTTCGGCTTTCCAAGTTTCCCTATTCCAAGTTTTGGCAATGCTTCCTTTCCTTTTGACGGTTAAGAAATCATCTGACTAAAACCAAAGTGCGGAAATTCTCTCAAAGATGAGTGGCTTAAATTGGAGAATATTGCAAGACCTCAAAATAGGATTGAATCACAAGGGGGGAAGTTTGTGAATTTATTAGTCATACATCGATCCCTAAGTCAAGCCTTTAAAGGATTTCAACATCTAAATCATATTTTTAACTTTAAGACAAATTTGTGGTTATTAGTTGAATAATATTATAATTTTTTTTTTTGTGTTCTTGTTTTGTTAATTATCATATGACGTGATTTATAAGGCAATCTGTATCATGTTTAGAGTGATGTCATTTTTTTCGACTTGATTTTCCCAAAAAAATGGTATATCTTTTAACTTGTAATGAGTTTGAGTCATAGAATTTTGCTTTTTTTTTTTTTTCAACCTTTGCAGCGCAATTATGTTACTGTTAATGGTAATTTGTGATATATTATTTTGATGCCCTGCAAGTAAATGTTGGCCTTCTCTATAATAACGGCACTTTGTTGAATCAGTTTGGCCTATTCTAGAAGTAGAAGATTGAGAATGGAAAGGATGTCCTTGTTGATGTTGCTGCTACAACTATACTGCTACTGGATCGTCGAGTGGAGATTGAAGCTTTGTGTACTGCGAACAATTCCCTCCAACTTTCAAATTTCGGTTGAAGTTTGATTTAAGGACAAGTCTTTTGTGTGAAAAATGTCATTTTGCCTGTTAATGCTGGTTTCCTATGTAATGCTATTCGTGTCTATATAGCTGCAAAGGTATAGACAACTTATGCAAGCAAGCTTGCATGGTCAATCAATCTTGTTTTTAGAAAAACTCTATTTATTTAGACAATCAATGTGCATGCTTCGCTCAAGCATGGATGCTGTAATGATGTAAGTTCTTGCAGCTCTTATATATGCTGGTTTTCTTAATGAAACAAATTGAAGTGTTATGCTTTATTCAAGTTGCGCTCTCTCTTTGATTCAGAAACTTAAAAACAGTCTGTTAAGCTTCAGCTGTGATCTCTGCGCTCGTAATTGCCAATAGTCCTTTGTTTCAAAAGCACTGTTGCGAGACTTAGTTTGCCCATCTGTCAAAGCTATAAAGTTGGCTTCTTTTTTCAGTTCATCAATCCAGTTCAGGTAAATTCCATCTCCTGTTCCTCCTATTTTATCACATTTTCCTCTAAATTTATTACGACCCTTAAAATTTTGTACTCGGAGACATCACCACCCCTTTACAGCTTCAGCAACAATAAAAGGAACAACAGCTGCTGCTGCAGTTGTTGAAGCAGCCCAGTCTTCATTTAGAAACAAGAATCCAAATGACATTAACTTTTGGGTGATGGGTTCAGCTAGGTAGGAATTGGTTAATAGAGGGTTTATGTTATTGCCATTGCTAGAGAGAGGAGTGGGATTAGAGGTAGAAATATTACAGAACACGCTTTGAATCAATTCCCAGGAGCCAATGTGTAGTTATGTGCTGTGACCCTTTTGGATGCATTGGAGACTAAGACTTCATTAAGCAGTTATGGCGTAAAAATTGAAGTTGTTATGGGGGTGTTAAGGATTCATGGAACATTGATTACGGGGCAACAATGAACAGTGTTGTAGCGGGAAAGCATTATGGGGCTAACCATTTTGTGTGGTTTCTGCTATATGTGTGCGGAAACCCTTTGAATTCCAACAAGCAAAGCTGCAACTTGAGGCTGAATTGATGAAAGAAGCTGGAGAAGGCAGTGAATTCGCTTACACAGCATTGCCCACCCAACGAGTAAAACTGCAACTTAAAGCATTGTCTGCACAACTTCATTCTTTGAGAGCTTAAGGGGTCAGGTTGTGTTGGTCAAAGGTGGGAAGCCTCGTGTGATTGATGATTGGGGATAAAAGCTTCATTTACAGCAACCTGGCAAGGCATTGACGCAAATTGATCACGGGGAGATACGGTAATGTGAAACCTTATTTGTGTGTTGGAGTGATAAAGTTTTATGAGGTAAAAGGAGGTAAAATTGGCAGAATGCGAAATGATGCATAAAAATGCAGAAAACGGAGCAATATTGATGTAAAAACATTTTAACGTTATCAATTTTTTGTTGTTATTTTTTATTTTTTATTTTTTATTTCTGCTGTTTGTTGAATTTATGTGTTTATTAATTTTAATTTTAATTTTTTTTAATAACAATATTTTTTTTCAACACCAAAAACATTTATTATAAAGGGGTATATTTTTTAAGAAATGCTACCAAAGCAGCCAGGAAAAACAAGAAGAAGAAGAGCAAACAATTGCAGACAACAGGTGCAAGTAAATCACCAAATAAGAAAACACCTACAATGCCCAATCAAGAGAAGAAGAAGAATATGAAAGCGAACAGCAAAGACAACAGCAAGAAGGTTAGAAATGGCAAGGTCAGCGAACCCAAGGTGTTGATAATCCCATCCTTGAACGGCGACTTGCAGGAAGTCAAAGAATGTGGAGGAGAAGAAAAAGAACAATAAGAAGGGAGCATGAATCGAAACGCCAAGAACTCCAAACCCCAGAAAAGAAATAAGAGAAAACATACAGAAGAAGATGAAAATGAGGAAGAAGGCAAAGATGGGACAATGTACGAAACGGATGGCGGCGCTCCGAGGGCAACAGATTGGAGGGCGCTGCGAAGACAGCAAATCAATAGTAAAACTTGGAAAAGAAATCAGAGGAGAGAACTTGGAACAAGCTGATGATGGTAAAACTTAGACTAATTAAGCATAAAGGAGAAGAAATAAGGGGAGAGAGGAGAAGATATGGTGGCAGCAGCTTGGGATTAAGAGAGCAGATAGGTGAAGAAAAGGAAAGCCACTTTTTCCGCTTCCCTCGTTTCCGTTTTTTTTTTAAAAGCGCTTTAGACTTTTAAAAAGAAAGTTGAAACGCAAATCAACTCCAGACACGTTTTCATTTTTTTTTAAAAATAAATAAAAAACTAAAAACAGCAACCACACCAAACAGGCGAAGTTTTCCAATTTCTCGCCCTCTTTCATCCTTTAGATATTAAACTTAAGTTTAGATAGAGATAAGTAAGCTGTAAAATTTTACTTTTTGTCATTTTTTTTTTGAATTTTTTCAAAAATTAGGGTTTGAACAATCGAAATTGGGGATGTCATATTTAAGAAAAGAATTGTTGAGTTTTATTAAATAGTTTTTTTCTTTTTTTTTTTTTAACAAACAATTTGGTCCATTGTTGGGTTCTCTTCTTGCCGCATAGTATAACCTGGACAAAAATAGAATTATTATTGTTATAATTTTTTGTGGATCCAATTGTTATCGGACTTGGGTCATCTCGAGTAAGAATCATTTTAATTGATGAGTTTGTTGTCTTATTAAAATAATTTAAACCACTTTAATTAATTTACTCACAACTTAACTTACCCTTTATGTAAGCAAACTACAATTCTTTAGTACTTCACCCTCAGTTATCCTCTAAATGCAACCACCATAAAAATTCGATAAGTTGGATCATAAGCATAATGTATTTTCCAACACATTTTTCTGCACAAATTTATTGTTTTTGACTAGATCCAATACTTTTGTTTAAAAAAAAAATCAACAAGTGAGTTATGCCTATGAGTCTAATATTATTAAATTTTGTTTACTATATTATGGACAAGTTTGTCATTAGATGGGAGTGTAATTTTGACAAGTTTTCTACTCGTCAGTCTCAACATCAGAAAAACCAAAGAACTATGCTTGAAGAAAAATTTTTTAGAGGTTGACTAGCAAAATCTTGTTGCCGATTTGAGGAAAAGTTCAAAAATTTAATACTATCATCCTAATGACCAAGATGTAATTTGAAGTGCTTATTTACAGAAGGGTCCTCATCAACTAGTGGAACACAACTTTTCTCAAACTACAGTTGATAAGACCAAATGTCATTTTGATCCTAATTGGTTTGATGAGTTTAATAACTGGTTGAAGCATAATATCGAAAGATGTGGTTTTTGCCTATGTTATCTTATGTGACCTAATTGTGGTAAACAAAGAGGGTTAATATATTTATTACAAAGGGTTTTTCAAACTGGAAGTAAAAAAGGAGGTTATACATACATGTTGGGAGGTATGATAGCAGTCATAATAAAACTTGGAGAAATTACCAAAAAATAATGATACAAAAAGAATACATAGAAGTTGCTTTTTTTAAGTAAACTGATCAAATGAAAAGAGATTATTGAATTCACTTAACTGTAATAATTGATTGTATTCGTTTTTTCCTACGGCAAATGGTGGGTTCTCATAGTTGTGATAAATCTGAATGTTCTAAAAATAAAGGAAATTTCCATGAACTTTTACAGTTTCTTGCATATCATAATGTTGTTATTTACAATATTTTGAAGAAGGCTCACGGATATTTAAAATTAGCAGTGCCTTACATTCAAAAGGATATTGTAAATATTGGTGCTTGTGAGACTACTAATGCTATTATTGATAATCTTGATGATAATTTATTTGCTTTTTTAGTTGATGAATCTCGTGATGTGTTTGTAAAAGAAAAAAGGGCTATGGTTATATGTTTTGTGAACAAGAAGGGACGCGTAATTGAGCGTCTTCTTAGTCTTGTGCATGTTTCTAATACAACTGCTTAATCACTTAAAGAAAGTAAAGATCCATTATTTGCAATATATGGATTCAGTTTGACAAGGTTGTTGGTCTTAATACAACCCAAAAGGGGTTGAATTGGGTCTTTTTCGATTTAACATTCAATGTTCTCTCAATCTCAACTCCAAAGGGTTTTACATAATAATAACCAATAATCAAATGAATAAATCAATAATGCACAAAATAAAGAGAGATAAGAAAAGAGATCAAACACATAGATTTATAGAAGTTTGTCTATTGTCCGAGCCTACATCCTCTCCTCAAGGTCTCAACCTTGAAAGTTCACAACCCACTAACAACAATCTTCTTCCTTGGATAAAGATCAAGCCTTTACACCTTCCATTTGTTGATACAGTGCCAAGCTCACCAACCACCTCAGCTTAGTGATTTGGTACTAAGCTTACCTTTGCAAGACTTAGGTTACTTGACTTTGAACACAAAGCTTATATGAGTATATCTTTCTCTAGAACACTTTTGCTCTTTCACAATCTTTGCTTCTCTTTGAGAATCATAACTCTTTGATTTTTCTTCCAATTTCTTTTTCTTCTCTTTGATCTTTCTTTTTTGCACACACACTCTCTCAAATTATTCAAGGTATTTAACAAAAGATTATAGATAAAGAAGGCTTAACTAGCAGTTGAGCATTGATTTCCTTCCATAAAAGGTAGATCATTCTCAAATAGGAAATTGAATTCTTTTGTCTGTAAAACCATCAGTAGACAGCTGCATGGATCAAGTTGAACGATCAAAACTTTCTATAACTTTTAGCTTCTAACTTCTTTTCATCTGGTCGACCAAAAACACATATAGGTCGACCAGTCTAAATTTTCTGTAACTTTGAACATTCTCTTCTCCAATCATGTCACGAATCAAAATATGAGTCGTGACTGGCAAGCTACTCGAGGCAGCTAACTTACCACGGCCAACCTAAACCTAAAAAGAAAATGACATTCTATGCTCCATAGCGAAATTAAAAAAATAGCATTTATAACTATGCAAATAAACATACTATGTACCAATTCAAAATAATATAATCCACAATCTCAAATATAAACTCAAAATATCAACAGGCCTCAGCCTATAATTCATAGCCAAAATAATAAGAAACACCATGAAAGTTCCTAACTATGTGATCACAAATGCGAATAGTCTAGTGGAGCATTAATGATGAGAACTATCAAAATAAATTGTAATGCAGTATTTCAAATCTCTACTAGGAATCAAGAACGTCGGAGGATGGCCACATCAATCACTAATTAGATAAAAAATGTTAAAAATTAAGGAAAGAGTACAACCAATCCGTGAGTAGTTATAATATACATAACATAGGATAAAAATTTAATCAGGTAAATAACACGTAAAATATGATGTTCTACTACTAAAAAATATATATAACTGAAAATAAATATAACAGTCGAAAAACACAATTGGGTATCACCTGCATATATATACATAAATATTATACAAAACTGTGGACATAGAGGGGAGAAGTAACGAGGACAAACACTCTTATCCAATCATATCCATATATAATATATATACATAAATATGCCACATTATGGCTAGCCAACCATGACAACCCATAATCTCCTCTGTCACAGCCTAAATACACAATAATGGCCCATAATAAATAATCACGATGTGCACATTGGCTACCGCCTTATTCGGTAGCTGAGCATCTAACAATTACGTTTCAATCCAAATATGTTTCCAAGAGTTAATATATAATAAAATATAGTAACTACAAATAATTAAATTTTAATCATTTTAATTTTTAGAAAGGATCATTTGAATTTTAAAAAAAATTTCTCCTTCAACGATCCTCAACAATTCTCATATATGAAAATAAGCCACTAAAGATTTTTAATATCATAAATACTGTAATTATAAACTAATAAACTATCGTCTTATGCCCAGCTCAAACTAGTTATTCTCCATTATGTGCGAGAAATCATCCTATCTATCCTTCGAAGGAGAAGTTTAGTTTCAAACCCCAGTTCGAACAAGAGAAGTAAGCTAATACCTCAAGATTTCTAACAATATCAAAAAGTCTCAATAAACCATCAAATTAAAAAATAAAATAATAAAAGTAAATCATACATACATATATGTCGATCCCGTCAAGCTGTTCTCCTCTATCTAAAGGTTTCTAATTCTTTTAGAAACATTTATCGAATAAATTTATCATTAATTTATCGGATTATCAAAAGTGTTTTCTTTAAAATAAATAATAACCAAACAATAGAATATATATACACACACACACACATTATACATAATATAACCACTCACAGATCAGAAGCAAAATTTCTCATCGTGACTATGGCTGAGAAGATGATGGTGTGGCCTCCATCGAACCTATAAAGAATACAAAATTATATATATATATATATAAACATCAATGTTAAGAAAATGAGAATGACAGATACAAATATAACTAATGGAATTGTCCCTTGGATTTCCTAACATGTGGTTGCTCATTTTTTTTTCAATTATGAACTCTTATTATTTGAAATACAGACTTTTTCCCAATCTATCAAAAACTGACAGCATGATTCAAGGACTAATTAAAAATACTTTTCGATCGTTTTTGACGTTGAAATTTTTTGTGGATATAGGACTATATGTTTACTTAGTCTAGTTTACATTTCATGTTAACATACAAAGCCAATAACTAATTAAAATTCTTATAATGTTGTCCATCAGTAAACACCTAGAGAACTACTTCGAATTTAACCACTAATTCACCGATCTATACTACTCCAAAAATTCTACAATTTTGCAGGCAGAGCATAGCCTCTATTATGAATATTTCCTAAATTTTATGCTCAAATTCTTCATATAAAAAGGAGTTAAACGTACATCTATTCAAATCTAAACAGTTTGTTTGAAACTTGCAATTTTCACTTCCTACCTCAATCAAACACAATCCTTTTCATTCTCAACATTTAATTCTACTTCTCGACAGCTCAAACACACTCTAATTCATCAAAATCAACCCTATATTACCAACTTACCTTCAAAATTTGTGGGTCTTGTACCTAGGGCACCAATCTCCTCCAAAACTCCATTCAATTCACTTTAACTAACGCCCAAATCTAATTATATATACCCGAAGAGCTTCAATTTCACCATTTAACCTTAAATTTGATGAAAATTGAAGACATTGGGGTTATATGTAATTGTTGATTTGTTAATTCTACAATTTTGATGTATCTGTAAAACAGCAAATGGCTGTGGTTATACGTTATGTAAACAAGAAAGGATGCATAATTGTGCATTTTCTTAGTCATGTTCATATTCCGAATACAACTGCTTAGTCACTTAAAGAAGGTTTAGATTCGTTATTTGTAAAAAGCAGATTATGTTTGGCAAGGTTATGGGGACAAGGTTGTGATGAAGTAAGTAATATGTAAGGTAAATTCAATGGTCTTCAGAGGTTGATTTTGAATGAGAACAAGTGTGCTTTTTATATTTATTATTTTACACATCAATTTCAATTGGCACTTGTAAGTGTAAGAACAAAAAAAAAGACAAGTAAAAGTTGCTTCACTATTTTAAGTGATTGCTAATTTGTTAAATATAATTGTCTCTTCTTGCAAGTGGTGTGACATTCTTTGAGAAAAACAAATTAGCATGATTGCTAAAGCATTAAAAAGTGGTGAAATTTCAAATAGTCGTCGTTTACATTAATAAAAAAATTTAAAAAGAGCTAGGCATACATAATGGGACTCACATTACAATAATATATTAAAGTTGATAGAATATGTTCTCTTCCACAATTTAAGTCTTTGAATGTTTTGAAAAATATGATATAACTTCAGAGTAAAGGCTGAAGCACATGTTTTTCTTACATCAATGCAATCTTTCAAGTTTATTTTTAATTTACACTTGATGAAGAGTACATTGGGAATCACAAATCAATTGTCTTAAGCATTGCAAAGGAGTAATCAAGATATTGTTAATGCTATGACATTAGTCAAAGTGTCCAAACAAAGGTTACTAACAATGAGAGATAATGGATGAGATTTGTTGCTCAATGAAGTTGTTTTATTCTGTGAAAAATATAATATCTCTACACTAAATATGGATGACATTTTTGCTCTTTTAGGACGGCAAAGGCGCAAACTCAAACCAGTTTCAAATTTATATTATTTTTTAGGTAAATTCGTTCTTTCAAGCTCTTGATAAGCATTGCTCAATAAAAAAAAAGTTCTTGATAAACAACTTCAAGAACTCAACCACAAATTTACAAAAGTGACTACAAAATTACTTCTTTGTATGACATACTTAAGTCCAAAATACTCTTTTTTTGCTTTGATCCTGAAAAATATTGTTTATACATTCATCTTGGCAGCAAAGATTGGATTTTGTGTTTAAATAAAAACCAGTCCAATTGGGACCAGTGGAGGTTTTTCTAAACCACTGCGCCATCCATGCGACCAAGTCCGCAGTCCCACCCAACCCTAGAGCTATGTTCTAGGGTTTTGGTTGCTTTAAGTGAACTAGTGCGGTTTTAGCTTTACAAGCATTTTTTAACACCCGGCCAGTTGAATTGAAGTGATCTTTTCCTCATTCTCTCTTTTTTTTTTTCCTTTGTCATTTAGATTTTTGGCAAAGTCGTGCGGGCATTTTTTTTTTTTTGGTTTAAATCCATTAATCTTTTGTTGATTTAGAAATTAATCTTTCCTGCGATTTTTAATTTTAGTGATTTATTTTATTGATCAAGATTCCGTTAAATTCATTGAGAACTTTGTAAGGTTATACAGATAATTGGTAAGAAATAAATTATATATAAAATTAGATTTAATTTAATAGTTTAACAACGGTTAAATATGTGATACCAAAAATCCATTAGTATATTTATCAGAAAAAGTTATTATGTGTATAATTTTTTATAAATTTCAAATTAATTTTACATGTGGCTAATATATATATGTATATATATATGACATACAAATTAAAATTATAAAATAAATATTTAAAAATATATAACATGCATATTTGATGTATTTGACACACGAGTTACACATATATGACACACGTGTACATGTTTTTTTTATTTTGTTTTAATTTTTATTAAACATATTTCAGAATATCCTATACGTATTTAAAAAATTTTAAACGAGTTTCATGTCTGCTACATATATTCGTATTAGACACATATTATTTTAAAAGTATCTATACATAGTAAGAGGGGACGAGCTATCAAAGTAATGCAAAAACATTATTGCTGGTAAGAAAAAAAGTTGGATCAAAAAAGAAAAAATGTTGCAGAGTACGAAAAATATAAACGGTTATAACGACGATTTATTGTGCCGATCGCTAGGTCGGAAAAAATAATAGTTTTTTATTTATTCAAAAAATAAATATTTTATTCTCCATTACGTTGGTGCGTTGGGCGTCCATCACCTTTGCGCGTCCCAGTGGAGCTCGTTTTCAAACTTTACAAGTTGTTGAAAGCTGGCAAAAAAGATGGCATAGCACTTTTTTTTTTATCATAAATATTTATAAATTTTTATAATTCAGTTTTAAATTTTTTTATTTTTTAATTCAATTACTTTTTAAATTTTTTATAATTGAATCCCTCCAGGCAGCCAATTAAATTATTTTAAACATACTTTGACCACAATGAATTAAATAAAAATATTTTAGATAAGGACTCAATTAAAATAATTTTGGAATATCTAGACCTTGACTAAAAAAATTAAAACATTGAGAACTTTGTTTTATTCAATTTTGTTTGGTTAGAATACTTTTTAAACGATCTAATTAACAACTTGTTGATGGCGTGACTCAATTATGAAAAATTTTAGAAGTGTAAGACTTAATTAAAAAATTAAAATTTAACTGTAAAAATTTATAGTATTTTAAAATTAAAATGAACATTATTCCTTTATAAAATAGAAGATGCCGTAAGTTCCATGTTTTACTATTTATTTTATAAAATAATACCAATTTGTTGACTGCATGATAGTGCTCAATGAACTAACCGTTTTTATGTTGTTTTTTAATTACGTACGCTAGCTATTTCCTACTCGTTTCTCGTTGGGTCCGGTTGGGCCATATGATTGTTTCTTGGAGCTTTCCATGCGATTAATTTTAGTTCATTTTACTCCACCATAAGTTGACCTGTCAGTCAACATCTCCAGGTCTTTTTTTAATGTTTATGCGAGCATCTTTGAGACGCAACTTGTTGGATTTGATATTGAAGGACTTGCTCTGCGTTCACATCTTCCTCATTCGAACATAACCCCCTCTCTGGTTTACCAAAAGCCCTGAGCCTAGATCTTCCAGCACCTAACCCTTTGTGCCAGATCTCCCTATTGTAAGCCCTTCAAACACTACAAAATTCCCTTAGCTTCAACTTCCACCTAACAGGGACATGGCTGAAGGAGCACTGTTCAGTGTTGCAGAAGGAATTCTTAGAACATTAGCCCCCTTTGCTGTTCGAGAGATTGGTCTGTGGTGGGGTCTCAAAGATGAGATTGAATTGCTGGACATCACCATTCTCGGTGTCCAGAAGGTGCTTCTTGATGCAGAAGAGCAGCAAGCACGAGGCGATGAGCAAGTGAAAGCTTGGCTCTACAAGGTGAAAGAAGTCTTGTACGATGCTGATGACTTGCTGGACGATTTTTCTACAAAAGTTCTGCGGCGGAAAGTCATGACGGGGAACAAAGTGGCAAAGGAGGTACGGCTTTTCTTTTCCAGTTCAAACCAGGTTGCCTATGGACTTAAAATGGGTCGCAAAATTAAGGCAATCAGGGAGAGACTAGATGCTGTTATGCGTGTGGGTAATCATTTTAACTTTCAGCAACGTCTTGTTGACCCTTCCGTGCGGGCTAAGAAAAGAGAGCAATCGCACTCCACTGTCCCAGAAGTTGTAATTGGCAGAGAAGACGATAAGAAGGCAATCAAACAACTTCTTCTATCAACAAACTATGAGACTAATGTGTCTGTCATTTCTATAGTTGGGATTGGAGGTTTGGGAAAGACGACTTTAGCTCAGCTTGCATATAATGATGATGATTTGAGATTGCACTTTGAGTTAAAGATGTGGGTCTGTGTCTCTGATGATTTTAGTACGCAGTTGATAGTTGGAAAGATTTTAGAATCTGTGACTGGAGGAAAGCCTAATATGGGCGAAATGAATACATTGAAAGATTCTCTCAATGAAAAAATTACCGGAAAAAGGTATTTACTCGTGTTAGACGATATTTGGAATGAGGATTCTGAGAAATGGTGTCACTTAAGAAGTTTGTTAGTTGGTGGCGCAAGAGGAAGCCGAATACTAGTAACCACGCGTTCTAAAAAGGTCGCACATATTACAAGCCCTTTGCCACAAGCACAATATGTATTAAAGGGCTTATCTGAAGAAGAATCTTGGTCTTTATTTGTTCGAATGGCTTTTGAACAAGGGTGTGCACTTCCAACATCAAGTCATGAGGCAATTGGAAAGGAAATTGTGGCCAAGTGTAAGGGAGTTCCCTTGGCAATTAGGGCAATTGGGCGTCTCTTGTATTTCAAGGAGACGCTACTTGAATGGGAATCCTTCAAAAATAAAGAACTTGCAAGTGTAAATCAAGGGGAAAGTGGTATCTTAGCAGCTCTTAAGTTGAGTTATGACCTCCTTCCTTCACATCTAAAGCACTGCTTTGCTTATTGTAGATTGTTTCCAAAAGACCACGTAATCGATGTGAAGATGTTGGTAGCCCTTTGGATGGCTCAAGGATTTGTCAAGTTGTCGGATCCAAGCCAGTCTCTTGAAGATATTGCTCTGGAATATTTCATGGATCTCCTATGGAGATCATTCTTCCAAGAAGTGCGAAAAGATGAGTTGGGAAACATAACAAGTTGCAAAATGCATGACCTAATGCACGATCTTGCTTCCTTGGTAGCTGGAGATGAAAGTGCCTATGTGTCGATTTCAAATCTGAGAGGAGTTGGTGAGAAAACTCGACATATCTCATTCGACCATCTTTCAAATGAATATAGTGACTCTTTGCAAGTTCCAGTATCCATGCTTGAAGCAAAAAGTTTGCGAACATTTTTAGTACCAGATACATATTCAAATGGCACAATAGGCGAAGGACAATGCGAAGTAATTTTTTCTAATTTCAGGCGTCTACGGCAGTTGAATCTACTAAACTTGGATACTGAGACAATACCACGTTCCATCGGCAAATTGAAGCACTTAAGGTATCTTAATATGTCTAGGAATAGAAAGATCAAGATGTTGCCTCTGTCAATTACCAAATTACAAAACTTGCAAGTGCTCAACCTAGAATATTGTCGTGGGCTAAGGCAATTACCGAAGGATATTAAAAAGTTGGTCAATCTCAGTCAACTGGAGCTCGATGGATGCGATGGTTTGACTCATATGCCACACGGGATCGGACAGTTGACTTCGCTTGAGAGATTAACGCATTTTCGACTGCCGAAAAATTTTAAAAAGAAAAGGGAGAGTGAGAGCGGAGGACTCAGTGAATTACGTGGCTTGAATAAGTTGGGAGGAAATCTACGTATTGAGAATTTGCCGCATGGGAATGGGAAATACAATCAAAAGAGTACTGTTGCCGAAACTGCTGCGGCTGCCAATTTGAGAGAGAAGCCTCGTCTTCAACGTTTGGATATAGTATGGGTGTCGTTTGAAGATTCGGATAGTAACGATATTGATGATGATGATGATGATGATGAAATGACATTGGAAGCACTGTCGCCACACCCAAATTTGAAAAAATTAACCTTGTGGAATTACAGAGGAATGAAGTTTGCGAGCTGGCTTTCTTCCCTCACAAATCTGGTCAGCCTTCAGCTTTATGATTGCCGAAAATGCCAAAGTCTTCCAGCGTTGGATCAATTCCCTTCACTAAAAGACTTAGTCGTCAGTGGATTGCCTGATCTGGAATACATAGACATAGAGAGTTGTGTGGTCGGAGGAGGCTGTAGCAGCAGTAGCAGCAGCAGTATGGTCTCCTTCTTCCCTTCCCTGGAAATACTGCGATTCTACGACTGTCCCAATCTGAAGGGATGGCGGCCGTCACCATCATCATCATCATCATCATCGTCTCTGCTTCCCCAATTTCAGCTTCTTTCTCATCTGTATGTGTCGTCCTGTCCGAACCTGACTTCAATGCCACCGTTTCCATCCTTGAAACGTCTTGAAATGAGATCAGGCAGCTTCAAGTCATTGGAGCAAATGCTGAAGGCAACGATCTCTCCAGCACATACACCGTCGTCTTCTCTTCCATCTAACCTCTCGTCCTTGACATCTTTGTATATTGAAAAAATTGAGCATATGCCAGAAGATTTTCTGCCGATGGAGTTGATACAAACCCTCACTTCTCTCGAGTATTTATCAATTTATAATTGCCCAAAATTAATTTGTATACCTCATGAGAAAATGCTACATCTCAGTTCCCTGAAGGATCTCCGAATTAGGGATTGTGAGGATCTAGATCTCTCCATTTACGATGATGATGATGATGATAGAAACAGCAACACCGATGCCATGCTGTTGCAAGACCTTAGAAGCCTCACATATCTTAGAATTCATGGTATTCCAAAGTTGGAGCATCTCCCAAAGAGGCTTCTTCTGCATTCAGTGGTCCTGCAGACTCTCTCCATCTCCCGTTGCAATAATTTGGCGTCGTTACCGGATTGGATGCCCAACATCACCTCATTACAGCATTTAGAGATTTGGGATTTTTCCCAAGTGTCAGAGAGATGCAACAACAACATGGGAGAGGATTGGCCCAAGATTGCTCACATCCCTAACATTGTAATCGATCGGAGAAAGATCCAGTGGAATGGCCGCTATCAACTCTGATCAGAAGAATCCCCGCTTTCCACTTTCAGCAGGTATTCCTATTGCTCTTCTTTTTTTTCTCCTTTTTGTTTCTTGTTGCAATTTGGCACCTGCAATCTTTGAGCACGATTGTTCATTGAAACAGCGACGCAGGATAGGGAAAATCGTTTTTGCTGTGTAATCATAGTACAAAACAAGGAATTTGTTATTCAAGACGAAAACAAAGTTGAGTAACTAAAATCAAAGTAAGCGAGAGAAATTCTTGATACTAAAGCTCTAGTGCCTCAAATTTGACAGAATTAATCTAGCTAAACATAATAAGAAAAACCCATCCATCAAAACCACCCAGATATCATTTTTTTTTTTTTTCATTAAGTCAAAAAACCGTCTTCAATCAACTGTGTAATACATGGAAAATTAAACAAAACCCAAACGAGAAGGAGCCATGTGCACATCTCAAATCACACACAGGTCATTCTGGAGTTATTGTGCTTTCGGTTTTTTTTTTTTTTTAACGGGAATTGGAGGCTAAAGATCTGTTTTGAGATTTGAAGCAAGCCATCTTTTGTGTGTAGGTGTGTCTCTGGGTTTAGCTAAGTCAGAGGACAATAATTTGTGAATTCTGTTTTAGTTAGTTTGTTTTACCGAGTTTGGGTAATGTAATTATTGTATTGACTATTTTCCTTTTTCATTGTATTTAAAAATTTAAGACTAAATAAATATATATTCATATATATATATATATATATATATATATATATATATATATATGAACTAAGAAAAGAAAATTAATGTTGATGTTTCTAAATGTTACTGCTCAATTAGAAAACATGCTGTTAACGCTAGGCTGATAATTTTGAAGGACGGTGCTCAGCCGACCTCGTCGAGACCGGGATTGGATGCTTTACCTCTCATTTGAACGATAGATATGGTGTTGAAATCGGGGTTGTTTGCTACTCAATTTCTGGGCCCAAAAAGAATTTAAATGCTAACGAGTTGGGTCAAATCATGGCATCCACTTTGCTCCATAAAATATTTCTCTTCAAAACTTTCGGCGCATAGGACAAAAAAAAAAAATCTTCTCAGCGCAAATTCTGAAGCATGATGTTGCTAGAGCGAAATGGCCCTGCTGGGTGGGCTTCTGATTGTTTTTCCCTCCGGCTCACGGCCTCCTTTTCTTACCCTAAAAAAACAAAAGTAAAAAAAAAAAAAGAAATGTTTTCGTCGCGAATGAGGTACCAATTTAGCAACACTTGGTGGGCCAAGCGTTTATTTCGGCTAAAGCGATCACATTTTGATGGTAGTTGGGCACACCCGACCTGCCCGCCTTCCCCATCTAACGCCACCCCCACCATTTTAATTTGGTTGCTTTTAATTTTGTTAATGGAATTATTTATTGTAATGGACTATTTAATGCTTGATTAAACATGTAGCTTTTTTTGAACTTGCAAAAAAGGTGTATTATTATTTGTAAGTTAAGATTCAGAGTTATTAATCAACGTTTTTGTTCAAATTTTTTTTATGAGAAGAGTCTACAATCAAAATACTATTGAGTTTGAGTAGATCTCTCTTACGTCCGAAAGAATATATAATCAAATTACTATTGAGTTTGAATGAATCTCTTATATATCTGACTGTAATATTAATGAATTTAAAACTTAATATTGTAATTTCAACATAAATCTCTTTTTATTTAAAGCCCGTCAATAATAAATCGACTTAATTTTAAATTCATGTGAAAGAAATATATTAAATTATCAGTGTGCTATCTCCTTTGGTAATAATTAAATTCACATCTACTTTACTTATATCCCATTTATTCAAGAATTGGATTGTGGTGCAGTGATTATAAGATTTGTTTTACTTCAGGATTTAAACATTCGTTCGCCGCATAGTTATATGAGTAGCTTAGCCACTCTCGTGGAATATCTCAAACTTGAGGCTGAATTAATGAAAGAAGCTGGAGAAGGCAGTGAATTAGCTTACACAGCATTGCCCACCCAACGACTAAAACTGCAACTTGAAGCATTGTCTGCACAACTTCATTCTTTGAGAGCTTAGGGGGTCAGGTTGTGTTGGTCAAAGGTGGGAAGCCTCGTGTGATTGATGATTGGGGATAAAAGCTTCATTTACAGCAACCTGGCAAGGCATTGACGCAACTTGATCACGGGGAGATACGGTAATGTGAAACCTTATTTGTGTGTTGGAGTGATATAGTTTTATGAGGTAAAAGGAGGTAAAATTGGCAGAATGCGAAATCATGCATAAAAATGCAGAAAACGGAGCAATCTTGCTGTAAAAACATTTCACTGTGACTTGCTTTTTTTTTTTTTTTTCTTTTTATAAAAAAACAAATAATTGGAATATAAACTATACGGAAAAAAATTAATAGTAAAAAAATTTCAAAAAATGTGAAAGTAAATTTTTGGAAGTACATAATTGTAATTAATATTAAATATTAATAATAACTTTACAAATTAAAATTATGAAAAATTAATTGAACGTCAGAGAGAGTGAGAATGAAAGAAAATGAGAAAAATGAATAGTAGATACTGTTGTTGTTAAAGTCAGTTCAATTTGGTCCTATTATTAGTCATATTAATAAACCGGACTTGTGACCGAGTCATTTTTTAAAAAATTCTAAACAATTTTTAACTCGGATTAACTCAATCTATTCGACAGTTGAACCAATAAATTTAGTAAATTAACATTAACCCAAACCAGAGTTTTCTGTTTTCCGAATTTATTATCCTAAATTTATATAACAAATTATTTTCATTCAAAAATTTATTTAAATATATTTTAGAGGACACCCTAATGATTAAAGTTCAGATTTCCATTGTAGAATTTTTACGTTCAAATCCTAGAAAAGAAAGAGTAAAATTTATAAGTGAAGAAAACTATCTTATTATATAGTTTATAACTTAATAAGCCTCTTAATAAACAAAAAAATTAATTAAATCTAAAGTTAAAATGTTTAAAATATCAAACTAGCTTTTACATTTAATGACCAACTATTTTATTTGTAATATCTCACAATATATACTTTGAACTAAAATAATTGATTCATCATTAAAATATCAAATAAATAAGTGAAATTTTATTCTATAATTATAACAAAAATGTTTGCATTCATTTAAAATTCATAAAATTAAATAAAAAATAGATTATATACATAAATATTATGAAAATATTAAATATCATTGACTTGACAATAACTAACGAGTTGACCTAGTGACTCAACCCATGCCCGCAGAGTCATAGATGTTTGGGTCACTATTCCGTCTAATTTGCACCAATTTTGTTGTGCCAATTTATGGCACAATTTCCACATTATGTCAGATCAACCAAAATGCAGGAAATCTGAACATGAGAGCATATGAAATTTAAACTATTGATACCAAAAGTATGAAGACATGATGGAGTTTTTTTATATCCAATAAAATTGGAAATGTACGTAAAGCCACAGAGTGCATGTGCAGAGTTCCTCTATATTAAACCAAGTACAAAAAGATTGTGTATTCCAATTTGCAACAAATAAGGGTAGCCTGTAAGCTTCAATTTGGAAACAAAAAAAGAATGATTTGTGGAATGGCTAAGAACACTGTGGAGCCGAAATCTCTTATCATTTCCATGCCACCGCGTCGATGTCATCCCTTGCTGATTTGTACAGTTCAAGCCTCTTAGCAAGTGTAGCTCTTCTCTCCATGAGCTGCGGATCCTCGTCCAGCATTGCACCAAGTTGCTCCTTCTGTAAAACAGGGAATGACATTATATTAACAAAAGCTTAGGGAGGGGAACAAATGAATTCCTCAAAGAATTCGCATCCCGAGGCTTCCCTTTCAGGCGCGAAAGGATCGAATGAGATGTTAAGAGAAGAGGTGAATGCTAAAGAACTCGCTAAGTCATGCAAATGTCGAGGAATCTTAACGTTACCTCCCTTCTCCCGATTTGAGCATAGAAGTGATTGAGGAGAGATCTTTTCGCCTCTCGGACCTGACAGTAAACCACAGCTTTGGGGATGGAATTCTTCAAAGTGTCGCAGACCATATTTATGTAGGCACTGACATTTGATCCTGAAAAAGAAAAAAAAAATTCAAACTTTGTGCCAGCATTCGTTGATTGATTTGTTTCCTTGATCTACCGGCTTCGACACTATGCATCTTTAAGACAACTTGGGAAGTAAACTTAGGGTAGAAAGACAGGAGTAATAATACACCTATAACTCTAAAGTTTGTAACTTTGTATCTGCGAAAATGCATGAAAGAATTGGATCAGAATGCTCAAGAAAATCATTTTAATCCATGAGACTAGAGCTATAATGAAGATCTAAAGAAACCGAACGTATGTTGGTGTGCTAAAAACTTTAGAAACAGAAGCAGGAGGTGAGGAAATAAGACAAATGTCATGACAAATGATTTTTTTATAAATATAAATATAATATTTATTTCTAACAATAATTAGTATAATTTTTTTATTTTTCATTGTATAAATTAATTTTATAATTGTGCGTATACATATAACATCTGTCCCTTCTAAAATTTTTTCCTAGTTTCATCTTTAAATGGATGTAACGATATGTTTATTGCGAAAACTCAGTGTCTAGAAGTCCCATTAGACCCCAATACCCATAATTATATGGACGTAACTATATGTTTGTGATAAATACACATCTCTATTTAATAACAATCATAAAAAGAAATATTTATTACTTTATGAACAATATTATATAGTCAACAAATCGAGAAGATTTTATAAAATAAATAGCAAAACATGGAACTTTTGGATGACTTGGTTGTTGGCTTCCATAAAGTCAACTACTCTTGTTCTTGTTTTAGTTTAATCTTTTTTTTAACGAAAAAAAAAAAAATCATCGTAAGTATGTTAGTAATTGGATTTACGAATCGAAACTGAAATATCCCCCATTTGAAAACATCATTCAACCTAAGAAGAGATCCACCACTCAAACACTGTTGAGCGCAAATGTAACTCTCCTAAGCGATCACAACGATTGTCAAGTTTAGAATCAGCAACACGCAAATTAACGATCAAACTGGATAGTTTGAGAGTTAAATCTCTCAGGCACTACCATTGGGACTCAAGATTATTATCTTTAATTATTAGATCATGATTTTTACCAAGAACCGTTGAAGATTTCAAGGATGAAAATGTTGGCAAAAATTATAATTGTAAAAATGGAATAAAAAAATTTGAAAATAACAAATAATAATATTATTATTAGTAAATTACTTTCGGTCCAAAAAAAAAAACTATTAGTAATTTACTCTTTCTCGGTACCCTTTCAACTTTATTGTATTTCTTACTTTTCCTGCTTTTTTAGTTTTTGTTGGGTGGGTGAGGTTGGACTTGGACTACATACTCGTTTCTTGGAGCTTTCCATGTGAGCATTTGTCAGATGCAACTTGTTGGATTTGAAGGACTTTGCTCTGTGTTCACATCTTCCTCATTCAAACATAAGCCCTCTCTGTTGACCAAAAGCTCTATGTATACATCTCACACTATACTTAACCCTTCAAACACTACAAAATTTCACGTGCATGCACATTTCGTTGATCATAATGTTAGGTTTAATTAACTTAACACTACTAATTTATTAACTGAATAATGTCACATAATAATAATGAGAAGCACGCACACTAATTATAATCTCTGAACGAATATGCTCACCAGCCACACAATAATTTGTGACTCTCAACTCTTTATATGCTAGACTAACAACTTATATTCCGAATCTAACAATAAAAATATGACAAACTAATCATAATTCTACTAAAATACTAAATCCTAATTTATAACGAATCTGAATTAACCTCAACATCGTCCCTTAATTCTGATTTGGTCTTGCAGTCATTCACAACATCTGATTCGCTTAGCAGAATCTTGGAACTTCAATTTCATCATCGAAATCTGCATCAAATCAACAATTTCATAATTTCAACTGAAACCTTGACTCTTCTTCAAACTGATTCATAATCTGCAAACAAACTTTAAAACTTCACTAATATGATCATTAGGAGCCTTCTGTTAGAATATTCCCAATTAGTATTCCTTGGAGTAAACTCAAAGAATGCTTACGTTAAGGAATATTATTTATGTGATCCGATTAATAAGGAAATAATTAATTAAATCAATCTCGTCCGTTGATCTCAGTATTGATGGATATACTGAATTAGGTTTAAACTAAAACCCTAAAGTTTTGTATATATATAGCTGGTCCTCTCTCTGCCTCAATATACACGAAAACTCCATCTAAAGCGTGTCATTACAGCAAAGGTCAGGAGAGAGAAATCAGTTATAAGGTTACGAAAGGTCTTAGTCTCTATTCCGACGCATGATGGCTATATCTTCCGCTAACTCAGGTATATCGTCTATCGTTTATTATATGATTGTATTCAGTTTCAAAATCCTAAAATTATATTTGATGATTGATTAGATTTATGTTTACATCTATAACATGTGGTATCAGAGCCAAGTTGTGAAACTGAATATTTTCTTTGTATGTATGATAAAGATCGTATATACTTGATTCATGATCTTTTATGCCATATATTTGATTGTTTTTTCTTATGATTTGAAAACAACAAATATACATGTTTAATCCTTTGTCCTGTCTAGTCTAAAGATTGTTTAAACGATTCTGTTAAGCGATTAAATTGTCATCGGCCGTTAAGAGCAGTTGTAGCTATAACCGTGCATATATATGTATACACTGTCCTATTAAGGAATTGATACTCTCAGCCATAATCAACAAAGGTCACCCATGGAATTGTAAAACCTTTTTTTTTTTTTTAATTGGTTGATAAAGGGACGCACGATGATGTTTTATTATAATAATAATTTTATGGTCATTGATGAAGGACGACCAGTTTTGATGATGATGTACATTAAAAAAAAAAAAAAAAAAGGGCCTCTGTTTTGGCGGTGATTGCACGGTGGCCAAAAAGAGCAAAAAAAAAAAAAAAAAAAAATTTATGTTGCAGTGACTCTCATGTTTTTCAGAAATCCTTTGTTGTCATAAGATAGGAATGGCCATACGTGCCATGGACAGATGCCTAAAGAAATATTTAATTCTTTGAATATGTAAGAAACGATGGCTAGTAATTAATTTTAGTGGAACTGATTTCTTCTGGATAGTATGATTAATTTCATATTTTATGAGTTTTATATTTAAGATTATTATTTATTAAAGAAAATTGATGACCATTAATTGAGATCTAATTTTATTATTTAAAATTATTGTTGAATATTAAATTAGATTTAAATAATAATTTCTTACGATCTAAAAGCATGTATGTTTATGCATGTATCATTGTTAAATATTGATGATAATTGAATATAAATTATTTCATGCATATATTATGTTAATAGTTTGTAGTCACCAAAGTGACCAAACTAGAATAATTGATTAAAGTGTGTGCATTATTATGTTTATAGTTTGTTAGTCACCAAAGTGGCCAAACTAGTATGTTCAATGACACGCATAAATAGTCATTTATCCATGATTATAATGAAATACCATAAAAAATAATAATAATAATAATGATTGGATAAATTGACGTTGCTAATTACTAGAACTACAGGATTTACCCAAAGGTAAATTATTATTCTGTGATTGGTAACATAATCGAGGTATATTAGCATTTTTAGTTGAATATATTTGTTTATCCAAAAATATCAAATATATTTAATTTAAAAATGTTTTAATTACCTATTAATTGATTACATGGTATTTACTAATGATAACATATTATAGTATTTCCCAAAGGAGAACTGTAATATGTTATAATTGTTTATTGAATCCGACTTATGATTAATTATGAGCATTTATTGTGCAGCTATTTCCGTTCAGTCGCATGCTTCCTCTGTTGCTGTGTTCAATGGATTGAACTTCTCTGAATGGCGTGAACAACTCAATTTCCACTTAGGTGTTATGGATCTTGACTTGGCACTATTAACGGAGAAGCCTGCTGCTATTACTGACTCAAGCAGCGAGGCAGAGAAGTTACATCATAAGGCATGGGAACGAAGTAATAGATTAAGCCTTATGTTTCTGAAGATGACTGTTGCCAACAATATTAAGTCAACAATTCCACCGACAGAAAGTGCAAAAGAATTTTTGCAGTCTGTGGAAGAACGTTTCCGTTCTGCGGATAAGTCACTTGCTGGTACTCTTATGGCAGAGCTCACGACCATGAAGTTTAATGGGTCGCGAACTATGCAAGAGCACATTATTGAGATGACTAATATAGCAGCAAGACTTAAGACCCTGGGATTGACAGTGGAGGACTCTTTTCTTGTGCAGTTCATTTTGAACTCATTGCCTTCTGAATATGGGCCATTTCAAATTAATTATAACACTATAAAGGATAAGTGGAATATTAATGAATTGGCCAGTATGCTTGTTCAGGAGGAAACGAGATTGAAAAGTCAAAAGAGTCACTCTATTAATCTCGTGAGAAAGAAAGCTGGGAAAGCCATGAAAGTCAAAGCCAACCAGTTCAAGAAAGGGAAAGAGCCTGCTCATGCTTCTCAGGCTGGAAAGAAGGAACGAAAGGGTGATACATGTCACTTCTGCAAGAAGGTTGGACATTATCAGAAAGACTGCCTGAAGCGAAAGTCTTGGTTCGAAAAGAAAGGTAAATTTAATGTCTTAGTATGTTTCGAATCAAATTTAGCTGAAGTTCCTCATAATACTTGGTGGCTTGATTCTGGTGCTACTACTCATGTATCCAATATGATGCAGGGATTCATTACGATCCAAACCACAAACCCAACTAAGGATTTTCTCTCTATGGGAAATCGTATGAAGGCTCCAATTGAAGGCATAGGAACTTATCGTTTGGTCTTGGATACTGGCTATCATTTAGACCTATTACAGACTCTTTATGTACCTTCAGTTTCAAAGAACCTTATTTCTGTTTCCAAATTGGATAATTCTGGGTTTAATGTTAAATTTGGATGTGCAAGTTTTAGTTTATATAAGAATACTCATATTATTGGTTCTGGTATTCTTATTGATGGTTTATATAAATTGAAACTTGACAATGTGTTTGCTGAATCCTTACTTTATGTACATCATACTGGAATTAAGCGTAGTACGATGGATGAAGATTCTGCTTACTTGTGGCATAAACGTCTGGGTCATATATCCAGAGAAAGATTGATGAGATTAGTAAGCAATGAGATTCTCCCGAATCTAGATTTTACTGATTTCGGAATGTGTGTAGATTGCATTAAGGGAAAGCAAACTAAACACAGTAAGAAAGGAGCCACAAGAAGCACCCAGCTTCTTGAAATTATACACACCGATATATGCGGACCGTTTGACACTCCAGCCCTTAATGGAGAAAAATATTTCATCACCTTTATAGATGATTTTTCACGTTATGGTTATGTCTATTTGCTTCATGAAAAATCTCAATCATTAGATGCCCTCGAGGTATTCGTAAAGGAGGTTGAAAGGCAATTAGACAGAAAAGTGAAGATTGTAAGATCTGATAGAGGTGGTGAATATTATGGCAAATATAATGAGTCAGGGCAGTGTCCAGGTCCATTTGCGAAATTCCTCGAAAGTCATGGCATATGTGCACAGTATACTATGCCAGGCACACCTCAACAAAATGGTGTGGCAGAAAGGCGAAATCGGACATTAATGGATATGGTTAGGAGTATGATGAGTAACTCCTCTTTACCCAAATTTTTGTGGATGTATGCACTCAAAACCGCAAATTATTTAATTAATAGGGTTCCTAGTAAGGCAGTTCAAAGTACCCCTATTGAACTATGGACAGGAAGGAAACCTAGTTTAAGGCACCTGCATGTTTGGGGTTGCCCAGCGGAAGCGAGGATTTACAATCCACATGAAAAGAAATTAGACTCTCGAACGATCAGTGGTTACTTTATTGGTTACCCAGAGAAGTCTAAAGGGTATATGTTTTATTGCCCAAACCATAGTCCGAGAATTGTGGAAACTGGAAATGCAAGATTTATTGAGAATGACGAGGTTAGTGGGAATAATGAACGCCAAGAAGTGGAAATAAAGGAAATAAGGGTAAACGTTCCTTTACCCATAACAGTTCCTTCATCCATTACAACACCAAATGTTGTTCCAGAAATGGAAGAACTTTTGGATGAAGAAATACTCTCTGAAGAGACTAACCCACCAATGAATAATGCATGTGAACCACAAGAAGTAGCATTAAGAAGATCTCAAAGAGAAAGGAGATCAGCTATTCCTAACGATTATGTGGTTTATTTGCAAGAGTCAGATTTCGATATTGGAATCAATAAGGATCCAGTTTCATTTTCACAAGCCATAGAAAGTACTGAATCTGATAAATGGGTTGATGCCATGAAAGAAGAGTTGAAATCCATGGAGAAGAATAAAGTCTGGGATCTCGTCGAATTGCCAGAAGGTTGTAAAAGAGTTGGTTGTAAATGGGTCTTTAAGACCAAACGCAACTCAAGTGGCAATATTGAATGATATAAAGCTAGACTTGTTGCCAAGGGTTATACTCAGAAGAGTGGCATTGACTATATAGAGACTTTTTCTCCGGTCTCGAAAAAGGATTCATTAAGGATAATTATGGCTTTGGTGGCTCAATATGATTTGGAGTTACACCAAATGGATGTGAAGACCGCCTTTCTTAATGGAGATCTCAAAGAGGAAGTTTATATGGATCAACCTGAGGGTTTTTCCATAAAAGGAAAAGAACAGTTGGTGTGTAAATTAAAGAAGTCAATATATGGACTGAAACAAGCTTCCCGACAATGGTATATTAAGTTTAATGATATCATTACATCTTTTGGTTTTAAGGAAAACACTGTTGATCAGTGTATATACCAAAAGATCAGTGGGAGTAAGTTCATCTTTCTAGTCCTATATGTTGATGACATTTTGCTTGCTGCTAATGACTTGAGTATATTGTATGAGACTAAAGATTTTCTCTCAAAGAATTTTGAAATGAAGGATATGGGAGAGGCATCCTATGTGATAGGAATAGAGATATTCCGTGACAGATCACAAGGAATGTTAGGATTGTCTCAAAAAGGCTATATCGAGAAAATTCTAGAGAGGTTTAATATGGATAAGTGTTCACCTGAGATTGCTCCTGTACAGAAGGGTGACAAATTCAGTCTCATGCAATGTCCCAAGAATGATGTGGAACGTAAGGCAATGGAGTCAATCCCATATGCCTCTGTTGTTGGTAGCCTGATGTATCTGCAAACTTGCACTAGACCGGATATCAGCTTTGCGGTCGGAATGCTGGGTAGATATCAAAGCAATCCTGGAATGGATCATTGGAAAGCTGCAAAGAAAGTAATGAGGTACCTGCAAGGAACAAAGAACTACATGCTCACGTACAGAAAATCCAACCTTTTAGAAGTGATTGGATATTCGGATTCAGATTTTGCTGGATGCCTTGATAGCAGAAAATCCACTTTTGGTTATCTGTTCCTATTAGCTGAAGGAGCAATTTCATGGAAAAGTGCGAAACAGTCTATCATTGCTTCATCCACTATGGAAGCAGAATTTGTAGCATGTTTTGAGGCTACAATTCATGCATTATGGCTGCGGAACTTTATTTCAGGACTTGGGGTTGTCGACACCATTATCAAGCCGCTGAAAATTTACTGTGATAATTCTGCAGCAGTATTCTTCTCTAAGAACGACAAATACTCAAAGGGTGCCAAGCATATGGAATTAAAGTATTTTGCCGTTAAGGAGGAGGTTCAGAAGCAGAGAGTGTCTATTGAACATATTAGTATGGATCTCATGGTTGCAGATCCTTTAACAAAAGGTTTACAACCTAAGTCTTTTAGAGAACATGTTCTTAGAATGGGACTTGGTTGTATTGATGATTGATATGTTATGCTTGTAATAACACT
This sequence comes from Carallia pectinifolia, assembly GCA_037832335.1. Lineage (NCBI taxonomy): Eukaryota > Viridiplantae > Streptophyta > Magnoliopsida > Malpighiales > Rhizophoraceae > Carallia > Carallia pectinifolia. The sequence continues at coordinate 14,490,484 of CM075453.1, forward strand.
CTGAGCTCATTTACGTATTTCTGATATACATTATGTTTTCCTGTTATCTCATGATTGTGTACACTTAAAGTTTTAAGTTCAACAGGAAAGTCTTTATGAGACATTATTGTGGACCATTATGAATTTGTGTTTAATATATATACCTTATGAGCCTGATATGGTAATCTGCAAGTGTTGTGGTATATGGAAGGGAGTATTCTGAATTAATAGGGTATGACCGCTATAACTCGCACTGAACAGTTTATCATATTGTGGCATTATGATGAACGACAAGAGATTGGTTATTATCGTCATTTGCGCATAACGATTAAAGTAATGAATTATAATCGGATCAAGTGGGAGAATGTTAGAATATTCCCAATTAGTATTCCTTGGAGTAAACTCAAAGAATGCTTACGTTAAGGAATATTATTTATGTGATCCGATTAATAAGGAAATAATTAATTAAATCAATTTCGTCCGTTGATCTCAGTATTGATGGATATACTAAATTAGGTTTAAACTAAAACCCTAAAGTTTTGTATATATATAGCTGGTCCTCTCTCTGCCTCAATATATACGAAAACTCCATCTAAAGCGTGTCATTACAGCAAAGGTCAGGAGAGAGAAATCAGTTATAAGGTTACGAAAGGTCTTAGTCTCTATTCCGACGCATGATGGCTATATCTTCCGCTAACTCAGGTATATCGTCTATCGTTTATTATAGGATTGTATTCAGTTTCAAAATCCTAAAATTATATTTGATGATTGATTAGATTTATGTTTACATCTATAACACCTTCTTGACAATTCTTCTTCCAAATCCTTCTGACCAATTTCAACATGACCTTTGATTTTGTTTCGCCAATTCTTACTTAACATTTCAATCCTTGAAGGAACTTGTGACAAATGACCTTCAATAAGGTCTGAAACTTCATTCTCCACGACACACAGCCGTAAGATTGTAGAGTACTTTTACTCTACTTCTTAGTTTGTTTTCCAATCACACATGAAAAAATTGAAACGAGCTATCATTAGCTCTCAACTGAACTGAGCATCTTAGCTCTCACATAACATGTCTCTAACTCCGAGCTCTTTTAGCTCCACAAGTCCTCACACGAGTTTTCTGATTAACTCTAACAAATACTTTTATCTGAGCATTCACCAGCTATCGATTGCTGATAATTTCAAATTTCAATTCAACTCCTGAAATCATCTTTAAATTCAAATTTTCCTTCCCTTCAACTCAACTCTACCTTCTCTTTTTGGTCGTTTCATCGTTTCTTAACTGCTTCATCTTGACCTCCATGATTACTTTGACGTATTTTTACTACTTTAATTAAAACTCTTCGCTTCTAACTCCACATAACTATTCTCTTCTTTACTTCTGAATTATCTGCAACTTCAAATCTTCTTTCTCTTCGTGACTGCTTCAAAGTTATTCCTAAAATTAGTCTCTCCACCTTTCTTTTTCTTCTTTCTCTTTTTCTTCCTTTTTTTTCCTTCCTTCTCTTTTTCTTCCTTCTTATACCCATAATTATTAGATCATCAAATTTCTTCCAACTTTTTTTTTTTCACGTCTATCAAATCATTAAATTCATCAATAATTCTTTTCTTTCTTACTTTTTGAATTTTTCATTCTCACCCTTTATTTTTTCCTTTTCTCCGATCTGCCCCCCTTTTTTTTTATTTTCGATCTGACCCCACCTTCTTTAATTTTTCTTCTTGCTCCTTCAATGAACAGCTCCCGGTTTCAAAACAAATATCCACCGGTGATGTTATGGTGCCGGCGACGGATGGCTGATGGCGACCTCAAGGACGACACCTCAGAAGGACGGTGACTGGAACGACAGTGAACGAACACTGGGCGGCGAAATCAACGGTGACAGAATCAGTGAGAAGGAGTTTCGCGATTGTCCAGCGACAATCGGGCGAGTTGCCGGGGACGAAACGGTGCGTTCTAGGTTGGGAAACATGGATGGGACGTCAGAGAGTTGGTTTCTGGTGGTTTCGAGGTGTAGCGGTGACCAGAGGAAGGGAAAAAACGGCGAGGGAACGGCGGCTGGAACTTTCGGTCTTCTTTCGATCCGCGGGTTTCCGGTAAGATTTTCGACGCGTGGGCACTGGATTTGGGAAGATCGGCGGTCTACGCTTCAGATGGTAGTGTCCGGCGACTGAACAGCTTCCAGTGGCGGCGCCGACTACGACTCCAGCGAGGCTCCGGCGATACTTCGGTAGCTCCTTTTCTCTTCGTTTTAGATCAGATATCTCTCACGATATTTGACAACGACAATTTTGCTAGTACTTAACTCAAATAAACAAATTGAACAAAATTTCGTAATCAACACTTATTTTCAACTAATTGGATCCAAAATTCGGTGACGGTGACTTTTTGATTGATCAACTCTAATACCACTGTTAGGTTTAATTAACTTAACACTACTAATTTATTAACTAAATAATGTCACACAATAATAATGAGAAGCACGCACACTAATTATAATCTCTCAACGATCTGTTAGATTTAAATAACTTAACACTACTAATTTATTAATTGAATAATGTCATACAATAATAATGAGAAGCACGCACACTAATTATAATCTCTCAACGAATATACTCACCATGCACACAATAATTTGTGACTCTCAACTCTTTATATACTAGACTAACAACTTATATTCCGAATCTAACAATAAAAAATTGACAAACTAATCATAATTCTACTAAAATGCTAAATCCTAATTTATAACGAATCCGAATTAACCTCAACACATAATACACATTGCATATTTTTTAAAAACAAATCTTTAAAAAATATTTTTTATTCAAGGGTTGAGGCGCGTTGGAATTCATGTTTCGATAGTGTTTTTAAACATTAAAATCTCATATCTGTTTTAAAATTCAAGCTGACTGGTAGAGAAATTCATAAATATTTTAAATTATTTTAAACCTTCAAATTTTACTAATATGAAATTTTATACTTTAACACATATTAAACGCGATTAGTATGTGTAACAACAAAATTAAATTCAACGAGACAATCCAATATTAGCCTCCACTAACATTAGGATGAATTGATTAAACTAAGCATATGAAAATGGCAAATATAGATAAGTGGGTGGACCAACATATGATACAATTGAGAAAAAATGAAACTCGTCATTAGGATGTCTAGACCAATTAAGATATCTATTAGCAGTTGCTCCAATAACACATTGGGGGTTCCTTTAGATGAATGTTAAGAATATATTCCTCAATGATAAGTGACCTTACAGAAGAAATATACATACATGATCCACATAAATATGACTAATCATCAAACAAGATTAACTGTATAGTCTCATATAGGCTCTCTAGACATGGTTTGCGAAATTCTATCGCACTAATTTGACTTTTTTTTTTCTTTATTTAGTCCTATGATACTACTTTTTCTTTCATTCACAAATGTAATAAGGGAATTATCGAATTCATTTAATTGCAACAATTGATTGTATGTATTTTTTCCTATGCCAATGGTTGGCTTTTCGTAACCATGATGAATCTGAATTTTCGACAAATAGAAGCAATTTCTGCAAACTTTTACAGTTTCTAATAGATCATGATGATGTTATTGATAATGTTTTAAATAAGACTCGTGAAAATTTAAAACTATTAGCCCCTCACATTAAAAAAGATATAGTAAATGTTGATACTTGTGAGACTGCTAACGCTATTATTAATGATCTTAATGATGATTTATTTGCTCTTTTAATTGATGAACTCGTGATGTATCGGTAAAAGAGCAAATGGTTGTAGTTATACATTATGTGAACAAGAAAGGATGGGTAATTTCGCATTTTCTTAGTTATGTTCATGTTCCGAATACAATTGCTCAATCACTTAAAGAAGGTTTAGATTCGTTATTTGTAAGAAACGGATTAAGTTTGGCAAGGTAATGGGGACAAGGTTATGATGGAGTAAGCAATATGTAAGGTGAATTCAATGGTCTTAGAAAGTTTATTTTGAATGAGAACAGGTGTGCTTTTTATATTTATTATGTTACACTTCAACTTCAATTTGCACTTGTAAGTGTAAAAAAAAGACAAGTAGAAGTTGTTTTATTATTTCAAGAGATTTCTAATTTATTAAATGTAATTGTCTCTTGCAAGTGGTGTGACATTCTTCGAAAAAAAAAAAAACCAACTTAAAATAATTGCTAAAGCATTAGAAAGCGGTGAAATTTTAAGTGTTAATCAATAAAAAAAATTAAAAAGAGTTGGGGATACACGATGGGACTCACATTACAATACTATATTAAAGTTGATCAATTATGTTCTCGTTCACAATTCAAGTCCTTGAATGTGTTGAAGAATATGATACAACTTCAGAGTACAGGTTGAAGCACATGTTTTACTTATATCAATGCAATCTTTCGAGTTTATTTTTAATTTACACTCGATGAAGAGTACATTGGGAATCATAAATGAATTGCCTTAAGTATTGCAAAGGAGTAATCAAGATATTGTGAATGTTATGGAATTAGTCAAAGTGTCCAAACAAAGGTTACAAGCAATGAGAGATAATGGATGAGATTCTTTGCTCAATGAAGTTGTTTTATTTTGTCAAGAGCATAATATGTCTGCGCTAAATATGGATAATATTTTTTCTCTTTTGGGACGGCAAAGGTGCAAACTCAAACCAATTTCAAATTTATATTATTTTTTAGGTAGATTTGTTTTATCAGGTTCTTCATAGGCATTACTCAAAAAAAAAAAAAACATCTCGATTAAACAACTACAAAAATTCAATGACAAATTCACAAAGGTGACTAAAAAATTACCTTTTTGTGTGAAATGTTTAAATCCAAAGACTCTTTTTTTGCTTTGATCCTGAAAAATATTGTTTATACATTCATCTTGGCAGCAAAGATTGGATTTTGTGTTTAAATAAAAACCAGTCCAGTTGAGACCAGTGGAGGTTTTTCCAAACCATTGTGCGTCATCCTTGTGACCAAGTCTGCAGTCCCAACCAACCCTAGGGCTCTGTTCTAGGGTTTTGGTTGCTTTAAGTGAACTGGTGTGGTTTTAGTTTTGCAAGCATTTTTTAACACCCGGCCAGTTGAATTGAAGTGATCTTTTTCTGGTTCTCTTTTTTTTGTTCTTTGTTATTTCGATTTTCTGGGACTTTTTTTTTTGTTTAAATCCATTAAAAATTTGTTGATTTATAATCTTTCCTGTGATTTTTAATTTTCATGATTTATCTTATTGATTAGCATTCTGTTAAATCTATTAAGAACTTTGTAATTTTATAGAGATAATTGGTAAGAATATAAATTATACATGAAATTAGATTTAATTGAATGGTTTAACAACGGTTAAATATGTGATATTAAAAATCCACTTGTATATTTATCAGAAAAAGTTATTATGTGTATAATTTTTGACAAATTTAAAATTAATTTTACACGTGTCTACTATATATATATATATATATATATATATATATATATATATATAACATACAAATTAAAAGTATCAAACAAATATTTAAAAATATATAATATATATATATTTGATGTATTTGACACACTAATTGCACGTATATGATACACGTGTATAAGTTTTTTTTATTTTGTTTTAATTTTTGTTAGACATGTTTTAAAATATCATACACATATTTAAAACATGTGGAACGAGTTTCATGTCTGTTACATATGTTTGTATTGGAGGCATATTATTTTAAAAAATCTACACATTGTAAGAGAGGACGAACTATCAAAGCAATGCACAAACATTAATGCTGGTGAGAAAAAATGTTGTATCAAAAAAAAAAAAGAGAAAAAATGTTGCAGAATACGAAAATATACATGAACGGTTATAACGACAATTTATTGTGCCGATCACCGAGTCGGAATAAATAATAGTTTTTCATTTATTCAAAAAATACATATTTTATTCTCCATTACATTGGTGCGTTATTCGTCCGTCACTTTGCGCGTCCTAGTGGAGCTCGTTTTCAAACTTTAGAAGAGGTTGAAAGCTGGCAAAAAATTCTTTTTAAAATGGCACAGCACTTTTTTTTAAAAAATTTTATACATTTTTTAATTAAATATTAAATTTCATAATATTTTTAATTAAATTTTATATTTTTTAGATTTTTATAATTAAATCTCTTTATCAAGAAATAATTAATCAAACTATTTCAAACATACTTTGACTACAGGTAATTAAATAAAAATATTTTAAATAAGGACTCAATTGAAATAATTATGGAATGTTTAGACCTTAATTAAAAAAATTATAACCTTCAGAAATTTTTTTATTCAGTTTTACTTGTTAAAATATTTTTTAAAAGATTTAATTGACAACCTGTTGACAAAATGACTCGTTTGTCAAAAATGTAAAAAGTGTATAATTAAATTTTAAAAATTAAAAAAATAAAAAATTAATAATAAAATTTCATAAAGTTTTAAAACTAAAAAAATATCATTCCTTTTTAAAATGAAACATGCAAAAGTTTCATTTTTTACTATTTAATTTATAAAATAATACCAATTTGTTGACCGTATGGCAATGTTCAATGAACTAACCGTTTTTAGTTTTCATTTTTTTAAATTACGTACAATAGTTATTTCCTACTCGTTTCCGGTTTATCATTGGGTGGGGCAGGGCCATATGCTTGTTTCTTGGAGCTTTCCCTGCGATTAATTTTAGTTCATTTTACTCCACTGTAAGTTGAGCTGTCAGTCAACATCTTCAGGTCTTTTTTTAATGTTTATGCGAGCAATCTTTCCGACACAACTTGTAGGATTTGATATTGAAGGACTTGCTCTGCATTCACATCATCCTCGTTCAAACATAAGCCCCTCTCTGGTTACCAAAAGCTCTGAGCGTAGATCTTCCAGCACCTAACCCTCTGGTGTCAGATCTCCCTATTGTAAGCCCTTCAAACACTACAAAATTCCCTTAGCTTCAACTAGCACCCAAAAGGAAGATGGCAGAAGGAGTATTGTTCAGTGTTGCAGAAGGAATTCTTGTTAAATTAGGCTCCTTTGCTCTTCAAGAGATTGGCCTGTGGTGGGGTCTCAAAGATGAGATTGAATTGCTGAACATCACGATTCTCGGTGTCCAGAAGGTGCTTGTTGACGCAGAAGAGCAGCAAGCACGAGGCGATGAGCGAGTGAAAGCTTGGCTTTACAAGCTGAAAGAAGTCTTGTACGATGCTGACGACTTGCTGGACGATTTCTCCACGGAAGTTCTGCGGCGCAAAGTCATTACAGGGAACAAAGTGGCAAAGGAGGTACGGCTTTTCTTTTCCAGTTCAAACCAGGTTGCCTATGGACTTAAAATGGGTCACAAAATTAAGGCAATCAAGGAGAGACTAGATGCTGTCATGCGTGTGGGTAATCATTTTAACTTTCAGCAACGTCTTGTTGACCCTTCTGTGCTGGCTAAGAGAAGAGACCAATCGCACTCCACTGTCCCAGAAGTTGTAGTTGGCAGAGAAGATGATAAGAAGGCAATCAAACAACTTCTCCTGTCAACAAACTATGAGACTAATGTGTCTGTCATTTCGATAGTTGGAATTGGAGGTTTGGGAAAGACGACTTTAGCTCAGCTTGCATATAATGATGATGATTTGAAATTGCACTTTGAGTTAACGATGTGGGTCTGTGTCTCTGATGATTTCAGTACGAAGTTGATAATTGAAAAGATTTTAGAATCTTTGACCGGAAAAAAGCCTGAGATGGGCGAAATGAATACGTTAAAAGATTCTCTTAATGAGAAAATTACTGGAAAAAAGTATTTGTTAGTGTTAGATGATGTATGGAATGATGATTCTGAGAAATGGTATCACTTAAGAGATTTGTTAGTTGGTGGCGCAAGAGGAAGCCGAATACTAGTAACCACGCGTTCTGAAAAGGTCGCACGTATTACAAGCCCTGTGCCACAAGCACAATATGTATTAAAGGGCCTATCTGAAAAAGAATCTTGGTCTTTGTTTATTCGAATGGCTTTTGAACAAGGGTGTGCAACTCCAACATCAAGTCATGAGGTAATTGGAAAGGAAATTGTGGCCAAGTGTAAGGGAGTTCCCCTGGCAATTAGGGCAATCGGGCGACTCTTGTATTTCAAGGAGACATTACTTGATTGGGAATCCTTCAAAAATAAGGAACTTGCAAGTGTGGATCAAGGGGAAAGTGGTATCTTGGCAGCTCTTAAATTGAGTTATGACCTCCTTCCTTCACATCTGAAGCATTGCTTTGCTTATTGTAGATTGTTTCCAAAAGACCATGAAATCGATGTGAAGATGTTGGTAGCCCTTTGGATGGCTCAAGGATTTGTCAAGTTGTCGGATCCAAGCCAGTCTCTTGAAGATATTGCTCTGGAATATTTCATGGATCTCCTATGGAGATCATTCTTCCAAGAAGTGCGAAAAGATGAGTTGGGAAACATAAAAAATTGCAAAATGCATGACCTAATGCACGATCTTGCTTCCTTGGTAGCTGGAGATGAAAGTGCCTATGTGTCGATTTCAAATCTGAGAAGAGTTGGTGAGAAAACTCGACATATCTCATTTCACCATCTTTCAAATGAATATAGTGACTCTTTGCAAGTTCCAATATTTATGCTTGAAGCAAAAAGTTTGCGAACATTTTTAGTACTAGATACATATTCAAATGGTACAATAGGCGAAGGACAATGCCAAGTAATTTTTTCTAATTTCAAGCGTCTACGGCAGTTGGATCTACGAGACTTAGATATTGAGATAGTACCACATTCCATCGACAAATTGAAGCACTTAAGGTATCTTAATATGTCTTGGAATAGAAAGATCAAGATGTTGCCTCCATCAATTACCAAATTACAAAACTTGCAAGTGCTCAACCTAAATCATTGTGGTGGGCTAAGGCAATTACCGAAGGATATCAAAAAGTTGGTCAGTCTCAATCAACTTGAGCTCGTTGGATGCGATGATTTGACTCATATGCCACAGGGGATTGGACAGTTGACTTCGCTTGAGAGATTAACGCATTTTCGACTGCCGAAAAATTCTAAAAAGAAAAAGGAGAGTGAGAGCGGAGGACTCAGTGAATTACATGGCTTGAATAAGTTGGGAGGAAATCTAAGTATTGAGAATTTGCCGCATGGGAATGGGAAATACAATCAAAAGAGTACTGTTGCCGAAACTGCTGCGGATGCCAATTTGAGAGAGAAGCCTCGTCTTCAATATTTGGATATAGTATGGGTGTCGTTTGAAGATTCGGATAGTAACGCTATTGATGATGATGATGATGAAATGACATTGGAAGCACTGCGGCCACACCCAAATTTGAAACAATTAACCTTGAGGAATTACAGAGGAATGAAGTTTGCGAGCTGGCTTTCTTCCCTTACAAATCTGGTCAGCCTTCAGCTTTATGATTGCCGAAAATGCCAAAGTCTTCCAGCGTTGGATCAATTCCCTTCACTAAAGGACTTAGTCGTCAGTGGATTGCCTGATCTGGAATACATAGACATAGAGAGTTGTGTGGTCGGAGGAGGCTGTAGCAGCAGTAGCAGTAGCAGCAGCAGTATGGTCTCCTTCTTCCCTTCCCTGGAAACACTGCAATTCTACGACTGTCCCAATCTGAAGGGATGGCGGCCTTCACCATCATCATCATCATCATTGTCTCTGCTTCCCCAATTTCAGCGTCTTTCTCTGCTGTATGTGTGGTCCTGTCCGAACCTGACTTCAATGCCACCGTTTCCATCCTTGAAACGTCTACGTATGGAATCAGCCAGCTTCAAGTCATTGGAGCAAATGCTGAAGGCAACGATCTCTCCAGCACATACACCGTCGTCTTCTCTTCCATCTAACCTCTCGTCCTTGACATCTTTGTATATTGAAAATATTGAGCATCTGCCAGAAGATTTTCTGCCGATGGAGTTGATACAAACCCTCACTTCTCTGGAGGATTTAATAATTGCTCTTTGCCCAAAATTAATTTGTCTACCTCATGAGAAAACGCTACATCTCAGTTCCCTGAAGCATCTCGAAATTTGTGATTGTAAGGATCTAGATCTCTCCAATTACGACGATGATGATGATGATGATGATAGTGACAGGAACACCGATGCCATGCTGTTGCAAGACCTTAGAAGCCTCACATCTCTTGCAATTGATGGTATTCCAAAGTTGGAGCATCTCCCAAAGAGGCTTCTTCTGCATTCAGTGGTCCTGCAGAGTCTCTCCATCTCCCATTGCAACAATTTGGCGTCGTTACCGGATTGGATGCCCAACATCACCTCATTACAGCGTTTATATATTTGGGATTGTTCCCAAGTGTCAGAGAGATGCAAAAACAACATGGGCGAGGATTGGCCCAAGATTGCTCACATCCCTCACATTGAAATCCAAGGAACAGAGATCCAGAGGAATGGCTGCTATAAACTCTGATCAGAAGAATCCCCGCTTTCCACTTTCAGCAGGTATTCCTATTGCTCTTCTTTTTTTTTCTCCTTTTTGTTTCTTGTTGCAATTTGGCACCCGCAATCTTTGAGCACGATTGTTCATTGAAACAGAGACGCAGAATAGAGAAAATAGTTTTTACTGTGTAATCATAGTACAAAACAAGGAATTTGTTAATTCAAGACGAAAACAAAATTGAGTAACTAAAATCAAAGTAAGCAAGAGAAATTCTTGATACTGAAGCCCTAGTGTCTCAAATTTGACAGAATTAATCTAGCTAAACATAATAAGAAAAACCCATCCATCAAAACCACCCAGATATCATTTTTTTTCTTTTTGTTTTTCATTAAGTCAAAAAAACCGTCTTCAATCAACTGTGTAATGCATGGAAAATTAAACAAAACCCAAACGAGAAGGAGCCATGTTCATATCTCAAATCACACACAGGTCATTCTGGAGTTATTGTGCTTTCGGTTTTTTTTTTTTTTTTTGACGGGAATTGGAGGCTAAAGATCTGTTTTGAGATTTGAAGCAAGCCATCTTTTGTGTGTAGGTGTGTCTCTGGGTTTAGCTAAGTCAGAGGAAAATAATTTGTGAATTCTGTTAGTTAGTTTGTTTTACCAAGTTTGGGTAAGGTAATTATTGTGTTGACTATGTTTCTTTTTCATTGTATTTAGATGATTTTTACCCCAAACTGACCTTTTTTTTTTTTTTAACTCTCTTCCCTTAAAGGCTGCGTAGTGTTCTTGTTGCCTCAACAAGATATGGATAATTTGGCGCCATCAAAATATCTATGCAGAAACATATATCCTGAAATAGTGGAGGTATTATCTTCGGCTTTCCAAGTTTCCCTATTCCAAGTTTTGGCAATGCTTCCTTTCCTTTGACGGTTAGGAAATTATCTGACTAAAACCAAAGTGCAGAAATTCTCTCAAAGATGAGTGGCTTAAATTGGAGAATATTGCAAGACCTCAAAATAGGATTGAATCACAAGGGGGGAAGTTTGTGAATTTATTAGTCATACATCGATCCCTAAGTCAAGCCTTGAAAGGATTTCAACATCTAAATCGTATTTTTAGCTTTCGGACAAATTTGTGGTCATTAGTTGAATAATAATAATATTATTTTTTTTTTTTTGTGTTCTTGTTTTGTTAATTATCATATGACGTGATTTATAAGGCGATCTGTATCATGTTTAGAGTGATGTCATTTTTTTCGACTTGATTTTCCCGAAAAATGGTATATCTTTTAACTTGTAATGAGTTTGAGTCATAGAATTTTGCTTTTTTTTTTTCGACCTTTGCAGCGCAATTATGTTAGTGTTAATGGTAATTTGTGTTATATTATTTTGATGCCCTGCAAGTAAATGTTGGCCTTCTCTATTATAACAGCACCTTGTTGAATCAGTTTGGCCTATTCTAGAAGTAGAAGATTGAGAATGGAAAGGATGTCCTTGTTGATGTTGCTGCTACAACTATACTGCTACTGGATCGTCGAGTGGAGATTGAACCTTTGTGTACTGCAAACAATTCCCTCCAACTTTCAAATTTCGGTTGAAGTTTGATTTAAGGAGAAGTCTTTTGTGTGAAAAATGTCATTTTGCCTGTTAATTCTGATTTCCTATGTAATGCTATTCGTGTCTATATAGCTGCAAAGGTATAAACAACTTATGCAAGCAAGCTTGCATGGTCAATCAATCTTGTTTTTAGAAAAACTCTATTTATTTAGACAATTAATGTGCATACCTCGCTCAAGCATGGATGCTGTATTGATGTGAGTTCTTCCAGCTCTTATATATGCTGGTTTTCTTAATGAAACAAATTGAAGTGTTATGCTTTATTCAAGTTCCGCTCTCTCTTTGATTCAGAAACTTAAAAACTGTCTGTTAAGCTTCAGCTGTGATCTCTGCGCTCGTAATTGCCAATAGTCCCTTTGTTTCACCTCCACCGTTGCGAGACTTAGTTTGCCCATCTGTCAAAGCTATAAAGTTGGCTTCTTTTTTCAGTTCATCAATCCAGTTCAGGTAAATTCCATCTCCTGTTCCTACTATTTTATCACATTTTCCTCTAAATTTATTACAACCCTTAAAATTTTGTACTCGGAGACATCACCAACCCTTTACAGCTTCAGCAACAATAAAAGGAACAACAGCTGCTGCTGCAGTTGTTGAAGCTGCCCAGTCTTCATTTAGAAACAAGAATCCAAATGACATTAACTTTTGGGTGATGGGAATTGGTTAATAGAGGGTTTATGTTATTGCCATTGCTAGAGAGAGGAGTGGGATTAGAGGTAGCAATACTAGAGAACACGCTTTGAATCAATTCCCAGGAGCCAATGTGTAGTTATATGCTGTGACCCTTTTGGATGCATTGGAGACTAAGACTTCATTAAGCAGTTATGGCGTAAAAATTGAAGTTGTTATGGGGGTGTTAAGGATTCATGGAACATTGATTACGGGGCAACAATGAACAGTTTTGTAGCGGGAAAGCATTATGGCGCTAACCATTTTGTGTGGTTTCTGCTATTATGTGTGCGGAAACCCTTTGAATTCCAACAAGCAAAGCTGCAACTTGTGGCTGAATTGATGAAAGAAGCTGGAGAAGGCAGTGAATTCGCTTACACAGCATTGCCCACCCAACGAGTAAAACTGCAACTTAAAGCATCGTCTGCACAACTTCATTCTTTGAGAGCTTAGGGGGTCAGGTTGTGTTGGTCAAAGGTGGGAAGCCTCATGTGATTGATGATTGGGGATAAAAGCTTCATTTACAGCAACCTGGCAAGGAATTGGCGCAACTTGATCACGGGGAGATACGGTAATGTGAAACTTTATTTGTGTGTTGGAGTGATAAAGTTTTATGGGGTAAAAGGAGGTAAAATTGGCAGAATGCGAAATGATGGATAAAAATGCAGAAAACGGAGCAATATTGCTGTAAAAACATTTCACTGTGACTTGCTTTTTTTTTTCTTTTTATAAAAAACAAATAATTGGAATATAAATTATAAGGGAAAAAATTAATAGTAAAAAAATTTCAAAAAATGTCAAAGTAAATTTTTCGAAGTACATAATTGTAATTAATATTAAATATTAATAATAACATTACAAATTAAAATTATGAAAAATTAATTGAACGTCAGAGAGAGTGAGAATGAAAGAAAATGAGAAAAATGAACAGTAGATACTATTGTTGTTAAATTCAGTCCAATTTGGTTTTATTATTAGTCATATTAGTGAACCGGACTTGAGACCGGGTCATTTTTTAAAATATTCTAAACAATTTTTTAACTCGGATTGACTCAATCTATTCAACAGTTGAACCAATAAATTTAGTGAATTAGCATTAACCCAAACCAGAGTTTTCTGTTTTTTCAATTTATTATCCTAAATTTATATAACAAATTATTTTCATTCAAAAATTTATTTAAATATATTTTAGAGGACACCCTAATGATTAAAGTTCAGGCCTCTATTGTAGAATTTTTACGTTCAAATCCTAGAAAAAAAAGAATAAAATTTATAAATGAAGAGAATTATCTCATTATATAGTTTATAACTTAATAAGCCTTTTAATAAATAAAAAAATTAATTAAATCTAAAGTTAAAATATTTAAAATATCAAACTAGCTTTTACATTTAATGACCAATTATTTTATTTGTAATATCTCACAATATATACTTTGAACTAAAAAAATTGATTCATCATAAAAATATCAAATAAATAAGTGAAATTTTAGTCTATAATTATAACAAAAATGTTTGCATTCATTTAAAATTCATAAAATTAAATAAAAAACTAGATTATATACATAAATATTATAAAAATATTAAATATCATTGACTTGACAATAACTAACGAGTTGACCCAATGACTCAACCCATGCCCGCATAGTCATAAATGTTTGGGTCACTATTCCGTCTAATCTGCACCAATTTTGTTGTGCCAATTTATTGCACAATTTCCACATTATGTCAGATCAACCAAAATGCAGGAAATCTGAACATGAGAGCATATGAAATTTAAACTATTGATACCAAAAGTTTGAAGACATGACGGAGTTTTTATATCCAATAAATTGGAATTGTACGTAAAGCCACAGAGTGCATGTGCAGAGTTCCTCTATATTAAACCAAGTACAAAAAGATTGTGTATTCCAATTTGCAACAAATAAGGGTAGCCTGTAAGCTTCAATTTGGAAACAAAAAAAGAATGATTTGTGGAATGGCTAAGAACACTGTGGAGCCGAAATCTCTTATCATTTCCATGCCACCGCGTCGATGTCATCCCTTGCTGATTTGTACAGTTCAAGCCTCTTAGCAAGTGTAGCTCTTCTCTCCATGAGCTGCGGGTCCTCGTCCAGCATTGCACCAAGTTGCTCCTTCTGTAAAACAGGGAATGACATTATATTAACAAAAGCTTAGGGAGGGGAACAAATGAATTCGCTAAAGAATTCACGACCCAAGGCTTCCCTTTCAGGCGCGCAAGGATCGAATGAGATATTAAGAGAAGAGGTGAAGCTATTATGTATATGTTAGATCCAAGCTAAGTCATGCACATGTCGAGGAATCTAAGGGTTTGATAACGTTACCTCCCTTCTCCCGATTTGAGCATAGAAGTGATTGAGGAGAGATCTTTTAGCCTCTCGCACCTGACAGTAAACCACAGCTTTTGGGATGGAATTCTTCAGAGTGTCGCAGACCATATTTATGTAGGCACTGACATTTGATCCTGGAAAAAGAAAAAATTCAAACATGTGTCAGCATTTGTTGATTGATTTGTTTCCTTGATCAACCGGCTTTGACACTATGCATCTTTAAAACAACTTGGGAAGTAAACTTAGGGTAGTAAGACAGGAGTAATAATACACCTATAACTCTAAAGTTTGTAACTCTGTATCTGCGAAAATACATGAAAGAATTGGATCAGAATGCTCAAGAAAATCGTTTTAATCCATGAGACTAGAGCTATAATGAAGATCTAAAGAAACCGAACATATGTTGGTGTGCTAGAAACTTTAGAAACAGAAGCAGAAGGGGAGGAAATAAGACAAATGTCATGACAAATGGAGTTATGCATACCAATCTTCCTGAAATGATAATCAGCATAACGGTCTACATTTTGGGGTGCATTTGGGCCTGGTTGATTTGGGTTTGCCTTCTCATTCTTTTCAGGTTCAAGATGAATCTTCCGAAAAAATTCCACAGTTAGATAGCTGGATTCCATGTCAACAAGCCTTAGGACTGTTCTCCTGCTTTCGTCACGGAATCTTTCCAAAGCTTCATTTGCCGCAGCAGCAATATCCGATGTAAGTGTGGGAAATCGCCTCAGCTCCTGAGATCCCCATAAAGTAGCCATCGCACAAATCAAAACAACTTATAGGCAATGCATACGATCCTCGAGTTAAAACATCCACTATGAGCTTCAACATGAGAGATCATGAATCGTCAAAAAGCTACATAATTTCATGCTCGTTCAAGAATTATTGCATTTTGGCAATTTAAGAAGGAACAGAGTCCAAAGAAAAATTTTTCTGCATAAAAATTGGGGACAACAAACCGAGATGCAGAATATGTGCAGGGTAGTTTGGGGTAGGTCAAGAATGATGATGCATATGATGAAATCAAAATGTAGGAAAATTCTGAATTAGTGTAAAACATGTGCTATAGGCGACGTCCATGATTGTTGTCAGACTGCTGTGACCACTTCTCTACTATCACTATTGAACTGCCACTTTATCACACCATTGATCGATATTGCCATTAACATTTTGAGCTCATGTTTGCATAAATTCATATTTCCTACGTGCTCCATTCAATGATCAATTTGTACCCGAAATACTTCCAATGGTTGAAGCTCGCCTCAATACACATTTTAACTCTGATGGAATGGTAATTCAGTAAAAGCCTTGGTGCATTTTAAATGAGAACATAATTTGGTGATTTCAAACTTAAGTTTTCATGATCACTTTATTGAACTCGAAGTGCATAACAAAAATGCATTATTAATTTCATACAAGCAACCCATTAACAAGCATCTATTCATAAGTTAGGGTACTGAAGATGACAGAACATCAGTTTTCTAAAATCTGCCATCATTATCCTTAAACTAGCTTTGCATTGATACTCCAAATTGAGTCAAGTGGCTGAGTCATTCATAGTACAATGTCATTCCAACCATCAAACCATGCACCATAAAAGGACTTGTCAACTAAAATTACATCCCCTTATCCTGTGATTTGGTGGTGAAAAGTACTAATAGTGTGTTTGGATTTGTGAGAAAGTGTGAGAAAGAAAGTTGTGAGAAAATAAAGTTATTTGGATCGATAAGAAAGTTGTAAGAAAGAAAATGATGAAAAAGAAAAATGGATAGCAATTTATGAGAGAAAAAGTTGTGAGTATGTTGTTTGAATTGATGAGAAAGTTGTAACAAAAAACTAATGAGAAAGAAAATAAATAGTAATTTGTGAGAGAAAAAATTGTGAGAAAAAAAAATAATGAGAAAGAAATATGAATAGTAATTTGTGAGAGAAATAGTTGTGTGAAAAAAAAAGGTTGTTTGGATTGATAAGAAAGTTGTGAAAAAGAAAAAATTGTAAAAAAATGAGATGTAACGATGAAGTTTGTTTTTGTAAAGATTTATAGAAGTATAAGCTCAATAACATAAATGGATCATAAGAGAGAAGAAGTAAACAACATTGAATGGGCTTTTAGACATCACATCTTATCTAAAAACCTTAAAGTTTAGGTTATGGATCTTCTAACCACACTTATATATTGTTTTACTTCTTCCTTCCTTTCCAATATGAGACTTATATATCTTATACTTCAACATGTACCTTCACGCGAAAACCTAACTTACCTAGGATGGGTTCAACTCATTTGGGCTGGAAGCGTTAACAAACAACAAAAGTCCAATTCACCTGAGTTAGACCCAGCTCATCTGAGCTGGCTCTAGTTCACCATTAAATGTCAGGGGTAACAATATTCGGGCTCTGATACCATGTAAAGATTTATAGAAGCATAAGCCCAATAACATAAATGGATCATAAAAGAGAAGAAGTAAACATTAAATGGATTTTTAGACACCACATCTTACCTAAAACCTTAAAACTTAGGTTATGGGTCTTCTAACCACATTTATATATTGTTTTACTTCTTCCTTCCATTCCAATATGAGACTTATATATCTTATATTTCAACAATTTTTTTCAAATTCTTTTCTTTTCTCATGCTTTTCCACCAAAACGAACAAAGCAAAAATGTAAGGTTAAGATGCATGCTTAGGCCCTAGTTTGTGAAAGCAAAAATGGCAAAAGTCATGAAAATTCATCTTCTCTTCCAGCACCAGCATATATGCCAAGTGCATTAGCATGGTTACATTAAGTAAATGCCCTGCTCTATGGACAAAGAGGCACCAACAAAATTAAAATTATTTAAGTGTGGGGATAAAACCCGAGGCACAAAGCATTTTAAGATTACACTAATATGTGCAAAGATGTTGACAGCCTTATGTTTCTTACCTCTGTTTCAGCTATAGACTTTCGAACAAGTTCCTTCATAACGAAGTGCACCTAATTAGGAAAGGGCAACATGCATATTAGGAAGAATTAAATAAAATAAACAAGGACAAATCGATTAACTAACTTTAAAAAATTGTCCAAAGTAAGAACAACAATGATAATGAAAGTAACATCCTAGCACTTGCCATCTTTTGTTCCATGGCACCTTCCAATCTCTCCAAGTGAAATCAAAAACAGTACAAAACACGAAAATATGTCGGGCAAACACTCATCACAAATTGAACACATATCTGGGGCTATGAAATACTTGAAGTCAATAATATAATGCCCCCTTAAATCTGAATAAACATCGTGAAAATTATGGGCCAAGCACCATAGGATAATTGTAGCAATGTATACACCAATACATGACATACAACTCATCCATCTAAATGAAATTTGGTGCAAAGATTTTGCGGTGATCTCAAAATCGAAATGTTTCGACGTAGCACAAGTAAGAACGTTACAGCATCCACAGAGGCTTCAGCCGGGCCTTTGAAGTAGCTAATAGATCCATCAATTAGTCTTCTGTATCCTTGTTCTGGAGCAATCAAATGTGGCTGATAACCATCAGCTTCAGAAACAACCTTTTGCACATTTTTTAAAGAGAGATGACGATCAAAGGGTAGCTTTTTCAAAGCAGCGGGCAGTTGATGGTCAAAGACACCATATATTCGATCTCCACCGGGGCGCCTGGATTAGGAAGTTGTTAACAACAACATCAAAATTTCCAAGAGTGAAGAAAATTCCAGATGACAATGCCTTTGTAACCAAACTCACTGGTAGTCATGATTAGATGCTGCAATAACCATATGATTTTAAAGCACCATGAGCATTTAAGAACTTTCATGATCTCCCATTCCATCTCTTTCCTGTTTTTTCTTTTCTTCTTGTTTTTCTTCTAGATTGTCCCTTTCTTTTGTGGCTTCTTACCTAGTTTCACTTAGGGCATTGACAGCAACTAGATCTCATTTTCTAGTGCATATTCATTAAATTTATTCATTTCTGTAAATGAGCACTACTTGGAACAGGGCATCCTTGCATTTTACCGTGAGATTCTAGTGCATGAATAAAATTTTCTCTGCATTCAAAGAATATTGGCATTTCAAAGTAGAGGGGCATTTGTTAGCATTGGATCAGCATCCACACAAGTTCAATTGGGTGGCTATCTTAACATTCAAGAAATCATTAATGTGGCCCCAAATGACCCATAGAAAGTCAAAAGACGATTTGTTAAGTCCAAACTTGGTCTAAATGGATCCCAAAAAGATAATTTTTCTAACATTAAATTGACACTGAAACTAGGAGATTGGTTGGAATATACCAAAATAAAAGGCCAACTTTAAGGACCACACTTTCATTTCTTTTGTAGGATTTTAAGACTTTGAAAAGAATCAACAGGAGACTTTTATAGAGTGGCCTAATGTTAGAAACTATTAATTAATGCTGGTGAGGGAAATCAAAAACAAAACTAGGAATTACCCTCCATCCAAGTGCTCTTTAAAAACACGGTCAAATGCACGACATAGTTCTAGAATTGTGTAGAGCTGAGCCTGCACATAGAACATGCTTCCAGTTACAAATATGAACACTGATTACTCTATATTAACAAATCAAAATTCTCACAGTTTTCATTTGTTACCCCTGAATCTGCAGCAATTGGTCTTCCAATGCGGTCCAACTCTGCATTAATCTCGTCAATGTTCTTATTTATTAAAGCGATGATACTTGGTATGCGTTGCCTGATTACTGTCTCTAAATGCTGACATAAAAGAGCATACATATAAATAAATGCCAATTTAGGTACCATCATTATGAGAATGAGAAACTTAACATACATACATATAAATAAATGCCAATTTAGGTACCATCATTACGAGAATGAGAAACTTAACATTCTGTGCAAAATTTAGCCATTTATAGGAATAGATTCTTAATGAAATTACCTGAGACAAAAGCTTAGCCAGATACTCTGCACCCATTTTACTCGCCAAATGCCCATATTCGGGGCTTGTTTCAAAATACTCTTTCTCCTTTCGTCGAGCAACAATCATGTCAACATTCTTGTTGATATCAGCTTGCGAACGATTAACAATTCCGACCCAGGGATGTTGCAACCTGTAAGCCCGCCCTTCAAGAACCTTAACCATTCACATGAAGCAACCATCACTTTCACACATTTCCCAGCTGAATTAGCAATAAATAAATTTAAATTAAAAAAAGAACAGGAACTAGTGCAGTTAACACATACATCCAGAGCATTTGTCCCCTTGTCCATCAAATCAAGCTTTGTCAGCACACCGAACGTTCTTTCACCTAGATAAATTGAATCCAATAATTTTTGAACCTATTTAACATTAAGCAATAAAAATATTTGACAAATGTGTTAAGAAATTATTGCCATTGGCAGCCTAATTTTACCCACCTGAGGGATCAACTTCTCTAGCAAGCTTTATAGCATCTGAAGTGGCAATATCTTGATTAGCCGGAGAAATAGCCAATATGATGCAGTTGGGCTACCAAATAAGAGAACATCATGGTATCATATGAGTATCAGCCAGCTCAACAATAAAAAGAAATGACCAAAGCAGACAAAATTTAGCAATAAGTCATGTCTTTAACAACAAAATTATAGCAATATAACTTGTTGGAGCCGTCTAGAATTGATTCATGAGTGACATTTGATGATTATTGGTGCTGCTATTCAAGCGCAGCATGACTCAATCTTTATGTCTAGAATGGATCATTGCCTATGACTTGCATGTCAACATGGATGAAAATAAATGTTGAATACAGGCAAGACTGGGTTGAATACATGCAAGAACAGAGAGAAGTTGCATGACTAGAGAGAACTATGGTGTAATCAGAAGACCTTAATTCCAAAAGCCACTCTTTAGCAGACACCTATCATGAAAATTTAAGATTAAGGGCTTATTGTTGTTGTTGTACAAAGGCAAAAGTTTCCATATTCAAGTTAAGAATTTTCTAGTAGATTTAGGCTCCTAATTAGTTCACTCGTATGTCTAATGACTTAATACATTAATGGATATTTTCTGCTATGAACTACATTCGAGTGTCTTTCTCTTACTTCTAGGGAAGTGAGAATGTCATCTTCATTTTGGAATGGTCAACCATGTTAATCAATTTAACACTTCGAATCCAATAATAATCTAGCTGTTAGTTCTCAAGTCTGACAACAATCAAATGTTGTGGGCAACAAAACTTCTTGTTTCAGTTTTCCATAACAAACTACATTTCTGGATCGCCTACTGCTCAAATTGGTAACTAAAAAAGAACTGTGATGGGGGCACAAAATTTTTATATTAAGATGAGTATGAGATTAATTGGCAAAATAACAAATGAATCAAGAGGGCCCAGTACGAATAGAAAGACCATGGCTCATCACTTTTTCTCATGATTTGTCACTAGAAGTAGATTTATGAAGGATTGGCAACATTCAACTAAGGCCTAAGAATGCATAGGTGAGGAGGAGTGAAAATATCTACATGGGAGAAGAAAGGAAAAGGTGAGGAAGTCCCAAATTGAGGTGGATGCATGCAGTGATAATGCAGAAGATAGGTTACTAAATCTTATGGCTGATTTGCTTTGCAATAGGACTGTTGAAGACAAAGGACCATCTAGGTCACCACTGTTAGTGTGAGATTAATGTGTAGTTGATTCAGCTTGACTGACCAAGTAATACCTATTCATGAAGGTTTTTTCAAGAAAAAAGGTGCACAAAAGTCAGAAGCATATTATTACCTTCTCAACATAAGAGCGGACCATGTTTTCAATATCTTGAACTATACTTTCATGTTGTCCCTCTGCAAAACCCAAAAGTTTAATGCTAGAAATTTGAAATTGCTTTTCTTAGAAGAAAAATAAAAAAGAAGGTAATAAAATAAAGCTAGAACATAGGCCTTGTCATAGCTTTACCTACAGCAACCTTTGTCAAACCAGGAAGATCTATGAGGGTCAAATTGACAACTGGCAAAGACAAACATTCATCAGCATCAGAAATCATAAAAGCAGAATCCTGATGTCTAAAATAGCACCAACATAAAAAATGGCAACGAAAGTTATGATACAGGAACACATGAAAATGGAAAGCAATTACAGCATAAAGCTGACACAGCAACAAAAACAAAGTAACGTCCTTTAACTATTACTAAGGAAGAGACAACCACCTCCTCGCTTGTGCTCGCACATACAGATGGGACGAAAAAAATAAAATATCAGATATCAAGCATCCAATGCAATTAATACCTTGCAATTCTCAAGCAGAAGTTTCCATTGCTTTAAACTATCAGACAAGGTACAGCAGTGACTGATCTCAGTCAGTTTACGAATATGTGCATGTTCCCAAAAGCAAGTTGGACGTCAAAAGGATGTATGTGCTAGTTCAAAATTCTGACATTACCTGCCGAATTTATACTGGTACTTCAAAAATATTTGAAAGACAATTAAGAGACGCACCATGTCCTACATGACAGTAGTCCACTCGAGAATATATGCAAAAAAACAAACATAGCTCTATTAAAGATCCAACCTTTTTTCATCTCTCAGAAAAACAAAAAAAAAAGATCAAAAAAAGCTTTTTTTTTTAAAATTAAAATTCCAAAGCCCAGCTCAATCCGAGGAACAAAAGGAGAGATTAGTCTCACAAGTGATATATAATTCTAAAGATAATCCAGGAGATGCTAAACTTGTTACAAACTATTGCCACATATATAAAAGCCATAAAAAGGTTACATATAATGGCCAAGTATTGTGTTTTTCCACTTGAAATATCCACCATCACAATTAATCTGGAAGCAGCACAACTTATGCCAACTTAAAATAGCGGTCTTCCAAACATGTCCCATTAAAAGAATCACATCCAATCATTTGCAGCTCTGTTAGAAGCATTCCATTAAAAAATTCCACACTTTTGGTAGGATTCCACATATTGCGTCTCACTTGGACTCAAGATTGATTTGAACCTCTAAGAGAAACATGCAACAATGCCCAACCCATCCTTGTTAAAGTTTCTAAAACAACAAAAAAAGGGATCTCATATCACCGTCCAATTACATGAGGATAATTTAACAATAAGGCTATCCTGGGGTACAGATACTTCCTACGACTTGCAGATCTCAACCAAGAATACAATCAGAAACCTCCAAAGCAACAAAGAACGTTGTCATGGTGAAGATACTGATAACTTCTGCAAAATCACAAATAGAGGCCAAAAAAGGGATATCTAGCAACCAAAAAAGGGTCTCAACCCTATATGACCAACAACTAAAAAGAAAATTTAAACCAAATGGGCTGCAGAAATGGCGTGAAGGGAAGCAATAGCACCAGATGTGAGGAGTAAGGACACCTATCCATGACAATTTTTGGACAGAAGAATTGGAAAAGGGTAACCGTACACAAAAAGTAAGTGGAGCAACAGCTTCTGCAAATGTATCTTGCCCTTTCAAGTTATTAAAATAATTCTACCATGTCTTACAGTCAATTGCATTTCATACATATAAAACTCAAATTGGACAATCATTAATCATGTACAAAACTGATGGCTTGCCATACAAAATGTGGTTGTTCTTGAGAATGATCTTCCAAGTTCATGTAGCAATGTGGAGGCACACAGAAAAGAAGCAACATAGTAGTCGGACAAGACAATGCACCCAAAAAGCTAACAAGCCCATCCACAAAAAAATTCACCTGATAGCCCAGTGCTTCTCATTCTATAAAATACTTCTAACCGACTGTTAACAGATGTAGCATATCAGAAAAGTGATTGAAACTAAGAAATTTCTATGAAGAAAAACTCTAGAAAACTCACAAGCTCTGGCACATGCCAGTTAATAATTTCTTCCGATTAAGAATATTGGTAAGAGAAAAGTTCTAAATACGAACCATTGGGAGAATATATACTCAGGTGAATTGGTACGTTGGAGATTTGCTTTGTTTTCCCAGTTATACGATCTGTTTCATCTTGGATCTCCTTCCGCACCGCAGCTACAATATGACAAAGAATACTTATTGTTCATCATCAAAAGTATGATGCTGATACAATGTGTGTTTTGACTCATTAATGTACAAAAAAAAATTACAGATTAAGCAATGGAAGTTAATGCAGAGATTAAAAAAAATAATAGATAAAAGAACTCAAGGAACGTGCGAACCAACTCAAAGTGTAAAAGAAGATATCCTAATAAATAAAGTTGCCATGCAGAATTTCTATGACCACTGCACATGTACCAATTAATACATAGCAATGCTGATGTAAAATCGATGGGATGGCCAGCAAGCCAACCATGTCTCTAGCATAGTAAATGACAGACTTAAGTTTTCTTGCATGAGAAAGGTGCTCGATCAACCCAATTGTATAAGATGTAAGATTCGCTTCAAATCAACAGAAGTCAACTACTCGTGAATCAACCAGGCAAAGAAATTTTATAACTATGATACTATTATTGTTCATATTAGCCCTTTAATAAGATTTAATAAAAAAAATTAATCGGTCGTGAAAGATAAACGGTGCCAGCTTAGTCACAGAATATTGCTTTGAAACATCGTGTAAAATCAAGCAACATGCAAATGAACCTAAACACGTGCAATCCAAAAGTGAAGAATTTCACCATGATTAACGACAAGCAAGTGCAAAAGGAAACTCAGCTCAAATTTTCTAGATAGAAATCAATCCATAATCTAACAAAAAGAAACTCACATATACAAATAGGGATAGGCCTAGGGTGTTTATCCAAGAGAGCTAAACTTAAACATTGGAAGCAAAAGAGAAGCAAAATATGTTGGAAGAAACAATGCAAGAACTAAGAAAAACAATACAGCTAATGAAACCATTTTTTGGCTGCTGATGGTTAATTAAAATTTAACCAGAGTCTAGTCTACATTTAAGGCCATATGAGATAAAGACATACATGTAATCACCTCAACGCCAACAACATTCACCATTTTGTGGTTTTTCCTGATCATAAAAATCAAGAGACAGCTTTTCCAGAAAATAATAAACTTACCAAAATCAGTGTATTTTCTCTTTGGGGCATGAAGAAATTCTGCATAGTCAGAACGCCCATCCTCGATCTTATGAAGTTGCAATACCAGGGGTCTTCGTGTAACGATACCTATGGACAAGGACAAAAAAAAAAAAAAACAAAGCTTGACTAATGATTTTAAGGAACACAAATGCTTGCCACTGCAAGTCTGAAATTAATTTGATCTGTGATGACCTCACTTCAAATTTTAAGCAATAGCTTATGAAACGTTGCATTACTGTATCTCCATATGACTACTAAGAAAGTGCTAGACGAGTAGAGATTCCACTACTGAGGACCAGAGAACGCAAAGGCATGATTCCACTGAGACACCCCATACATGACATGTACAACAGTATACAAACGCTCATAACAAGCTCAATGCTTTAATTTGAATTAGATTTTCATTTCATGGTCAACCAAAACCAGCCATAAACGGTAATATCCAACCTTTCATCTCCTTCCCCTTCTCTCAGTTTCTAACCCAACAAGCTCAAAACGATCAACAAGACAATACCAATATTAAGATATGCAAACAAAAATGTCACTCTAAGAAATGTAAATTACCAGATCCACGAGGCAGGAAATCTCTACCCACCACGCTTTCCAGCACCGAAGATTTTCCAGAACTCTACACTTCCACCAAGAAAGCCAACAACTTTCAACACATAAACCATAAAACCCCACAAATCCAGAAGCAGTAAAAGCAATATCCCAAACCCAATTCTCAAAACACCCAGGAATCCAGAAAGCAAAATGGCCAAGAAAACAACACAGAAATCGTAACCTCAGAAAGTCAAAAAGCCAAGAACCCCATCAATAAAGAAATGAGAGACAGATAGAACCTGGCCACCGACAACAGCAACAGAAGGGAGAGCTTCCCAGAGGGACATTCCTTCACCGCCATGATCGCCCAAAACGGTGCAGGCTTTCTGGATTTTATTGACTAACCCAATCAAACTCTGCATTGTGGCCATTTTTAACGGGATCTAAGCGTGAAAAAAAGGAAAAGAATGTATCTTTATGATGAAATGATGCGTACTTTGTGTAAAAACAAATAATGTGAACAAAGATCGAGAAAGAATTGGATCAAACAAATGTATTTATGGGAAAAAGGATCGAAATATTAAATGGGTTTTAGATCAGAAGGAAAAATGGAGATCGCTTTAGATGGGGACGTTGAATCCAAAACACGGAGTCAGAGAGAGAGAGAGAGAGAGAGAGAGAGAGAGAGGCAAAAAACGGTTGGCAGGAGGAGGGATGGTTCCAAGGCACCAACTTTGCACTTTGTTGATTTGAATAATTGCCAATATAAATTTTTTTTTATTTGACATTTTTACGCGTTTAATAGACAAACCTCAGTAGCCCAGGTCCAGTGGATCAAAATTCGATTGGTTTGTTGATATTTTAGTGCAAAAATGTGAAATGTTACAATTTGGGTTTTGAATTTGAGTGCTGCGCGGACAGGACACAAAGAACATGGCAAACTTGAGGAATCAGAATAAAATAATAGAACCTATTATTGATCTGCTACGAAATTTCGAAGTAAGACAATCTAAAAGCATATCTCTCTCTTCTTTTTTTTTTTTTTATAAAAAGAAAATACTTGGTGGATTTTTAAGCAACGTCAAAAAGGATCAAAGCGATTTGTGCTTATAGTCGAAATTGAAAAAAAATACATATAAACTCTGAAATACTATTTAATAAACTATATAAATATTTTATTAATATTTAAAATTAAGTTGTATAATCACGTCTTCTATTAAATACAAAATTGTTCAAGTTTTAGTATATTTAAACTAAAAATTAGTTTGATACGGTGTCTTTATACTAAAAAGTTGAATCTGTTCATTAAAGGATATTCTAATATTTAGAATTTATTATATTTTTATTCTAAAGTTCTCAAACAATATGGCCAAAACTAAAGTTTTAGCAATTGAATTGGTCATTGAATCAGAATGGTTAAAGTTTCAAAATTTAACCAGTTTGATCAGTTTAATTGTTAATATTAAATATATAAAAATTAAATTTTTAAATATATTATGTAAAAAATATTAATATATAAAATGGCATATTATATAAAATATAAGTATTATATATATATATATGTATGTATTAAAATAATAAAATTTGTAGATTTAATATATATAATTTATAATTTATTGCAAGGAAAGATTAAAAATCAACAAAATTATATATGTTAAAGGTGTTATAATTAGTATATTTAATAAAACATAAGTTGAAGTAATTTAGTTTATTTTTATATACAAACTTTCTAAGACGTGAGATTGTAATTGATATCTATAATTTAATGCAAACTTTAAGTTTCAACTTCAATTACAAGCAACTACTAATACTCTCAAGTTCCCACTAAGCATTCACTTCCCAATAATCTCGTTGCCCAACACAGCCTTCCCAATTCTCAAAACCAAAAGCGTGTGCAAAGAAATTCATTTTTCTGTTTGAATTTTCGGCGATGCGGTGACTTCAGAACTCATCACGTCACCCAATCACCTACTAGCTAAACTGAAAAAAAATCAGTTTGATTCACCGGTTTTTAACTGAATAGATTAGTTTTTTGGTTTTTTCTTCGGTTCATTAATCGTTCGGTTTTTTGATACAACTGGATCAGATTATGAACCAGTTTACAATTTTTTCAGTTGAATTTGTTAATTCAATCCGGTTCTCTAAACTAGGTCAAAACTGGATTAGTTATAAAAAAAAGATAGTAGTTTAAAGTTCAATTAGTTTAATGTCTATTTGAACAGGTAGAATTATTGTTTAATAATAAATATATATTAATAAAAGTAATTGAAAAAATAATACTTGTTAGTACTAATTTGATATTATTTTTTTTATTTTAAGAACAAAGTAGTGCTTAAAACGAAAATTTTAATTAATTATAGAGCTTAAATTATAATTTAAATAAAATTTAAAATTAAATTATAACTTTTATATTTTTTAGTCTGATTCAATCAGTCCAATCGATTCAATTTTTAACTGATTGCCTAATCTCTGTGGTTTAAAGACAAAATTAGACTTAACCTTTAACAAGTTCTTGGTCCGATCAGTTAAACCTACTAATTCAATCCAGCTTTGACAACCATTGTCTAAAATTTTAATTTTAAAAAGAGAGAACATGAAATTTTTAAGAATGAGTTGTCAGTTATATTATATTGTTCATCACCTAATAAATTTTCTTAATAGATTAAAAAAAAAACACTAATAGGCATAGCCTAGCCTTTTTCTGTATTACTATAAATCAAAGTTTGCCAAAGTGCAACAAATAGTTCTATTAATAATTATAATGTAAAAAGAATTAGTTAAAAATGTACCTATAATTTACAAATAGAATTACAATTACAAAAAAAATATTGATTTCAATAAAATTAACTAAAATATAATTGTGTGTTTAGTACATAATATAAACTAATATAACATAAAATATATTAATTTTATACAATATAAAATATAATGAGATAAAATTAAACTATTATATATTATCTTACTTTATATTATGTACCAAATATACTCTAAAAGTATTAACTTTATTTTATAATCATAATATGTAACATTTAATGAACACGAGTTTGTCAAATATACTTCAATAAAACCTTAAATGACTTTTTTATTTTAAATAAACAATTTGAAAAGTATAAGTGACATCATATTCTCCAAATCTATTAAATAGAATTGTGCGACTTTAATGACCTTTTCAATTATCTTATATACCAATTTTAAATAAATTGTTCATAAATTTAAATAAATCTAATTTATCTAAAATCAAACTCAGCTTATTTATAAAACTAGTTGTAAAATTAAGTTTGAACGTCTCTTTTTACTATTTTTTTAAAAGCATTACTTATATGTAATTTTTCACCATATAAATCCATTTCATTATTTTTATATTTCAAATAAATCTCATTTACATATAATATAAATTTATAAGTAAATTATACTAAAAAAATCAAATTAAAAATCCTCATTCCACGAACGAAAAAAAAAAAACAATCCTCACTCCATTTCCTACTTTACATTAACAATCTCAAGCAAACCAAACTTCTGTAGCACCACGCCATTATCATTGGCCGTCCTCACCTACTTGCTTTAAAGTAGCAGTGAAGTTAGTTTTAAAAAAAATAATAAAATAATGTAAATTAATGGATAATTAAATTTATAAAAAATAAAAAAATTATTAAATACTATTATATAAAATTATCTAATTACTTATTACTACATATTTAAAACCACCTAAAATTACTCTTTTATTTATAGTTACCAAAAATTGTCAAATTAGATGTCCAGTTTTCTTCGAAGAAAAAGCAGTAAAACACTACATTCATTTTGGTGTTCCTTCTATCCCCGTTTTTTATTTCTACAAAGCTTTACAAGATAAACAACCAAAATCAAACCGCAAAACACTCAACAGAGATATTATCAAACTGCAAAACAACGAAAATCACTATTTTCAAACGAAGCTGTGATGTTCTCAGTTTGTGCTCTTCAAATTGACATGCGGGTGGAACTTTTACAAACAAACTTGGGATTGTTCTTTCAGCATGTCTCTCAGTTGTAGGATTTAAGACTAAGAGTGCGTTTGGTACACAGACTGGACAGTGCGGTATAAAATAGTATAAGCTAATATAGTATAAGATAGACTAGTAATCTAGCCTATATTATATTTAGATGTCATCAAATAGTATAGAATAATCATCCTATTTAATGTTTGGATGATATGGGATAGAATAATATAATATATCAAAATTACATTTTTACCCTTAAAAATAATTGATTTACATTTACTATTAATGTTAATCTTTTTATTAAAAATAATTAAAATTAAGTAATAAAATTAATATTTATTTTACATGTTATTTTACATTATACTGTTTATAATTTTTTAATTTTGTATAAAAAAATATTTTTTAAAATTAAGTATTAATTTTATTTATACAAATAAATTTTAAAATATAAAAAAAATTAATATTTTTTTTTAATTTTTTGAGAAAAAATTAAATAAATTTTAAGAGATAAATTTTCAAATTTATATGAAAAAAAAGAATGAATGAGCACGAGAGAGAGAGAGAGAGAGAGAGAGAGAGAGAGAGAGAGAGAGAATGAGGAGAGAGAAAGGAAGCGAGGAAGGAAGAGAGAGGGAGGACAGAGAAAGGGAAGAGAGAGATGAGGAGAGAGAGAGAGAGACAAGGATTGAGAGAGAGAAGAGGGAGGAGAGAGAAAGGAAAGAGAGAGAGACGAAGAGTGAAAGAGAGGAGGGAGGAGAGAGAAAGGAAAGAGAGAGAAGAGGAGTGAGAGAGAGAAGGGAAGAGAGAGAAGATCAGAGAGAAATGAATTTTTTAAATTTTATGTTAATTTTTAAAAAAATATTTAAAATTTACTTTAATTAAGAGTATATTTTAATAAATATATAATTTATTAACACTAGTTCATATGAGTTAGAGGGCTAGTACTATCCCATATTCATGGGATAGTAAACCCACACTAGCCTATCTTATACCTATCTTATTAACCAATCAAGCATGGACTAACTTCCATTTCTCTTTAGCCTACACAAATTGAAATATAGAACACAGCCATTAAGTAGAAAGGCTACTGGAAATTAACCCCTCCGCAATAATTTCTATAAGTGAAAAAGACTATATATCAATAACACAACCACAGGGTCTAAATTTGATCTGATTACAAATATATACCAACAGACCTGAAGAAAGGACAGCAATCACACGAGCTGCAGAATACAAATATGAACTGCCAAAAGGTAAGACAACAAAAAAGCCAAAAAAGATTACTGCCTATACAATCACAACCACTACAACAGATTCAAAAGAACAAACCTGACAAAATGTTAGTGCAGAGACAGACAATATCTCCCTTTCATCTTTTATCGCTGATCTCTATGCAGAGGAATAACAGTCTACGTCAGAAGCATATGTAGTTTTAACCTCCAATCAAGGTTCCTTAATTTACTCCTCTTTGCCAAATTTCAGTGAACAAAGTGTCATTGGCATGCGAGTTACAATTCTGTAATCAATCGTGGAAGGAGTGGAAATAAACAGAAAAGAGAATCAAAGCCTCAAGAGATGCACTTCTCACTGATTTGGTAAGTGGAATTTAGCGTTATTGGGCGTTGCGTGTCAACCCACCACGTGCAACATTTCTGCAGAAGGAAAGAGCACCTGTCTGTCATATCTTCCATGTACTTGTGATAAACAAAATTCAAAAGGTGCGGTTATGTGATGTATAGCTATAAAACAGATTAATATAAATTGTTTGTGTCATTCTTGGGAGCATCATTGAACACTGCAATTCTGAAACATGATTTTGACACTGATCTCGGCATGAGAAAGATTCACAGCAGGTACAACTTGCCTCTGCAATTTGCAGATTCCAATACCAGGATGTTGTCAACATTCGTCTGAATATTACCTTATCTGAAATAAGCAAGCATTCATTCCATCTTCTTAGCATTTGAAGTAAGTCAGATTATTTTTGGATTTCATTGTGCACCAAAAAATTGCATTAAAATTATGGGAAAACCGATGTGGTCCATAAAAATAGTTCAAGTGGGAAAAAAAAAAAAAAAGTACTGCGAGTACCTTTCAGGAAGCATCTGAGCAGCACCTACAGGCCCTTTTGAATTACCAAACCGCTTTGCCCTATTCTCATGGTCTTTCTCTACACGCATGGCAGCAACCTCCTTCTCCATAACGGCCACTTCTCTTCTCATCTTTTTTGCCTCAACTTCCATTGCCTTGGTTAATGTTTCCACTTTCTTTGCCAACATCTGAGATATCAATGATCACAGAAAAACTATTAACAGATGCCTAAATGCTACAACTGCAGCGAAGAAAAGACAAAAATACAAACCTCGATTGCATCATCCTTATCTTTAAGGCTTTGATCTTTTTCATGACCAGCTTTCCTCAAAGCTACGACCTCCTTTTGCAGCAAATCATATAATATCCCTGGAACACTGTCCTCTGTATCTGCTGGTTGGAACTCATTTGCCTTGTCATCCAAATTCACTTTCCCAGGATTAGGCATCTCAATTGTCTTGGTCGTGTCAAAAGGCTGGTTGAATGAACGATTGGGACTAGCTCCATTTAAGAGGATTTTACTTCTTATGCCTCCATCAAATGATTTTGAAGTTCCCTTGGAATGCTTCAGCACCATACTAGAACCAGAAGACAAAGGTCTGAACTGAGGTGTGGAAGTTTTCTTGGACAAAAAACCGTTGGAAGTCACTTTTGAGATGTTATCGACTCCACCTAGGGACTGGCGACGAGAAGGACCATTGCTCGCACTTCTTACCTCTACCACACTACGATTATTACTTGATGTCCCCCTCAAGCTCTCTTCCAACACTTTGAGGCGCAACTGATATCTCTCCTGCAAAATGCAAGATCATGGATTAAAATCCATGCTCGGATAGAAAATACATTGTATGAACTCAGCAGGAGAAGGCAAAAATTACTTTCAACTGTGCTTCAGACTTTGCAGTCCGCTCAGTAATAGTGAGCTTGTCACGAAGTTGCTGCATTTCTCCCTGCAATATAACAGCATATAACTGTAGTCAGGACAGAAAAGATCAATCAAATTATATAGAAACTTTAGCAAGCGAAAGGACTGCCAAAAAAAGATTGATGGGAAGGAAACAAATGAAATATCAACATTAACCTGCAAAAATCTCCGTTCTTCAAGCCATTGTTTTACAGGCATCACTTTGTCATTGGCATCTTTCCATTCGTTTGCTACTACTGTGGCTACTCTATTTGCTGTTACCTTTGCCCGGGCCAACTCCCTGTCAAGGGTCTTCCGTTCCTCCTGCAAAACACAATAATTTTTTCAGGGCTGCCAGCAAAGCATGTCTGCGATCAAGTCAAGATCCATCTTCAATATGGTATTAGGCATTACATTCATCTCCTGAAATTTCCGCTGGTAATCCCTCACAGCATTTGCAGCTGCACCACCAGCAAGAACAGCCTCTTCGAGTTCCCTCACAGTCTGGGTAAGCTTTTCGACCTCGGCAACCTTTTGTCTATGCATTTTGTCCAAAATTTTGTTTTCTTCCTATCATAAACAAGTGGCAAACATATGAATCCATTTGATTGGCTTACAGACAAAGATAATGTGCTGCATGTTCTGACA
Organism: Carallia pectinifolia; assembly: GCA_037832335.1. Taxonomy (NCBI): domain Eukaryota; kingdom Viridiplantae; phylum Streptophyta; class Magnoliopsida; order Malpighiales; family Rhizophoraceae; genus Carallia; species Carallia pectinifolia. Next base: position 14,523,657 of record CM075453.1, read on the forward strand.
CATCGTAAAGTTGGATACCATGCAAACCATCAAACCTGACAGATCTCTATCTGTTTCATTAACTCTTGATTCTTATTTTGGAGATCATCCACCATAGAGGCCTTAGCCAGCGCAACTTGAACAGTCCTCTCAGCTTCAAGCAAAGCTGCCTCTTTTGATTTAGTCAAACGATCCAATGCTTTATTATCATCTTGAAGTTTTGCAATCTTAAAAGAGTATGAAAAACAATAATAAAAGAACTAGTCACTCAACTAACATGTACTATCTATAACATAAAAACATAATTAGAAGCTCAAGATAAAACGAAAATACCTCTTGGCGCACAAGCTTAAGCTCTGCCTCCAGTGGTGCAAGAATGGCCTCAATTGGAGGCATATCATCATCCTTCTGAGCCGCATGAACTCTTCGAAGAGTGGCTTCAGCTGCAAACTGAGCTGCCATGGATGCCTTCTTCTCATCATTGATTTTCTTGATTTCTAAATTCTGCAGAAAATTTTTTTAATTAAACGATGTAGTGTTGGATCAGCAATCAGGAAAACTAATAGATGATTTGACAGAGGCTTCAGGAGATACTTTGCTCTCTAGAAGAGACTCAGTTAATTTCAGCTTCTCATCCACTTTCGAGAGTTCTTCAGTAAGCTGAAGCATAACAAGAAACCAAAAGAACAAAATAAGATCAATTTGAATCACATAATATTATGCATGGAACTCATTTAAACCACATAAAATGAAACACAACAGATGGTGTACTTCAGAACACCACATGATATATTCGCGTATCAGGCAATCAAAAAAATCTCTTAAAGGAAGAGGACCATAGTGAAATATTAAACCATTGAATGAAAAGTTCAACATCTCACAGAAAGGATAAGTATTCAAAGAGAAAATTTGTGTAAGGCAAAATTTCAGCTGCATGGTAAAGTAAAAGAAAGAGAAGTGTCAGAATTAGTTCCCATGAGCATTATAATAAATATTCCATTGCTCTTATGTGAAAATGTAGACATGAAAGGCCAACTCAAGAAGAAAGAAACATGTAAATCCCTAGTAAAATCCTGGGAAGAGAGTCTCTATCCCCTCCTCTTAGTTTACAATCATTAAGGTGCTACTGTAGGCCAATCAGCAAGGACTTCATAGCTCATCAAAATGCAAATTCAGCAAACCCAGTATGCATTTTTTTCTTGGTCAAACCCAATAGGAAAAAAAAAACTTAAAATCCGAATTAAAAAAAACAACGCTATACACACAGTTAAAAGAACTTCAATTTTCCCAGTAGCCAAGATGAACACAAGAGGAGATCAACACCAGCAAAAAATATGGCACAAAATTAATTGATAAGATCAACAAGTATCAGCATATTAATAACAACAATTTTAATCAAACTTAAAGTCTTAAACCGATCAACTAAGAAAAAAAAAACAAAACAAAAAAATCCACATCAAATAAAGCCACAGTACACTCAAGAACTGCAAAAGTCAACAATCCATTTCCTACAAATTATCCTCATAAATAAATATAAGTTGGAGAATCCAAGCTTGCTCGGGTTCGAAACTCCGCCAGTGTCTCATCATGCCCGCCTCCTCCGGTGGCTGAGACCACTCCTACTAAGCCCCAAAATAAATGTGAATTGCACTTATCCATAGAAAGTAAAATAGACCTCTTCAACAGCCTTCTCTCTCAGCCGCTCAGATAACTTCAAGGCCTTGATCTCCGCGTGCGCTTCGCCCAACTCTCTTTCCTTATCTACACTTAAACCAAAAACCAAAATAACCAAAATAAATAAATCAATAAATATCACCATGGCAAAACCTAGCCAAAATCTAAGCTACAAAATGAACGCAAAATCCACCCGAAAACCGGCTAGATCGAACCACATTCAGACCTCTAACATCATTTTCAAGCCGATTGAGCTCCACCTTAACTGGATCCGACCCGTGCAGCAACGTAATGAACTCATTGTCCGCGTCGAAGCTCCGCCGAACAGCCGCCCGCCTCCTCGACGAGCTCTTACCGCCACCTTCCTTGAACGACGCCGACACTGTCAGTGGCTGCGCCACCGCAGGCGTCGTCGCCGTATCCGAAGCTCCATTCGCCTCCCCGACCACCACCACCGTCGTCCCCTCGCCGGAAACCTCCTCCATCTCCGATCTGATCCTCTTTCCCTATCTACCTCACATCCAAATGCGCTAAGATCCAAATGCTCTCTTCAAATCAAATAACCACTCACCTATAGATATACCTATACATATATATATTTAGAAAGAGAAATGAATTGAGTTTGGTTCTTTGTAGTTTCTTGTGTTTTTCTTTTTGTTGCGTTTTCTCTCTCTAGAATTCAAGATTGAGTGTGATACTGTTGAACTTTGATTTAAAATGGTGACTTACGGCAGCCAATTATAGAGAGAGAAAGGCAGAAGGGCGGAAGTGTGGCCTTTTTAGTGTTAATTGCTGTCTCTCTCTCTCTAAAAAATTGTTTGATTGGTGATTTAAATCTCTATTAACAATGTATCTATTGAGAGAGATATGCGCGGAAAATGAGAAGCTATAATGCTTCACAGACTCGACATGGTGGATCCTCTGTTTCATTTCGCCCGCATTCTCTCTTGATCAATTTGTTAGGTGCCTATTAAAGATTAAGTGCGACATTAAATTTTAACTTTGATAATATTATAATTAGATTTGGAGAGATTCAATTTAAATTTAATAATATTTTGATTGTTAATCTTCTTCATAGAGAGATTGTATAAAAATATCAACGAATAACCTTTAATCTCGATTTAAGGGTTCGATAACTACTATACTTATAAGGTGATTTTTCTCTAACAAAGAATAAAAGTCATTATGTAAGGGTTTAATATTCGCTAAAAAAAAATGTTCAAGTTTAACATAAAAAATATCAATTTTATATATACTAACAAATCTAAGTATTAATTTTAAAAATTAATAACTTACTTATTTTAAATTTTTTATAACAAATTTAGTATGTTGTAATATTTATTAAATATAATTTGTTTATCTTGATGACTTGACAATCACACGTGTTAGCAGGCATGAACATATATTATTATCACGTTATCCAAACATATAAATTTCTACGAGCATGTCATTAACGAATTTCGTTAATGAAAAATCGATTTATTATAAAATTTTTTTTATGAAAATAAATTGTTATTTTTTTAAATTAATGTTAAATTTATTATTTTATATAAAGTTGGTAATTTTTTTAATTTTAACAACTATATTAAATCTCTAAAAAAAATAGTACAATCTCTAAAAAAAATAGAATGCATTAGAGATTGTTTGTACACTTTAGTTAGAGTGTTTGCTATTTTTATTGCAGTTGCTCATGATCAGAGTTGTGTGTTGTCTCCTTAGTTGTGTTTTATTGGAGAGAGAGAGAGAGATTGAGTGAGTGACAGAGATGTTTGATTGGGAATTTTGGGATATTTTAAGTGGGAAAAATCCAAGATTTTTCTTTTTCTTTTATTATTTTTTTTAAAGAAGATTTATTGTTAAGCAGAATCTTGAATCTAGCAGATGATATTAATTAGAGAAGTGAAGTGATAAAACATGTTAGTCGCTCCCAAACATGTTTTGTATTGTTTAATTAACAGCTAATCTTCAATTAAAAGGCTGTTAGCTATCTAATTGTACCATTATTTCGTTATTAGTTGTGTTTTTACTACTTAGTACATGGTACTAGGTTTTACCACTAGTTTAAAAGAACAAAAATTACAAAGGTAAAGAATGTGCGTATATTATTTGAGAAAATAATTCAGTAGTAAGTTAATGTATTTCTACATTAGAGATTTAGGTTTGAGTCCTTATGTCTGCACTTTCCTCTAGTAAATAGTTGGGTGACAGCTAAGGTAGTTAAAAATTATAAAGTAACGATGAGTTTCAGACTGAATAATTATTGTGGTCTCTTGTTACGAAGCCACACTCAACTTTACTGATGTTCGGACGGTAGGCCTACTCCTTTAGAAGTAGTTGACTGAGGCAATCTCAAATGAGGATTATTTCGACCTTAATCCGTAAATTTAATAACCAATGCGCGTACGTGCGCACAGCTGTGTTTACCAGGTTAAGGAGGGGTAATGGCACACAAGGCACATGTTAGCTGCAATTGCCGCTGGTATTAGAACTTTGAAGTGTAAGCAAGACTGTCTAACTCGACCAATTCAACAAAAAAGGAACCAAAATTAATGAAAACGGATTGATTATAATTTATAGGTTAAACACACAGTACTCAAAAATTTAGTTATAATTCTAAATATTAAAAAATTGCAAAAATTGAATTGATTGTCTAATCTATAGACACAATATAATATAGTATTTTAATAAGCGAAAAAAATATAACTTGGTTCTTGTAAATTTTAGAGCCCAAAAAAATTGATATGACAAAGTTTCTTAAAAGTAAGTTTTTAAATATTTTTGCAAATGTAATTTTTTTAGTTAGATAATTAGAGAATTATTAGTATTACATTTAAAATTTATTCAAAGAATACTCCAAATCCATCCAAGGGCTACAATCGCCACCACAACTCCTCTTCCACATGGTATATGATACACACGTACTGATTTTGGACTCTGGAAGAATGCTCATAATATATTAATTTAGTCTATCAATCCAGTTGTATACACGTACAATAAGTCAAATTAAATTGTATATTTTTAATTTAATGGTCTGAAGCCAATGTTTGTTTTTTACTCTCTCAAAGATCCATTCAGCGTGAACAATTCTGTTACATAATCCCCCTTATTGATTTTCATTAGAAATTTTTTTATAAAAAAATCAATCCTAATTATATCAATTAATGAATTTTTAAGTTGAGATCAGAATAATTTCGCATATATATCTCATTTAATCTAACCTATAGAAATGGATCCATTTCCCGGACATTGATGGACCCAAGCGGTCTCTTCAAGCTGACTACGGCGATTACTGAGTTTTAAACTAGTACCGCACGAGTACAGTGAACCTGGTAGTCAAAGGAGGGCATTGTCTCTAAACGTAGGGTTGAGACTCGAATTCCAATTATAAGTGAAAAAAGTACGTTAAATTACTACTAATCTACTACCTCGAATGATTTTCCTACATTTTGCTATTGATACGGTAACGACATTTTATAATATACTAACATGACATACAAATGAAGAAATTTCTCATAAAATATGACTATATAAATTCGTCTAATAAGATACATAAAAGATATGTAAAGATTAATAGTATTTAATAATTTATTTATTTTTTTGCAGTCAACATAATTTTTATAATTTAACTAAATTAGTATATGTTTATTGTATTTGTACTTATGCATGCGCAAAATAATTTTCTATTTGTCAAATAGCTGGTGACATGGAATCAAGTTCGAGGGGGAGAACATGCAATGAAGTTTCTTAGTAATATCGTGTAATAACCTAATAATGGACATTGGACATTTTCGTTTATTCGTAACTTCGAACAAATAAAAGACGTAAATTAAAAATGTTAAAAATTTTAACCTGATAATGTTAAAGATTTTATATTATGACACAAATTGAAAAAAACTTCCACATCGCGCATGGTTAAAAACTAGTATCACTAAAATTTAACACTATATTTACATAGAAATGAATCCGTATAAAAAAAACTCAATTATTTTATTTATGCAATTATTATTATTATTTGAATCTTTAAAAATTCAAATTTTCTTATAAACATAGTTAATTTAAACTGCCATTGCAATAAATCGATCTGCAACTATCAATGAATGTTTAACTGGTTTATTTTGATTGGTTGCGATTTTAAAAATTTTGAAATTGCCATTAACAATTTAATTTGAATATAAATGTTAAATCAACTTAAACTAAACAGAGTACACCCTAATTTGAAGAAAATAGTGATTTCTTGATGAACAAATTCGGAAATTTTGACACTTATTTTATCTGTTTGTGGTTTGTTTGGTTTACAAAGAATGTTTACAACTTCACTAAGAAATTTCTATTAATTAGATAAAAATAACTGGCCGTCGGAGTGTAGGCTATCGGTTGCATGAATTAGCTATTAATTTATATTATTATTATTTATTTTATAGGTTAATATAGTAACTAGTATTTATGTTTTTTTGTATTTTATTGCAATAGATGAGTACGTAGATATCATTTTTGGGTGCTTGGCAACTAATTTTCCTTTTGGGTGATTACCAACTAATTCTTATATGTAAACTGGATTTATAAATATGCGCTGAAAAAGCGTAACCATGTCATCTAGGTTCATATTTTATGGTTAGTGAAAAAGGCACAACTAGGTCATTATTGCGTGTATGATTTTTGGGAAGAAAAAAAAAAAACCCTTATTTCTAATTTTCTATTCGTTTGTGCTGCAATTTGAATTCAAATCACTGAAACTAAGAGTGTTCCAAAAATCATTGAAACTAAGAATTTAAATATCAGTAATACCAACAAACGTCGATATCTGGTATTTATAAACAATTGTGCTAGAGAAAGTAGAAACACTTAAAAATTTGGCAAATTATCACTACCGCTTATAAACGGCCAGCATTTTGCCCGTTAATTAATGTCAAATTTTATTCTTCCTTGTTTATAATGTTTATTGGCTTAATGATCAATTTCACCTAAAAGTTTTGGAGTTTTTTAAATTTTGTCCAAAATTTTTTTTAATTCATCCAACACGTTACGTCAGTTAATTTAAATTGACCTAATCCGCATTTTGACCATTAAATCCGCTGATGTAGTAGCACCGACCAAGATGCCGACTCATACAAAGTAGCCAAATTAGTATGCTATGTGGGAAAGTGACGATGATGTGGCATTTTGAAATTTAATTAAAATAAATTTTAATTTTAATTTATGATTAATATACAAAAATGTCACCAATTTTAATTAAAGTAATAAATCTAGTATCAATTTTAAAAAGTAATAAATTTAAAATCAACTTTACCTATAGTAACAAATCTAACACGCAATAATTTTATATGAATAGAATCTATTAGTTTCGATAACATATTTATAAACATATGTTTGTTTTGATGACATGATAATCATATAAATTAGTATCACATTATCGAAATAGATAAATTCTATTCAAGAAATTTCACAGAGTGTTAGATTTGTTATTTTAAATAAAATTAGTACTAGATTTGTTACTTTTTAAAATTGGTACTAAATTTGTTACTTTAATAAAAGTTGGTAATATTTTTGTAAATTAACAATTTAATTTAAGGAAATTTTAATTACATTTAAAATTTTAAATAAAAATCAAAAAAATAATTTCTCTCTCCTCCATCTTGCCTTTCTCTCTCTCTCTCCTCCCTCCTTCCTTTCTCTCTCATCCTTCCTCCCTTCTTCCTCCCTCTCTCTTTTGCTAGTAAGCAAGCCACTACTCATCATCCTCCCTTGATAGGCTTTCTATGGCAATCATTGAAGCACATCTATTTTGCCAATAAAAACACATAATTAATAATTTTTTTTTACCATATGTATAGTGCTTAATTAAAGGAAGAAGAAATAAATGAATAAAAAAGTTCCTAAAAATTTTGGAGATTGCTGTCGGTTCTTACAAGGGGTAAAACAACATTAAAATCGACCTGCGTTAAACAAACAAAAAATAAATTTTAATTTTGACATTCCAAAAAGAGAAATAGATTAAAAGAGGGAAGAAAGGAAGGATTTTTCACTTTAAAACATTGACCTTGTGAGTTTAGAAATGACCCATGCCTCTTCTTCTTCTGTTTCTTCTTCTTTTCCTATTTTCACTCTCCTCCCTCCTTTGTTTCTCTTTCTTCCCTCCTCTCTCCATTAACGATCTAAAACGAAGAAAGGGATGAGGGAGGAGAGAGAGAGGGAGAGAGAGGAAGGAGGGAAGAGAGAGAGATGAGGGAAGCAAGAGAAAGGTAAGATGAAGGAGAGAGAAATTATTTTTTTAACTTTTATATAATTTTTTAAATATAATTAAAATTTATTTTAATTAAAATTGAAATTTCTTTAAATTAAATTTTAAAATGTGACGTTATTATCACTTTTGACGTGACATGCTGATCTGACAACTTTTGTATGAGGTGGCGTCTTAGTTAGTGCCACGTCAGCAGACTTAACATAGAAAATTCTGATTGAGTCGATTTAGACTAACAGACGTAACGTAGTGGATGGATTTGAAAAAAAAAACCATTTTAGACAAAAAATTAAAAAATCCCAAATTTTTTTGGAAAAAATTATTAGGCTATGTTTATTTTGCTAATATGTATTTTTTTATGATTGCATTGTTCTTAATTGAGAGGCTCTAATACACACACCTTGAATATAAGCCAAACATAATGCCAAAATTGAGCGCTTGCAAGAGAGTGAAAGGAGCTTTGGGGACCTAGAACATGGCCAATTTCTTCACGTGGTTGTGTCTAGTTAGTTTTACCCATAATAATACTATGTTATTACATTTAACTCGTGTTAAACGTGTTCATTCGGTCATGTTGTTCCTTTTTTTTTTTTTGACAAAAGGGTAAGAATCCAATTTCATTGATGTGAAGAGTCACCATACAACAAGCGTTGAAGGTTTTACGAGGGGTTGTTAACTCATTCCACTGGACATGAGCTCGATATGGACTAATTTGCCACCCAATCCGCTAGCCTGTTAGCTAGTCTAAAAATCACTAAACAATAGCAAAGATTCATAGAACTTAACATATTACAAATGTCTCTCAAAATAAGCTTCGAGGTCCACTGCCAGTCGTCAGGCTTGCCTTGTATAGCATTAATGATCTCCAACCAGTTTGTTTCAATAGTAACCACGTTTTGGCAAAGAGACTTTACTAATTGGAATCCCATTATGAAAGCAAAGGCCTCTGTTAAAAGTGGTGATATAGCATGTTGTATTATTGCCATCCCTGAAACAATTAAGCCTCTAGAGTTGTTGCACACCGCGGCAATTCCGGCTCGCTTGGAGTGGCTGTTAAAGAAGGCATCACAATTGATCTTGTAGTTACCTAATAGTGGAGGTGACCAGTTTTGACTTCTGGTTGGTCCTGTATAGGTCAATTTGTTTCTCAGGCCAAATGCTAAAAGACGGCTTGATTTCTTGTTTTCCAAATATGCCAGCAATGGAAGGTTAGCTATACAACTGACTATGAGGCCTTCATTGATAACATTCTTCTAAAGATATCCTCTCACTAGATTCCAAAGGAAGGGAATCCTATTCCAGAGGGGCAATAACCAATAGGACCACCAAACTAAGTCGCTTTAGCATGCAGGCAAAAGAAGAAAAGATGTTCGATGGTCTCAAGTCCCTCTTCACATATTACACAGGTTGCATCCTTCTGAACACCTTTCCCCTGCAAATTTGCCAAAGTGGGCAGCCTATCATGCATTGCTCTTCATAGAAAGAGTTTAATTTTGGGGGTTTTCATGTTCTAGAGGTGCCACCACATCTATAGAGAGACTCTGTGGAAGGTGCTAATCATTGCTAGGCTATGCTCCTTGGATGATATGTAGTATCTCGAGCAGATCGTATATCTGCTGATTTTCATATGTGGTCTCTCACAGATGTTGCTTGTGTAAAATGTATGCGGATCCTTGTGTTGGTTCCAAAATTACCTAAGAGGGGGGGGGTGAATTGGGTAATATAAAAACTTATAGCCAATGTTTAAACAAATACATTAATAATTCTCAATATTTGTAATCATCAAAACCGAATAATGAAACCTTAAAGTCTCAATACCTTAGTCTTAATGAAGAAAGGGGTATTAGTGTATTGCCAAATACACTTTAATCCTCTGCATAGAATACTAGACTAGCTTGCTATGCTCTCTGGTTTACCCTTTAGCAACCAAGAAAAGTTCAACATTCCTTTTCCTTGCACTATTAAGTCCCTGACCATATAAATGCCTTTTATGGATGGTCTAGCGGAGTGGATATTGAAGTTTGGTAAATCCGGCACCAATGGCGAATTCCATATTGTTATGCCTGTTTCCATTTCCTACTTGCCATTTCACTCCCTATTTTAAGATTTCCCTACCATACAAATGACCTCTCCACCCCCAAGATGGTGCTTGGTGCTTGGCTACATATAGGAAAGTGAAGGCTGGGTAATAAAGACCTCTCAATACTCGAGCCCATATGGCGTTTGGGCTTGTCTATGGTCTCCAACCTTACTTAGCCAATAAGGTTTGGTTAAAAGCTTTTAAATCTTTGAAGCATAGGCTGCCATCTCCAATTGGTTTTGTTAGTTTAGCCCAACTAACCAAAAAATTCTTCTCTCATCATCTTGTTGCCCCCACCAAAATTATGAGATTATGGAATGATCTTCTTGCAAAGTCCTGCTGGAGATCTCACTATTGACATTGCATAGGCAGGGATGACAGTGATCACTGATTTAACAAAAACCCCTCTACCAGTTTGAGAGAAAAGCCTTCTTTTCCAATTTTGTAGCTTTCGTTGAATGCACTGTAGGATATAATTTATGACCTTTGTTTTGGGAATTTCCAACTGAATAAGCAAGCCGAGATATTTATCTAAGGCATCAAGTCTTATTATCCCCAAAATATTCTGAATTTGTTGCCTTTGCTGTTGTGGTGTATTTGCACTAAAGAGGACCCCGGACTTGGCAAGGTTAATAGCCTGCCCTGACGCAGGGCAATAGGAAGTTAGCAAGTTTAGCAGACAAGTGGCTTCCAGGTTTGTTGCTTCCGCAAACAGCAAGGTGTCATCTACAAAAAATATGTGTAATAGAGTTGGGCAGTAATTTGATAACTTGATTCCATAGATCGTACCGCTATAAACCGCATTGGTTAGCATTTTTGAGAGAACATCAGAGACAAAAAGAAAAAGATAGGGTGAGAAAGGGTTACCTTGTCTAATGCCTCAAGTTGGTGTGAATGGGTCCAATGGTTTTCCATTTAGCAGGACTTGGAATGATACTGATGAGACACACACCATAATCTTCCGTACCTAGCTCCTTGAGAAGCCCAATCTTTGAAAATTTGTTGGAGAAAGGGCCACTCAATGTGATCATATGCTTTTTGCGTATCGATCTTCATAGCCATATTCATCTGTCGTCCTTGTTTGCATCTTATTGCATGAAATACTTCCTGCGCCGTATAGATATTATCCTGAATTGCGCGGCTGTGGACGAAAGCATTTTGGAAGGGTTTTATGAGGCTCTCCACCCTTGTTGGATTCAGTCTTTTAGGAATGAGAGTAATAAAGGTCTTGTTGACACCTTTTGGAAGAGTGCCTTTTCCAAAGAATTCTATAACAACATTCTCCACATCCTTACCAATAATATTCCAATAGGTTTTGATAAAAGAACCTCGATATGTCATCCGATTTTGGAGCTTTTTGTTTTCTCAATTGCACGAATTTCTTCCCTTGTGGGCATTGTGTCCAAAACCTCATTGAGTTGTGAAGGGACCATATGGGGTACATGGGCTAAGACTTCAAACAATTTGGGGTATGTTTTGTGAGGTGAATAGCTTGGTGAAGTAATCGTTGATATGTCGTGCAATATTTATTTCCTCTTTAATGCATCTACCTTCCTCGTTTTGAAGACATTCAATTCTATTGTATCTCCTCCAATTAGTTGCACTTTGGTGGAAGAATTTAGTATTTCTATCCCCCAAAGCTAACCAATCTATTATAGACCTTTGTCTCCAATGGACCTCAATTTCCAATGGTAATACAGCTCCTCAATGATCATTTTTTCCTTGGCTAGGTCATCCTCAGTTGAAGGTTGTAATTGGTTTTGCTTTAATTGACAATCAAGCTAAGAGATTTTTATCCTCATGTTCCCGAAAGTCTTTTTAGCCCATTGTTGTAGGGCCATTACGCACCTAGCAATCTTCTCATGCCATGAGTTCTAAATGGCCCCCATGACATCTTCTATCCACGCATCAAGGATTTTATAATGACATTGATCATGAGATGTGCATTTTAACTCAAATCTAAAAAGCTCGATTTTCTTTCACTGAATAGTGTGTGTTGACAACATGATGGGTCTATGATTAGAGCCCACCCTTTGTTTATGCTGTAGAAAGGACTCTGAGAAAAGCTTGCACCATTCATTGTTAATAAGGGCCCTATCTAGCCTTTCTAGAGTATTGGCCCTGCCACTTCTTTTGTTACTCAAAGTGTATTTTAGCCCTTTGAAACCAAGATCCATCAGATTGTACCTATACATAAAATCCTCCAAAAAATGTAATTGTGTCTGACTGACCCTTTTAACACTTGCCTTCTCATTCGTGTGTCTCAAGTAATTGAAATCACTGAGGCACAGCCATGGAGTATTCTATGCCGGAAAAAGGGAGTGAATGGCATCCCATGCTTTGGCTTGGATAGAGGAATTGGGTTCTCTCCATAAATACATGACATAAACCAGGAATTCTCCTCTCTCATTGACATTGATAGTTGATAACATTATGTGAGTAATTAACAATTGATAGAGATATTTCATCAGTCGACCACAATGCCAGTTCTCCTTCCCTTTGAATTAAAAATTTCAATTTTTTTGTTAATGAATTCAGTTGATTGAATGGTTAACCGAAACCGAACCAAAATTTTTGGTTAACCAAAATTTGGTTATTTCAGTTTAGAAACGATTTTCAATTTTACATAACTAAAAATTTCAGTCGGAAAATAGATTTAGTGGTTCGGTGTAGTTAATCGAACCATAAACATTCTTATTCATGATTAACCACTGGGCTAGGCATTGTGTAGCTTGTGGAGGTGAGCTTTGAAGCGTAACAAAATTTTTAAAAAAGAAAACGCAAAAATTTTTTGAATTTATCTAACAAGTATAAATGATCAATTATATTTAGATGTTCCAGCATAATATCTTCAATTAAAAGTGATAACTCTTATTTATAGAGTATTTCCTATTTAGAAGATCAACTTTTGCTTTTATGATAAAGGACGTTAATAGAAATCAAAATTAATAGGGAGTGTAGGAATGCCAAATAAGATTTAGAAGAACATATTGTTGAATAAAAGACAAATTTATTTATCACAAGCACTGACATATTTATTCAAAGATTGGCCAAACTCTTCCAGCTTCAACTACAATTTAAGTTTGGTAATCTCTACGCTCATATTTTCAGGCCCAAATGTGCTTGCCATTAATATGAAATTTGGCTATGTGTTGGCCATTCAAAATGCAATCCATAGTTGCTATGGAACGTAGGATGATCTTTGCATACAAGGGTTGCTCGTTGGTGGCAATGTTGTCTTGCATTTGGAAACTAATAACGCAGTCACCAAATTTGTTCATAAAGAGGTTAGTCACCTCCTTTTTTGTCACCAGAAACCCTTGCGAAAAGGTGAGAAACATCGTCCTATCATCTTCTATGATATCATTATAGGGCTCCCAACTCCAAAGCCCGCTTTTGGGGATCTCGTGGTCTATTATCCTAGGCATTAAGATGATGTCACCGAACAATGGATGTGGAGAGTTGGGAATAATAAGTGATCGCTGATTGGGAATTGGTAGTGAAGGCGGTGGATCTGCAGGCAAAACACGTTGTAGAATATCTGTAAAGATGCGACAACAAATGGTGTTGAGAAAGTTTTTGATGCCGCTTATTGTAGTGAACTTATTTGAGAGGAAAAATGACAAATCAATGCCCTTTCCCAAGATCTTGGAAGTCAAGGGCATGCCACCATTTGGCAACCAAAGAAGGGTATTGCATTCAAGATATTTTAATGATAAACTAGCTTCATCAGCCAAGAAATTCACCATGGAATTGAACAAGTTAGGCACTTTTACTTACCCATTTGCTCTAGCCATAACCATAATGCCATAAGCAATAAAGATTCTGTTGGGTCCTGCATCAAAGTGATGACCAATCAAGAGAAGACTTTTCTATCTATGCTATAAAAGGCATGAAGCTCATCTTGACTAATGTTAGTACTAGTTGTCGCCATATGCGAATGATGACTAAGACTATTGTGCGTGTGAGAGAGGGAAGAGTAGGTGAGGATAGGATAATGAGATGGAAGGTATAAATATAGGTAATTTTCATTGACATGAAGTTGTTTAAATACAGGCTACCAAATTACTTTCCTTGTACTTCTTATCAAGTAAATACTTTCTTAATTATGCTATTAACACTAAAAGTTGGGGATTACTTTCACTTCATTTTTTTGGCATAAAATTTGACATCAATTTATAGATTAATTAAATTAATCTTTCTTATGCCAAATATGTTACTAATTATATAGTGTAGATAAACATCTTATAATATCCTTGTATTTCTTGTAGTTTTGTTTTTCTTTCTCACTTCCACAGTTAATATCCATTTTTAAGTTTAGCTGCGCATCACAATTTTACAGAAACTAAGTTGAGTGACTCTTAGTGAAACCAACCCTTTAATTAGTAACTAAGGGGGTGTTTTATTTTGTATATGAGAGTTGTTGTCGTTGATGCTATTCTAAAAAATAAGAACTTAAGCGTTTAGTTAAGTTTTATAACTGATAGATGCCTTCAAAAGTAGCTGATAGAAAAAACACGTCTAGGTTATTTTTTTTATTTTTATCAACAAATGATAAGTATAATATTTACAATAACACCCCCTTTGGCCTTTACTGTAGTGAACCTGCAAGTAGTCAAAAACAAAAAGCAACAAAAATACAGGGACATAAAACGCTACAGGGAAAATGTTAAAAGCGACAAATAAAATAATTTTTTTTTCAACTCTTTGTTTTTGTGAATAGTAGTAAAGTAACAAGGGAAACAATATTGTTTTATTGATAAATAATAATTAATAGAGTACAAATAATATCATTTTAATAGATTCACAATAACTCTATTTTTTTATTTTTTTTTTGTGTGTAAACAATAACTTACATAATATAAATAATAATATTTTTTAAGTACTATAATTTATATAGTAAAACTTAACACATAAGATATATTTTTATAAATTTAGTTTAGATTAAGTAGAGGCAAAAAGATTATCAATAATTATAAAACCGAAATACAGTGTCTAAATTGGTCATTTTATTGTATAATTAGTAACATCAATAAGCAAACAATAATTAACAATTAGCAATTAATAATAATAAAGAATAGCAAAACTAATGACCCCTTAAATAATTATTTCTTAACAATCCGCTTTCTCATAAAAGATAGTCGAGAAAGTAAGACAAAGTTAGACATATGAGAAGTCAAAAGAGGTATAGAAGTTTAAAACTATAAGATTGTAGGAGAAAGATTGCATAGAAGACTAGAATCTTCATTTTCTATAGAAAAAAGTCCTTGCAAGAAAACTTAAAAGGTTTTAGAATAAGATAAAATGTACTTTTTGTTAACACTAATAAGTAAAATCTCTAATCCATATCATTCATTTTGACTTTTACTAACAAGTTCACATAAAAAAAATTATTAACTCAAAAAGATTCAATTTCCCTCAAGCCTTTGTTGCCACTGATAGGTTCAATATTTACATAGGTTTATGCATAATTTTTATATATATTTGGATAGTTTAACTGTGTAAATATTGTAAATTGAGGCAAATTCTACTTCGGTTGCTTGTTATATGCTTTGTAGGACAATTGGACATAACCGAAGTATTTGACGCTTAGAAAAAGGAACCTATCGGGTTTGAAGGAGAAGAAACGAGCCGAGCACCAAAGAACCGAATCAAAAGTTTGGTTGGAAAGCTAATATGTGGTCAGTTCGGGTAGAATTACACAACTTTGCGCACTACTCAGTATTTCAGCCATAACTTCCTCTACACAAGTCGGAATTGGATGATTCTTAAGTCGAATCGAAGCTAAGAGATAGAGCTACAAGTTTTCTGTTTCGACTGACTTCGGATTCTGCCTGAAAGGGTCGCAATTTGGGTCCGAAAATAGAGGGTCAAAACTGTCCAGAAAATTTATAAATCCTTTTCCGACTCGAATTTGGACTCTTTTAGGGCTTATAATCAAGCCTTGAGTCCATAAAAACCCCAATAATTGTGAAATTACCCAATAACAATGCCATAAGTGAACCCATAAGGCAATGACCCACCAAATTATGCATAAGTAACACAGGGATGCAGTTAAGGGAAGAGGTGTTCATAAGATATGGAAACCCAACAATGAGATAGAATAATTAACCCAATATACCCATTAAAAATCACAATCTCAAAGATTTCAACCAAGTAATCAAAACCCAATCATCAATTTCAAAATTGAGCATCAATTAAGCATAAATTGATAAGAATTAACAACACCCATCATGAATTGTAGCCAAAGAAACAACACCCAAACATCAAATTCAAATACCCATGGATTATGAACAACATTCAAGTTATAATAAATTGAAAGAGAAGCACAAAATAAGAACATCATCATAGGTTCCTTTACTAAAGGATGTGGGTAACAATTACAAACCTTATAACCAAGGTAGAACTCTCCACAAGAAGAAGAAAAACCAAAAACTTAGGGGAAATAAAACTAGAGGGACTTAAAATAAAGTTGAGTGGAGGAAAGAAGAATGGGAGAAACTTGAGTAGAGGGATAATGGAGGCTTGGGTTTTGTATATGGGAGAATAGAGAAGAGATTGGTGAAAGAAATGTAGGATTTGAGTAGAAGGAGGATGAATAGATGAAGGTTTTGGGTATGGAAGGAGTTCGGTAAAAGGAGTAGAAGAAGAAGAAGAAGAAGAAGAAGCTGAAGAGTAAAGAAAAACGTGGGAGGCCTCTTGGGTTTAAAACCCTTTTTTTTTTTTTTTGGAGGCTACTCTTTTGAACAGAAGACGATATAGAGAAGCATAGAGAGCGAAGAGAAAAAGAGCATAAAGAAGGAACACAAAGACGTCGAAACGAGTTTTCAATTCCTTCTCATTTCTTCTTTCTCTGTTGAACTCTTGATGTTTATTAGTTATTTTTTTTTTCAGTTTTTAGTATGAGTAGCTAGAACTCTAAACTAGGGCGAAAGGGATGTAGCCTAGTTTAGGGTTGAATTATATGATTTTTGTGGATATTTTAGATGTTCTTTGGATTATATTGCAATTTCATGTTGAGAACTGGAATTTGATTTATCTATTTTGCTCTTAAATATACTTTTGTGCCTGATCACCATGAAAGTAGTCATAGGATTTGTGTTGAGATCGACAGATGAGACACGAGTCGTACACTAAATAGATAAACATATGGATTTTGAGTCAGAGATGAGATAAATTCGTATGATGTCAATAAAAATTCTCTGTTCTTAATGAGTTGAATCTGATTTGTGTGAGTTCGAGAGAAGAGCACAATTAGATTGAATATGGTTAGGGTTACTTGACAAAGAACACTAACTAAATAAGAAGAGTTGACATTCAATTCAATTGTCCACGAAATTTTCATATAGTTCAATCCTTTCTAGGTGAATGCCCATAGCCCTAGTATTTTTATTCTTGAACCGTCTCCATAGTGTCATTAGTTTTGTTTAATTAGTTTAATTTTTTTATTTAATAGTATTTATTTTCTTTTTATAATTTTCGCAACACCAATTTTCTGCTCAAGCAACATAAATTATGATTATCCTCTGTTCCTTTGGGTTCGACACTTGGAGTATTCACCAGGTTTTATTACTACGATTGGCCCTGTAAGCTTGCAGGATTTTACCCGGTTAGCCACTATTCCATCTGTCTTTCTAACATCTCAGATTGGCCCTCCATCTCAACTTCAAACTTCATGAATTTAGCTTCATTATTATTTATGACCAGCAAATCATCAACATAGAGTGAGATAATCAAAACGTCTACTTTTGAGCTTCCCTTGACATATAAGGTAGCATTATTTTCACTTTTTTTGAACACTTTACTGCATAGGAAGGTGTCTATTTTTCTATGTCAAACTTTGGGAGCTTGTTTTAAGCCATACTAACCTTGACAAGATTTTAAACTTTTTGTTTAGCACCTACTATGTGAACCCCTTCAAGTTAAGACACATAAATGACCTCTTCCAAAACTCCATTCAAAACTATGGACTTTATATTCATGTGACTTATTTTCCATTTTCTTTGAGCTGTTAGAGCTATTAGGATTCTGATTGTATCTATTTTGGCTACTAGTGAAAAAGTGTCACCACAGTCAAGTCCAAGCTATTGTGCAAAGCCTTTACACAACAATTCTTTCTTTGTATTTGTTGATAGAACCATTAAGGTTTAATTTAACCTTATTAACCCACTTAACTCGAATAATTTGCTTGTTTTCAGGTTAGTCAATTAACTTCTATGTTTGATTATTTTTTATAATTGTAATTTCTTCTTTTATTACCTTGTTCAACTCCTCAAACTGACTTGCTTCTTCATAAGTTATAGGCTCCATAACAACTTTGTTCCGTCTTCAATAGATCTCAACTAATGGCCTTGATCCCCTGGCATGTGGATTATCATAAATTTTAGGCTCCAACCCCACACCAGAATCCACAGTCTCAGTGATTCCTATAGCCAGTGCTTTATATTTTCGATCCTCCTCATACTCCCAACATGCTGATTCATCAATCGTCAAGTCCCTACTCACAATGATTTTCTTTGATGACAAGTTGTAAACTCTATAACCTTTTGACTGAGAACTATAACTAACCAAAATACTTTTTTCAGCTTTTGCATCCAATTTAGTTTTTTTTCATCAGGCACATGTGTATAAATTAATCATCAAAACACCCTAAGATGTTTAACCGAGGGTTTTAAACCAGTCCATGCTTTAATTAGAGTTTTCCCCTTCACTAACTTAGTTGGAAACTTGTTTTGAAGATATACAATAATATTCGCTGCATCTGTCCAATAGCACTTTAGTAGTTTCTTCTTAAATAACATACATCTGGCTGTCTTAAGCATTGTTTTGTTACTTCTCTTTGCTACTCCATATTTGTTGGGGGAGAATAAGCAACTGTTGGTAAGTGCTTAATTCTAGCATCTTGACAATATTAATTAAATTCTTTTGATAAATACCCCTACCATTATCACTTCTTAGAGCCTTCAATACACGGCCACTTTCCAAGTCAATCACTACTTTAAATTTTTTAAATTCTTAAAAACCTCAAAATTCTGTTTAAACCAATAAATCTAGGCCATCCTATAATAGTCATTAATAGACAACAAAAAATATCTGCTGGCACTAAGAAACTCAATATTCATTGGTCTCTATATATATGAGTGGACTAACTGAAGCCTTTCTCTTTTGCTTTCCATGCACTAGAACTAAAAAAAGGCTCCCTATAATGCTTACCAAGCTCACATGTTTCACAAACACCAAGCTCATTCTTAACAGTTAGTAAACTAGTTGGTAGCGCATCCTGTTGTCCATACTAGATTGACCTGATGTTGTAGTGCCCAAATTTTTTATGCCAAATTTGTGAATCTTCAATCACCTTTCTAATATTACGATTTGACTTCTCAATTTGTTGTAACTTTAATGGAAAACTTTTGTTTTCCATGGGCATAGTTACAAACTCAGTACCAGCAATGTCAAACACAACATATTCTTTCCCTTTAAATAATAAAGTAGAATCATTTTGTATCATTTGACCAATACTCAACAAATTTTGGTCTAAATCAAGTACAAGCAATACATCTGAGATTCAGTGAGTACCTAAAGCAATTTTAATGACAGCTGTAACTTTTCCTTTCATTGAAACCTTCTTACCATTACCAACTGTCAGAGCTCTTCAGAATTTCTTCAATTAGCTGAAAAGTTCTTCATGGCTAGTCATGTGGAGTGTATACCCACTATTCCAAAACCAGGCCTCTTGATCATGATTTGAACTCACCAGCATGGGGGATAAGCAAAAAAATAGTCCTACAGGTTTGTGTTTGTTTCAAATAAGTCCTAAACGTTAGAGAAATTTTTTTTAAGTCCTAAACATTAATGGTTCCATTTTAAACGAGTACGTTTCGTGACAGAACCCTATTTGACCGTTAATTTGCCTATTTGACCGATTAAAATAAGACTTTAAAACGAAAATACTCCAAGAAAAATATTTTTAATTGAATTGAAAAAGATTATACGGTTCAGTCAATGTATTTTGACTGACACAAAATGGAAAAAAAAAACAAAGACAAAAGTAAAACAAAACAATTCACCCACGTGCGTATTTGGCTAATAGGGAAACCCTAGAGCACATACAACAGAGGTAGCCTCGATGCACAATCCTCAATAGTCCAATCGATCAAACTAAACCATAGCAATCTACCCCCATTTCGTCTGAAATTAGTACAAACAATAACATTTAACCCACAAATAAGGCCAATGATCGTTTGATTTAGTGAAGAATTGCGTCGAAATTCAATCTTGATTAGGTAAAATGCTAGTCCTCATGAGTGGGTCGTTTCGGGTTTTGTCAGTAATTTTTTTTTTTCAAAATGATCTAGGGGTGTTGTTTTCAATTGTTTGAAGGAAGATAATAGCAGTTTGTTTCCTTTGTTTTTGTGAACAAAATAGTGGGTTTGTTATTGGTTTGGTTATAGTTTTTTTTTAATAAACTAAAAAGGGGTTTTTGTTGGTTGTTTGAATATGGGTGTTTATCGGTTGTATTTAAGGAAAATTTGTTGGTTAATTGGTTGTTTTTGGTTGTGCGATGCTGTTACTGACATTGTGAATGTTTCACTTGTGTTTGTTCTATTCAATAGAGTGGAAAAATAATAAAGATTTGTCCCAATTTGTTGTTTTGTTCATTGTAGTTGTTGACAATTTATAATATATATAACTATTGTTTATTCAAAGTTGTGGGTGGTGTGGCTTGAAAAAGACAGTAATGGAAGATAAAGGCAATAAAGTTGTTGCAGTGGTTGGGACCACATGCTGGCCTTCATTCATACTTCTTTTTGGTTGTTGAACCCAAGTTGTTGTCTTTTAAGCCTGTGATTGCTTCTGCTGTATTTATTTGGAGACCTAGTTGTTGTGGTGGAACAAAACAGGAGGACCTTTGTTTGTTTGTGGCATGTGAGTGACTTTCATGCATAAAATATTGTTTTGTTGTCCTTAGACCAATTTTATTTTTTTCAAATGATAGGCCTTTAAAATGAATAGTCTAATATGTTTGTGACTTTTGATGTTGTATTGCAGTCTAAAACATTTTCTTGTGTTTGTTGTTTACTTTGGCAGAATGGAGAACACAGATGGACACATGTCATTCTATTATGGTGGGGTCCTGCAAAGTGGTCCACCTATCACTTATATCGGGGGTAGTGTAGAAAAATTTGGAGTTGATATTGATAGGTTGTGTTATTGGGATGTACAAAGTATTATCATAAAGGATTTAGGATATCCAAATTTTAAGGAGATATACTATAAGATTCATGAGGAGGGGAAGAATGCAGAGCATGTGGAAGTTTAAGAAAATTTTGATAAAGGGATCCTTGAATTTGGGCAAATTATTTTCAAGTTTAAGAATGTGGATGTTTATGTCATTCACAATGAAAAAGATGCTACAATTCATAAAACTGATGATAGCAAATCAGGAGGTTGTGCTGAAAGTGGTTCAGTTCAAGGAGGTGGGCAGGGACATGATGCTGGAAACAGTTGTGAGGGATATCAAAGGGCTTCAGTATATTTTGATGACCTGGATGATGAAGCTATAGCTAGTATTGACTGGGACAACATTGAAATAGTGGATGAGAGAGAAAGAAGCAAATCTGATAGTTATACTAACCAAGAGACTGCTAGAAGAAAGACCAAAGATCGTATTAATGATCATATAGAAATGAAGATTACAGAGGGCAATATCAGGTTGCAAGTGAAAGTGATTCAGATGATGCTGAGAAGGAAGTAGAGGAATTTTCTAAAGGTACCATGAGCGTCAGAGAACTTTCTGATGATGATGATTCAGAATTGGAAGATGCAAGAGCTACTTTGAAGAAGTTCAATCAAAGCAGATATCCAGCAGAAGGTAAGGAGAAGGAAGATGGCTGGCTAGCATGGGTTGAAAAAGGAAAACAGATTTTGGAAGAACATGAAGAAGAATTAGATGATGATAATGCCACAGACTACCCCAGCACAAGTGAGCATGGTAGTTATGAGACGAGTGACAGTGAAGAACAAGACAGTGCAATGAGGAAGAAGTCTAAATTCCCTGTCCATAACCCAAAGCAAGATAAACCTATTTTGGAGCTTTCCATGCTATTTGGGGACATGGAAGAATTCAAGGCTGCCTTAAAGCTCTATGCTTTGAATGAAAGGGTGGACTTTGTGTATACTAAAAACTACAAACAATATGTGAGGGCTGTTTGCAAGAAGCAGATGTGTGATTGAAAGATTTCAGCAGTTTTTGTAAAAGAAATAAATTGTGTTCAGGTGAAGACTCTAGTGCCAAATCATGATTGCAACCCTGTTTTCAAGAACAGTAGGCTTTCTGCCCAATGGTTGGCAGCCAATCTTTTGAAAGGCATGACATCTATAGGTAAAATGACTTTGGAAGAAATCAAACAAATGGTGAAAAAACAATTGCAGTTGGAAGTTACCCATTGCAAGTGCTTCAGAGCAAAACAATTGGTAGTGGATGACCTAAGAGGAGATGCTACTAAAGAGTATGCAAAATTATGGGATTATAAGGCTGAGATTGAGAGAAGCAATCATGACATCACAGTTGTGCTTGTCAAAGAAACTCCATATTTAGGTAGAGCCATCCCAATGTTTGATAGGATGTACTTTGCTTTTTATTGTTGCAAAAAAGGGTTGATTGCTGGCTGTAGGCATCTAATTGGATTTGATTGGTGTTTTTTAAAAGGGGTTGTTAAGGGTGAGATTCTAACTGCAGTAGGGAGGGATGCTAATAACCAGATGTTTCTCATAGCTTGGGCTGTTGTGTTGAAGGAATCAACTGAGACATGGATTTGGTTCATAAGTCTTTTGAAAAAAGACTTGAGAATCACTAATGGAGAAGGCTGGGCCATAATATCTGATGAACAAAAGGTTGTGTATTTGTTTAATTGACCTCTATTTTAATTTATAGTTAATGTCAATATCTTACTATAATCCTTTTGCATTAACAATTTTTTTCTTTTGGCTAATTGTTGTAGGGTTTAACCAATGAAATAGGGACACAATTTCCTCAGGCAGAGCATAGGCTATGTGGGAGGCATAAGTTTGCCAATTGGAAGAAAAAACATAAGGGAGTGAAGCTGCACAGGTTATTTTGGGAATGTGTGAAGTCTACAAGTGAAGAAGAAATTGACATGAAGATGGCAGAATTGAAAGAATTTGATCCTCAAGCTCATGAAGATATGCTTAAAACCGAAAAGGAGAAATGGTGTAAGACGTACTTTAACCCTGAACTGAAAATTGATGTGGTTGATAATAATTTGTACGAAGCATTTAATGGCAAAATAGTTTTTGCTAGAGCCAAGGCAATCATTACCATGCTTGAGGACATTAGGATCTATATCATGAAGAGATTATAAAGGAATAGGGAGTCAGTAGATAAGTGGAAGGGAGATATCGGCCCTAGGATTCAAAGGAAATTAAGGAAAAATTTCAAAGAAAGTGGACATTGTCATGTTGAGTGGAATGGGAGTGATGGCTTTGAAATTAAGCATAGGAGAGATACATATGTTGTTAAATTAGAAGACAAAACCTGTTCATGTAGAGCTTGGATGTTGTCTGGTATTCCATGTCCACATGCATTGTGTGCAATAGACTATATGGGTGAGGATCCTATAACTTATGTTTCACATTGGTACAAAAAAGACATGTACATCAGGGCATATCAGTACATGTTGCAACCTGTGCATGGAGAGCATTTTTGGCCAAAGACAAGTCATGAGCCCCTGCTACCACCTCCCTTTCGAAAGACTCCTGATAGGCCACAGATTAAAAGGAGGAGAGAAGAGTGGGAGCAGACAAGAGATGGTGGAACCAGAAAGGGGGATAAACAACTGTGCAATTCCTACAAAAAGTCAGGACATAACAGTAGGACCTGTCCAGAGAAAAAGGGAGCTGATGCAACGACAAATCCCACAGAAGGTGCACCGATTTCTGATCCAACTAATGAACCTATGCTTGTCATTCAGCCCAATTCTCAAAATGCAGAATCTGTTGGAACAACAGATAAGGTATCATACACCATTATCACTTCAATAATGGGATTATCCTTGTATGCAGGCATCTATTGTTAATTTCAATTTCCTTTATTAATGCAAGCAAACAAAACTAAGAGTGGCAAATCTGCCCAACCAAAAAAGAAACAAGGTAGTAGTGCATTTGGCTCAGCAAAGAAAAAAAGGGGGAATACCATATCTGCCCCAGCAACTACTTTTGAAGCTATGCACCCTGCATGTCAATATCTTTCCCCTACAAGGAAGTGAGTATCAAAAAATAATGAACGTTATCAACTGATGTGGGTTGCACTTTGAAATAAAAGAGTTGTTTTTGCGGTTACAGAGCCCAAGATTTGCTGCTGCTGCTACAAAATCAAACAAACAGGCCACTGCTGACTCTGTTGTTGCCACGCAAGAGAGCCAAACTCTTAATGCATTTCCTATTGGCTCACAGGATCATCAGACCACTCAAGCAAACCACTTCCAAGAACTAGTTACGTTGTAATATCACCACAACAATTGCTGGTGAGGCTGAAGGAATCTATTTGCATCTTCAACTTCCTATCCGATTGTGTTGTCACATTTACATTTTTATTTATTTATCTACAAAGTACGTGCGAAGCAAAGAAGAAGAAGCATGCTGCAAAGAAAAATGAATCACATGGCCCTTAGGATTAGGGAAGATGGCAACGTTACGCAAAAAGAACTTATTTTTGTTGGTCGTGTCAGCCATGATTTTGTTTTTTTTTTTTTAATATTGCCTCTCAGTTAGGAGGTTGTGTACATGACCAAACTGGTATTTTTGCATATGGCCACAATTTTTGACAAGGGGATAGACACTATCAATGTCCTGACATCAGCGCATGTACTGATAGATTTTATTTTTGTACTTGTTGTGGTAACAACTTTTGTTATGGTGCTACAATTTTTTGTATTATTTGTGCAGAGATGCAGTAATCCACTTATAACAAATTTGATATTTTATGAAATGTTCCAGTAGAGATTATAGATAGTACCTCATTTCCCCAAATGCATTTTCATTTTTATTCATAATAGATACTTGTACTTACATATAATTAACTTAGTTAGATTACATGCCACTTCAAACTGACATCAGTGCATGAACTGATAGTATACAAAAATAACAAAATTAAGTGGCACTACTAACTCTCCCCTACTGCAATTCCTCTTGCAATCCACACTTACTTAATTTGCAACCCAGCTCACTACAACCACCAAAACCAAAAGATGCCACTTCGTAAAACTGACATCAGTGCATGCACTGATAGAATACAAAAACAGCATAATTAAGTGGTACTACTAACCCTACCCTACTACAATTCCTCCTACAGTGCACACGTACTTAATTTGCAATCCAGCTCACTACAACCATCGAAACCAAGACAACAAAAACAACAATTGCTCGAAGTCCCAACATCTCCCTCCTTTTCTGAGCTCTTTCTTTTTCCAAACTGGTAACCCTCTTCAACAAACCATGAATGATTTGCTTTGATCTTTCACACATAGAAGGATCAATCCAATGGAATGTGCCACACCCACCATTTTGCTGTCAATAATAGAGGAAAAAAACACAGATTTATCATACTAAATTTTTTCCTTCAATAAAAAAAAAAATTTCTTTCAAAAATCTTACCTTCAGACGGCCACAAGAAACAAATCTTCTTCCTGGGTTCAGCTCAGTCCATGAAGTGGGCATCACTACTTCTTTGCCACATTGGCATATCATATCGACTTTTTCTTTTGTTGTAACAATGCACTGCCGTTGATTCACGAAGCAGATGAGACCTACACTATAAGCAATTAAACGAAGAGGAAGAAGAAGTAGTAGACGAAGAGGAAGAAGAAGAAGAAAAAGAAGATCGTTATGACAAAAGGGATCAATCAATGATTTAGGGATTTATGAATTAGGTCAACTTGAGGGCTGTTAAAAAGATGTCTTTTGGTCAATATACGAATCCCGCGTATATAAGGGTCAAAATACTCTTTTCATATGGTATAAGCTATTACAGTTCAATTAAAATGTTTTTCTTAGAGTATTTTCATTTTAAAGTCTTATTTTAATCGGTCAAATAGGGTTCTGTCACGAAGTGTACTCGTTTAAAATGGAACCATTAACGTTTAGGACTTAAAAAAAAAATTTTAACGTTTAGGACTTGTTTGAAAAAAATACAAACCTATAGGACTATTTTTTTGCTTATCCCCACCAGCATGGCCACAAAAAGGTATTCTTTTTTCACTTTTTCTTCTGTAAAATTTACCTTCTAACTTTATTTATTTTGAATGCTTACTTGTCTTTGCTGTTGTTGTTCTTTCTTGAAATTCTTCTCAACATATCCAAACCTATGGCAGTACCTACATTGAATCTTTTTCCAATAACACTCATCTCTTGCATGGTTTGTCCTTTTACAGGTGGCGAACGGTAAAAATTTACCTCATTTTCTTATAGTTTTCCCAAATTCTACCTATTGTTTTTCCAAGGCAACTTGATCACCTGATGCTTTCTTTATATCGTTGACAGCTTATGATTTCGTTTTAGTTTTAATGACTAGAGCAATCTCACCATTACTCTCCAAATTCAAAAGCTTTATTTGCCTAATTTTTTTACCACCATAAAATTCCTCATTAATCTTATCCCAAGCTTCCTAAGCAGTTTGACATGTCGTAATCCTGGTAAATATCACATATGACAAAATAGAGTGAATACAAGTCAGTGCCTTATATTTTTTTGTACTTTCCTTTTTATGAAACTTGATTTGGTTAATGGTTGGATTTTTCGGTTGATGAGGTGGATCTCTACCTGTTTCCACCACTTCTGAAAGATCATGAGATTGGAGATAGGTCATCATCTTCACCGACCAAAGTTGATAATTTGATCTAGTGAAGATTGGGGGCACTGAGAGATTGACACCACTTGATGCCAAGTTTATAGCTCTGTCTCTCACATTGGGGTTTCATTCTACTTTTCACTCAAACTCTCTTTTTCAAATTGGTGTGCTTCAACTACAACTTACCCTCAATATCTCTCTTCCTTTGCTTAATTCTCCTCTCTTTATCTTTTAACTCCATAGCCCTTTTAAGATCTTTAGGGCTCTGACACCATTTGTAGGAGTTTAGAAATAATGAGATTGTAGGAAAAGATTGCACAAAAGACTAAAATCTTCATTTTCTGCAGAAAGAGGTCCTTATAAGTAGACTTAACACTAATAAGTAAAGTCTTTAATCCATATCGTACATCTGAATTTTCTCTAATAAGTTACAAAAAAAAAAAAAACTATTAACTCAAAAGATTCTATTCCCATCAGCCTTTGCTGCCACTATTCTATCTTTTTGCCAACTTCTACTACTTCTTCACTACTGCATAATCGGCTTGCATAGTCTCCAACCAAACTCTCTTTGACTTTGACAAGAGGTTAAGAAAGAATGTCTTCTTATACTTAGGCAAAGTTTACCAGTGTTGTTGGATATTTTGATAGATTCCTTGTGTTTGCTTACAATTGAGGAGAATTAAATAATTTATGGTCCTCTATATTTGAACCACACCCATTTCAACTTCTCAATTCCATTTTAAAGATGATACGAAACATTATCCATCGCATCCTCTCACTCTGTTTATTTCCATATTTAAATCATTAAAAAGGACAAAAAAAAGAAGATTGATTTGAGATATAATTAAAACTTTTAGAGAGAAGAAGTCAATTGAGTCTATAAAAGATAAAATCTAATCTAGAAGAGGAGAGTTAAAAGAAATCAATTAGGGGAATCAGTCATAAAAACAAGAAAGAAGTTTCTTGAGCTTTGGTCCCCAAGTGAGAAAAAAATAAAAAAGGACAAAAATCAAGAATTAACCATTCATGTTTAAATGTTTTTGATCCATGCTCAAATCATTTTTTACTTAAAAATCCACTGTTCATGTTAATAACATAACATGATAGCACATTTTTTACCATCAGTGGCGTGGTTTAGTGTCAAAGTCATTGTAGAGGTGATTGCTCGACTAAAAGTTCAAGTGCTATGAGTTGCAAAGTGGGGCTCAATGTAAGTCTAATCTTGTACAATTTTGGGACAGGCTGGTGATCCTTGCTGGGTACTGTGGAGTTTGTTCCCCCATAGGTTTGGTGTGGCAGTCCATCCCACTCTGCAGTGCAATCAGCGTGATCCTTCTTGGTGGGACTTTGGGATAACCACCCTTATTAACAAAAAAATACTGCATTTTTCATTATCTTTTACTAGTAGCAGCCATGAGGCTTTGCTATTAATTACTGTGATGCCACATTTGGACATGTCAAATGAGTCGTGTCGTTCTAGCTACGACCCAATTTTTTTGAAACTCACTTATTTTGTACTGTGCCCTTCCTTGGCACTATCCATTCGTCTTCTATGACGTGTCATACCGTGCTTAAAAATTAAATAATGAGCTTGGCATGGTCCATAAGGCCAAGCACTATAAGCTCGTGTCGTGCTGTATTTGGGTCGCTCACTGTGTCGTGTTTGAGGCGCTTACTTTATCGTGTCTAAGCCATTAATTGTGCCTAAACTATGATATTTCTAAGTCATTAATCGTGTTTAAATCGAATCACACTTATATCATTCATTACTTATTAAATAGTGTCATGCATTTTTACAAATAAATAAATATAAAATTTAAGTGAAAGATAAAAAATTATTAATTTTTTATTATTAAATATTTAAACTTGAAATTTAAAAAAATCAATTACAAAAGTGAAATATTAGATTTAAAAAAAATACAAACAAAATATTATATCATATATGATTTTTTGTTGAAATTTAAATAAGTATATCATATAAATATTTTCTCTAACTTTTGTAATTTATGATTTAAGACAAATCATAAAGAAAATATATAAAAATTTAAAACAAAGAAAAATCTTATGAAATGTTGATATATTCTATTTTGTTTAATAAAAATTAAAAATAAAGAAAATATATAAATAATTATACTTAGCTTAGTGAAAGAAATTGACACTTTTATCTTCTTGAACTATAGTTCAAGGCTTGTTGCCCACTTCTTTCCATTTTGATTTTAAACTCATTTTAAAAAGGATTCGTACTTAGGTTGTGCTGGACCCATTTATGGGTCATATTTGGGTCGTGCCCAGGCCCCAATTGTGTCTAAGCTCAAGTTGTGCCTGAGCTCGGGCTTATTATGGCCGTACTTGGACCAGCCTATGGACTGAGAAATATTAGTCCGACTGAAGCTCTAGCATTGATCGTGGTTAACCCGAATCTGATGCTATACAATGCGGACTGTACTTGGCACGACCTATGCCGGCTCGAGCCAATTGACATGTCTAGCCACATTAACAAAACTTCTAAACATGTAAAGCTTAAAACGAAAAACCAAATATGAAGTTCAAAAAAATTTATAAAAATTATAATAAATGTGGAAACTCAAAATATATTTTGAAATATTTTTTAAAAAATAACATTTTTTCAAAATAATAATTACAAAAAGTCCAAAACTTTCAAATAAAATTAAAAGAATAGAAATTCCAAAAATTCCAAAAAAAATCAAAGGAAAATTAATTCAAAAAATTCAAAAATTGCAATGAAAGAAAAAATTTCGCTCTTCTTTTGCTTTTTAAGAAAAAAAAGTCAAAAATCTAATGATGGATAGAGATAATATATCTTACATTTTTTTAATTACATACATATAATAGAGACGAGAGAGAGAGAGAGAGAGAGAGAGAGAACCTTATATTTTGGGAATTTTTTTGAATATTTAGATTTTTCTAGACTTCCAAGATTTTATTTATGAAATTATCAAATTTTTTCTACGATTTTCAATTTTTTTTAATTTTTTGATGCTTGTAATACTAAAATACAGCATCCTTGGTCTCTCATCATCAGGGGGTGTTTGCATTTGCAAAGGAAAACAGTAACAGTGAGAAAAGAGATACGACAGTAGATGGAAGAATTTTTGAATTGTTTATCATTTTTTGAATTTTTAAATTTCTCTTTTTTTTAAAGTTTTGTTATTTATGAGTTTCAAATTTTTTAAAATTTTTTTATTTATTTTAAATTTTCATATTTCTTTCAAAATTTTTAAGATTTTATTATAATTTTTGGATTTAAAATGTTCGAATTTTTCTTTAAATTTTGGATTTTTTTGAAAATTTAAGAATACCTTTTTAGAATTTTCAAATTTTAATGTAATTTTCCGAGTTTTTTTAGGCTACATTTGAATTTTTTTAATTTTCAGTCAGAGGATTGGGTCAAGAGGCTGCCATATGTGTGCCACCTGGGAGGAGATAACGGAAAAAGACTTTTTTTTTTTTTTTTTGGTGAAAATGAAAGGCATAACGCTTACTGAAAGAGCTTTCTTAATTTATGGTATTAACTTAAAGAGTGGATTTTAGGGGAGAAAAATAAGTGGACACCAATTAAGAAATAGTGAGCCGTAAGTAGAGGGTTTGTTCCTTTTTTTCTCCTTAAAAAAATAGCACGAAGTTTGATGTATGGGCAGAGACTTAGATTGTTTGTTTTGAGAGAAAAGAATTAGAAAAATGTGGGGAACAAAAAATGAAAAAGTCAAATTTTTTTTGGGTCGAAAAAGTCAAATTTTGTACGTTTGGATATTTCATGAAAGAGGATCAAAATATATTGAGCTTGGTTTTGTAATTATACTGTACAGTCATATAACGTGGCCACACGTTTCTAACAAAATATAACAAATTAACGATTCATTTGTTTACTGTAAAATAATTTATATTTGTAAAATATTTATAGAAAAAAATATTTACAGTGAAAATAATGATTTTCTTTTGTCACTTATTTATACTATAATTTATATTTTTCTTGAAAATAACTTCAACTCTGTAAAAGGAGAAGTTATTTTACCTGAAAATTTAAAAAATTTTCTCAAATTTTACCTATGTAAAATATTTTCCGTGAAACAAATACCGAAAAACCTGTAAAAGTTTTTCCTGTAAAATATTTTATAGGAAACACACACACCCATTAATATAATTATATACATAAAATGTGAAAAAATAAAAATAAAATTTAAAATTTAATGAATATTACGTTAAAATTTAAAAGTGTGATTCTTATATGGCATGTGTTAAATTTTTTTAACTTCAAAATTTTTTTTAAAAAATATTTTTATATAAATTATTAACACGATTACATTTGATTAATAATAGTTTACACTTCCTTATGGTCCGTACTGTGTAGGCGTCAACTTTTCCCCAAGCATGTTACTAGAGACTATTTAATCTTCCTTCTCATCAATTTGGTACGAGAAGTTGGGAAAGAGCCCAGTAAAATTAGATGCAATGAAATATTTACTAGGAGCGTAGGTACAGTGACCAAGAAAAACAACTTGATAAATTGTTTTAAGAGTAACAATTTAATAATTTTTAATAATAATATATATATTTTAAGTGACAAAAAATTTAGTGACAAAATTTTTTTATTAAAAATGTGAATATTATTATTTAAAATTCAATACTTATTATTTTTTGTACACTCTATCGAACTACTGTTTCATCATGCATACAAACTTTTTCCAATTTACTAATTACCCTCATTCCTTGTTCCGGTACTAATAATACTCATTTCTATTGGACCCCATCATGTAGACACATTATCTTATTAATTCGGTTTGGTTTATACCACTTGAGATAGCATTTGGTATCTGCTTACAGAGTGATGTTCACAAGCATAAACATGAAATGATCATAAAATCGCAAATCATGTGTGAATGCAAATATGAATTTAACGTATCAGGTTAAAAAAGGAAATCGGCTTATGAGCAGATTATCATCATGCGATGATGAGCCTATTTGTTGTCATTGTTGATATTCTTTGGTGTAGCACTTGGTTTAAAATGCAAGAAAACATTGTAGCACCTAGCAATGTATGACATGAGTTTTTCTACTTGATTAGCAACTGGCTATGTATGTCATAAATATTTTATGAATTTTTTTTTAGCTAATTAAATTTTTAGATTAAATCTATATTATTTTTGCTTCGTTGTTATGTGTTTGCATAACAAAAAAATTAGTTTGTTTGCTTTGAGAGAAAAAAGTAGGAAAAAAAAAGGTGGAAAACTCAATTTTACTACGTTTGGATTTTTTTTTTTTTGTTTTTTGTTTTTTTTTGTTGTTTTTGAGCAAAGAAGATGCCGTAGCTTTTATTCATAATCCAACGTTCTTACATCTTCTTTTAGGAGATTAAAAACATGTTTTAAACAAAATTCAGGAGAAAGCATGTCAGGATCCCTAGCTAGAGCAACTTGAGCTAGTGAATGAGCCACACTGTTTAATTGACGATGCACATGTCTGAAAAAGCACTTCTGCAAACTTTGTGAAAGCATTCTAATATCTTCGGCGATCTGTCCTTCCGAGGTCAAGTCATATCCTCCATTCCGTATTGCTTGAAGAGCTAAACTGTACTGCTATCTGATTCCACTTGCACTTGTGCATATTCCTTTTGCAAGTGCCTCCTGTAACGCCACCCAAATTGCAAGCAGTTCTGCCTCCACCACCGAGCAGCTTCCTGTGAAACGGCGAGCAACCACAAATAAAGGTTTGCCTTTATCATCCCTGCATATAATCCCTATGCCAGCCCCAGCGACGGACCTCGATGCATCCGTGTTTATCTTAACGAGTCCTGATAATAGAGGCTGCCAACACCGAGCCCTCACTTGAGTGCCTTCCACTGGTGTTACATCATTCTCTTTGTTGTATTCGTCGAGAACTGAGAAAGCAGTATTATTTATTATTTGTTCAGGTGGCCTCAGCACCTTTTCATGAACAAACCCATTCCTAGAATGCCATATAGCCCACGCTACCATGCATGCCCACTCCACCACTATCTTATCATGGGACTCCAACAAATTGTGCCCAACCATTCCTTCACACACATCTGGCCAAGCTGATGCAATCTAACCCCCAGAGGACATAAAAACCATAGTCTTGATGCCTCTCTCGCATGACAATAATGCATGGTCAATGGACTCCACCGCCAATCCGCAGAACAAACATGTGGGGTCGATATTGAGGCCTCTCGACACTAAAACACCACTAGTTGGAAGGATACCTTTAAACACCTTCCATATAAAATGTTTCACCTTTGGAGGTATATTAAGGGACCACATTTTCTTCCAGCAATTCCAATCACTACCTGACATTGATGCTGCCTGACTTGATCCTTCACCAAACTTTGCTACTGCATATGCACTCTTTACTGTATACTCCCCAGTTGGGCTACAATGTCATATGACTCTGTCAGGGGGGCCCCGGAGACTAAGTGGAATAGCAAGGACTTGAGAGCTTTCTGAAGGCATAAAGATACTCTTCACCACCACAACCTTCCAGCTTTTTGAACCCTCATCAATCAGTGACTGCACTAAATTAAAATCACCATCTCCCTGTAGTGAGAGCACCCGGAATTCATTTTATGCCGGTAACCATGGATGCTCCCAAATACAAATAGATTTGTCATTTCCTGCTTGCCACCTGATCCCCCCTTCATCGGCAAAGAGCAAGCCTCGAGGATTCTTCTCCAAGTATAACTTGGATTCATACCCAATTCAGCCTCCAAAAAAGATTTTCCATTATAGTGTCGGGCTTGAAAAATTTTTGACAAGAAGGATTCTTGATGGGAAAGGAGACACCAAGCTTGCTTTCTAAGCAAAGCGAGACTAAACATTCGAAAGTCTCTGAATCCCAGCCAACGTACATGTTTTGATGTGGTCATCCTTTGTCATGACAACCAGTGGATCTTTTTTTACTGATTCTGAACTACCCCACCAGAATCTGTTCGCAAGCATGGCTATATCATTGTGCAATGTTGTAGGAAGCAGAAAGTAGTTCATCAAATAGGCAGGAATAGCCTGTAGAATTGATTTAATAAGTACTTTTTTACCAGCACAAAATAATTTTTTTCCCCTTATCTTGAAACTTTCTTTCACACTCTATCTAAAATTTGACTAAAAACTTTCTTTTTGGAGTAACTATTGCTCATTGGAAGTCTTGAATATTTTTTGTTGGACTTTAACTGTCGTTGCCCGCAGACATTTGGATATTTTGTTAGAAAGAAGTAACTATGAAAAGGACATCAATATGTCACGCGGGGACCATCAACATTTTTCCTTACCAATTTGGTGAGAAAGTTACGAAGAGTGTACAGTACAATTAACTATAATGCAATATTACCAAATTACTCTCGTACCTATTCCAACACCAACCACTCATTTTTGTCGGACTCCACTACGTAAACACACCGTATGGTAGAGACAATGTAGTTTATAACTTATGAGTTAGCATTTGGTGCTACATGAATAGTATCGAGTGCCACTAAAATTTTACATGAAAATTTAGTTTGTTTCTATTACACTCCAATATGTGGTACCAAATGTCATCTCTGTGCTCCCAAGTGCTTTACATATGGTATAATCACACTATGTTTAACTGTATTCATCTGGCATTGCGTCTACCTATTGTTTTTCTTTTCTATCTCACCACCGTCCCTTTTTTCTTTCTTATTATTTGTCTTTTAAAGTCTCAAATGTTCATATATTTTTATTGCGCTATCTACTCACGAAGTGATGTTTACAAGCATGAACATGAAATGGTAAAAAATGACAAGTCATTTAGGAACACAAACGTATGATGTTTGCTAATTTTATTCATTTTTTGTGTGATAAAATTAACTAATAATCTATTACTATTTAAATATTTTTTTTTATTTAAGTAGATTATACTTAGTTGTGTAGTCTAAGATTATAAGTAAATTACACTCACTTAAAAAATAAAGTTAAATTAGAAATTCGCTAGAAGTATCTGGTCGAAAAAAGGAAATCATGCCATATATACTTTATTATCACCCGATAATGAGTCAACTATCTAAGTCATTCACACAATGTTATGGAAAAAAAAAAAAAAAGAAAACAGAAAAGGATACTCAAATCTTACATGATATTTTATATGGATGCATAATCATATTTTATACACATTAATTTTTTTTATCTTTTTACTTTTTCACTATATTCAAAAAATTTTCACTTTTTATTTATTTTTCACTCATTTCTAATTTATTCAAATAACTAACAAAAAACTCATTTTTTCTTTTATTTTCTTTCTCGCGAATTTTTTCACAGCTTACTTCAAATCCAAACAAAACATTAGTTTTAGATCCCTCCCTTTTTTTTTTTTTTTTTTCTGTGAATGTTAAACATCTAAAATCTTTCATTAGAGAAATACTTGTTGGAAACAATTTTTTTTTTGGACTTAGTATATTAATAAAACAATCTTTTATTTCTACTCAAATTAAGAATGATATTTTGTTAATAAACAATAACATGTATCACAAAAAATAACAATAAGATGCCATGTTTTAAAGATGAATCTTCATTTTTGGTGTCTTTTTTTGTAATATTTGTGCGTAGTGTGATAAACAATAGGTGTGTGCATCGAAAATGGTGTAGTACCTAACTATGTATGGGATGAGTTTTTCTACTTGATTAGCAACTAGCCATGTATGT
This sequence comes from Carallia pectinifolia, assembly GCA_037832335.1. NCBI lineage: Eukaryota > Viridiplantae > Streptophyta > Magnoliopsida > Malpighiales > Rhizophoraceae > Carallia > Carallia pectinifolia. The sequence goes on from CM075453.1 coordinate 14,559,176, forward strand.
TATTATTATATCAATTTTTATTTTTTGTCTTCTCTAACTAATTTTTCAGTTTAAGAGAGTGTTTGAGTTAGTTTTTAGGAGAGTATCTTTACATTTCATTTTTAAAAAGTAGGGAGATGAGTGTTTAGTTACTTATTTAGAGTTGCTATTTAATTTTACTTATTTTCTTATATAAAATCCTAAAAGCAGTTAATTAAAAAGTAGCTCAATGTTACTGTTTACTATTTTATGGGGCTGTTTTTTAGTCTTTAATAGTAATAATAATTTATATAAAATAAAATGCCCTCAAAGAATATTTATACAAATTCATTATTTTTTTTACTTATCACTTAAATATGATTCGTTAGTTGTTATTCAACTTCATCAATATTTATATAAACGTAAGCACTTTCAATTTTCAACAATTTTAAAATATCTTTTCATTTCAAATTTTCATTAACATTGATACTTCAAAAAATATTTCAAACATTATATTTTTTATTATCTAGTAAACATTAATATTTTTTTTGAAAAATAAAAATTAAGTTAAAAAATTGTCAATATTATTTAGAGAATATTTATTCTAAAAATAAAATTATAAAATATAAAGATAATTTTGTTAACATAATATATTAATGTAAATTAAATGTCCAAATCAGTCATTTAATTATTCAATAGTAACAGCAAGTATAAAGTTAACTAAACACTTTATTAATTTTTTCAACAATCAAAAAGTAGATAATAACAATCAACAATCAATAATCAGTAACAGTAATCAGCAATAGTAATATCAAACAGGTAAGCCAAATAAGCCTTAAGATTTTTTTTTTTGGCTTTATTGTGATGTATTCGCATAAGAAAATATTTAGTTTTATTGGTATTGAGAGAAAATATTTCAAGAATAGATTCAGAAAGAAAATAGATCTAAAAATCAATTTTTCTATATTTGGATATTTTGTGAGAATGCCATCATACATCATTCTAATCCCAACACTTGTTTTCTATTAGACTGTACCACATAAACACGTTATCTGATTGATAAAGCGTACTTTATAACACATATGATATCATTTGGTACTACGTAGATAGCATTTGGTATCCCACAAATTTTGCATGAAAATTTATTTTATTTCTACATCACTTTATTATGTGATACCAAATGCTATCTGTATGTTACCAAATGCTATATATATGGTATAAATATACTGTGTTTAATTTTATCAACCGAACATTATGTCTATTGAGTATTTTTCTTTTCTATCTTACCACTATTGCCTTTTTCTTTCTTATTCTTTTTTCCTTTAAAGTCTCAAATTTTTCTCATATCAACCATGGTATTTGTTAGAGCTTAATTAATTTAACTTATTAAACTAAATAACGCCACACAACAATTATGAAAAGCACGCCCTACAAATATAGACATCACATCCTTATATTGTAGCAATAATCAAACTCTTAATTCTACCCAACTAATAAAAATAGATTAAATAATCTGATTTTTACTGAAACAAAATTAACTCCTAAATTGGATTAATATCAACATCCTCTTCAATCTTGATTTGATAATACTTGCATTCCCAACATTTGTTTCAACTTGACAAATGCTTCATTTTTTTTTTTTTGAGTCAACTTGACAAATGCTTCATATTTCAACGGCTTTATCAAAATATCTGTAATTTAATCTTCAAACTTGCAATAAGTCAATTTAATCTCCTTTTTATCAACTTGATTTTTTAGAAAATAAAAATGATTATCAATATACTTACTCCTTCCATATCTCACTAGATTCTTAGCCAAATTAATAACAGAAACATTATAAACAAATATCTTTGTAGGACCTTCAATTGGAAAATGAAACTCATCTAACAAATTTCTCAACAAAACTACCTGACATGCATTGGAAGTTGCAGCTACATACTCTGCTTCACAAGTCAACAATGCAATAATAGATTATTTCTTCGATGACCACAAACAAGCGGTTGTGCCAATGTTGAACTAATAACCAAAAGTACTTCTACAATCATCAACATCTTCACTCCAACCACTATCAGAATAGCCTACAAGAGCACGATTCCTAGATGAAGAATAATATAGGCTGTGATCAAAGATCCCTTTAATATACTGCATAATCCTCTTAGTAACTTATATATAAGATTGATGGGGAGACTCTAGGAACTTGCTAATCAAACCAACGACATAAGATATATCACGCCATAAGATACATTGGGTCTCATGCATGTCAGATATCTCAAATTTCCAACAATCTGTTTGAAGCGTGTTGAATGAACAGGTGCTTCATTGCCTTCTTTAGACAATTTAGTGCCAACTTCAACAAGAGTTTTCATCGGATTACAATCACGCATCCGAAACTCACGCATCATTGACTTCTTAAAGTCTTCAATCATTTTAGAATTATTGCTTATAAAGATCAAGTCATTGATATATAAATACACCAATAATATATCACCATCACCATTGACTTTCAAATATAAGGCATACTCAGACAGACCCTTTTGAAAATTGGCATCATGAAAGAAAGAATCAATACACTTATTATATGCCATGGGTACTTGCTTCAGGTCATATAATGCTTTCTTCAACTTATACACCTTCTCTTCACATCCTTTCTTAACAAAATCTGGGGGTTACTTCACAAAAATTTGTTCTTCAAAGAGACCTATTGAGAAAAGCTGACTTCACATCCATTTGATGACTTTTCCAACGAATCTGAGCGGCCAAAGCAAAAATAAGTCTTACAGTTTTCATATGAGCAACAAAGAAGAAGTACCTCATGTTAATCATAACCAGGACGTTTTTCGAATCTTTTCATTACCAATCTTGTTTTATATCTCTCCACTTCTCCATTTGACTTCCTTTTAGTTTTGTAAACCCACTTCACATCAATAGCTTTGTGACCTTCGTGGGATATTAGTAAGCTACCAAATATTATTCTTCACAATTGCCTTGATTTCTTCATTTATTGTATTCATCCACTTAGGGTTTTGAATCACTTTATCAAATGACACAGGTTCACATTCTGTAAACATAGCAAAATGCACTATATTTCCATCGTCATCAATAGCATTATCAGATATTACCTTATAATCTTGCAATCTAACTGATTTTTAGCGATTCCTCCTTAGTTTTTGATTCTTTAGGGGAGCTTGTGGTGTAAGAATTTGAGCAAGAATTGGGGTAACTTCCCTATTTGCATTAGGGACTTCAACTTGAGCCTCCTATTATTCCAAATAGTAACAGGACATCTCTGAAAATCATTCTACTCCTCAATATCAAATTTTCACGTTTCATCTTTTGCGAAGGTCATATCTCTGCTTAGAATTGCCTTTTTTGTCACAGGATTGTACAACTTATATCTTCTCTTTATATAGCCAAAAAGAATTGTCTTCACTCCTCGATTATCTAATTTTGTTCTTGTCTCTGCAAGAACGTGTGCGTAAGCAATAGAATCAAACACCTTCAAATGCCTTACATGAAGCTTGAAACTACTCAATGCTTCTTTAGAAGTAATATTCTAAATACTTGCTATTGGAGACATGTTCAACAAGTAAACAGAATATAAAACAGCTTCTACTCAAAAGGTATTAGGCACTCTTTTGGGCTTCAACAAGCTTCTTGCCATATTCATGATCGATCTGTTATTCTTTTTAATAACTCTAGTATACTATGGTGTGTAGGAAAACGTGACTTCATGCTTTATAACCTGTACTTTACAATACTCTTTGAACTCATTAGAGACATATTTACAACTACCATTAGTTTGCAAAATCTTCATATGATACCTGCTCTACCTTTCAATAAGAGTCTTAAACTTCTTAAAGCAATCAAATATTTCAGACTTCCTTTGCATGTAGTAAACTCAAATTTTTGTTGAAAAATCATCAATAAAGGAAAAAAAAATATTTATTGTTCCTAACTGATGGAATACTCATCGGACCATAAATATCATAGTGAATAAGCTGGAGTTGTTGCATTGCACACCAAGTCGTTCTTTCAACGAAAGGCAATCTACTCTATTTTACAAGAATACAGCCTCACATATTTGATTTGGATGATTTATCATAGGCAAACCTTTTACCATATCATCTTGTACAAGCAGAAAAAGATGTGAAAGGAGCTAAGATCTTAGCTTTACAACTAACTATGAAGATGCAAGGAATCAGACTCATTAGAATCACAATTTGTGAACAAGAAAACCAATCAAAGTAGAAAAAAAATAGCCAGTCGACGATCTCTGATGCATAACAAAATGACAAGAAATTCCTCCATTTTGTGTTCTTAAAGCAGGATTAGTTTAAAACGATTTAGCTAATCTATAATCACATATATTTGCCAAGAAATTCCACCACTTTTCAGAGTTGCAATGAAAGCACCTATTTATAGATACACCCACTTAGCCTTAATTGCCAAGAGCTTCTCACCAAGTTTAGACATAGTTTGAGTGTCCCCAAAATTTTAAATGCAGTGTGACCACAACATATTTATATTTACCAAATATTTCAACTGGAGTGTGACCACTTCCTATCTCTATTTACCATCACAACAGTGAATTAGACATGGATGTGGATAAGTGGATGTATGAATAGAGAACTAGGAGAGTCGAACTCTAGTGGTTTCGACAATCAACGACGACGAAAGGAGGCGTTTCTAGCACAAGAAAGCGTAGCTGGAGCTTTAGGTTTTTGTAGATCTAGGTTTCAATCGGGTTTTCCGGTGTGTAGATGACAGATTCTTGGAGATTGGAGTCTGGTGCTTCAAGGGCTGACTTTCGGTGATGAATAGCAACAGTACGGTGGCCCTGTGGCAGTGCTCCAGTGAGGGTCTGATGACTACTTTTTCATTTGTACAGATCAAATATCTTCTCTTAAATTTGACAGTTCTGCTTCGTTAGCTCTTGACTCGAACTAACTCAACACCATTTTAGGATCAGCCCTTGTTTTCGATCAACTGGATTTGAAACTTAGTAGTGATGACTCCTTGGTCAACAAGCTCTAATACCACTATTAAAGTTTAATTAACTTTACTTTATTGAACTGCATAACGTCACACAACAATTAGGAGAAGCACTCCCACAAATATAGACATCATGTCTTTATATAATAGCAATAACCAAATTCCTAATTCTACCCAACCAATGTAAATAAACTAAACAATCCGACTTCTACTCAAATAATAATTAACTCTTAAATCTGGATTAAAATCAATAATATCTGCCATAAAGTGATATTTACAAGCACGAACATGAAATAATAAAAATGGACAAATCATTTATTATTGTAAATGTGAGATTAACGTACCAAGTAAAATAAGGAAGTCGAATCATATGCAAATTATCATCATCGGGTTTATCTAAGTCATTCACATAATCTAATAAAAAGGAATATAGTAAAGAATCCTCAAATCTTATATTAGATTTTATATTGTGGCATAATTATTATCTTATATATGTCAATTTTCTATCTTTCTACATTTTCACCAAATCTAATAAATTTTCTTTTTATTATTTTTTCACCATTTATAATTTATTCAAACAACTAACGAGAAAATCATTTTCTCCATTGATTTTCTTTCTCACAACTTTTTTTTACATTTCACTTTAAAACCAAACAAAGCATTAGTTCTTACTCTTTTGCTTTGTTTTATTTTGTTGTGTTTTTTTTTTTTTTTTTGAGATATATTCCTTTTGTGAATGTTAAATGTTTAGGATGTCTCATTAAAGAAATACTTGTTGGACACATTTTTTACTGGACTTGCTATAATTAATAAAGTAATCTTTTATCAATAAATAAAATACGTATCACGATATATAGCAATGAGATGATTTTTTTTAAAAAATATATAAATCCAAATTTTTGTGCCTTCTTTTACTAATTGTGGGCAAAATATGGAATAAATAGTGTGTTCATATAATTATTTTTGTATCTTTAGCATTATTTGTTGCAGCGCTTGGTTTAAAATGCAAAAAAAAAAAAAAAAATGGTGCAACATGTAGCTATGTATATTATGAATCGTACTTTTAAGAATCAAACCGATCCAGTGGTCAGATCAAAAAACCAGTGAATCGAGGCCTGACTCGGTCCAGTTTTACCATAAAATTAGGGTAGGAAACAAACCGTTTAAAAACTATATGAACTAGTGACTCGAAAACCACCCAACTAAACGGTTCAATGTTGCTTGGTTTGTTTCTCTAGAATTCTCCAAAATAAAAATATTTTATACCATTTTTTTTAAATTAATGTAGAATATAGCATTTTTGGATCATATATTGGCTTCATGATATTTCATTTTTAAATATATATACTCTGTTGATAGTTCAATGATTTTTTATTTTTTGAATATAGATGCTCTATTGACTGGGAAGTTGTCTCAACTAGTAGAATAATGGAGCTTATTTTTACTTTGATTCTATTTTGGTTGTAAGTAGACTTTATTTTATTTTTTGTGGTTATACTAATTGTTTGTTATTAAAAAACAATAAAGTTACAAGAATTTTTTATTATTTTACTAAATAAAAATTGACGCATCTGTTTAATTGAAAGGTCACCAGTTGGACCACTAAGTAAATTTAAAAAGCATGGAATGAATTTACTAAATAAATTTTCCAATCTTCTCACCGGATCAATAACCGACCCGAATTTAAAAAGTATGGAATGAATTTTTCTTCTTGATTCACAACTAACAAGTAGTAACAATTCATTTTCTTCCAGAAAATATGAATATTTTATTTTTTTGTCTTCTTAATAAATTTACATATTAAGTTGATATTTTTTTTTTACATGATCAAAAATTGACCAAATTAAATTATGTTATGTGTTCACCTAACAAAATAATCAATTATTTTAAGGGTTAATCTAAAAGAAACTTGAACTTCTTGCTTTTTTGAAATCTATCTTGAACTTTTATTCTTTTGAAATATATCATGAACTCTTTAATTGATTCTAAATCTATCATATCTTCATTTTTTAGTTACAGATTTCGTATCCATTTTCAATATTCCAACCCTAAATCTCCACACGAAATTTTCATTTTTGGATTGGAAATGGATATCTAAGGTTAGAATTTCGGAGGCAGATAGAATCAGTTACTATAACATGGTAGATTTGAAACCAATTAACGAATTCATGATATATTCTAAATAAATAAATAAAATTTGCGATAAATTTAAAAAAAAAAAAAAAGGAAAGTTCCCGCGGAGATTAACCTTTTTTAATGTTATGGATATGAATAACTTTAATGACTTGATTCTTATCTTTAAGAATTTATTAATTTCCTTGTAATTTTGTCTTTTTTTCGTCTTTCCAACTCTATATAAGTGGGTGGGGGATAGAGCTCTCCATAGCATCGCTTTCACAGTGTTTTTGCGAAAATCTCGAGTCCAAGAATGGAGCCAAAGAATGATGAGTTCGATGAGGTTGAAGCGATGTTTTTTTCTTTGTTTGGCGAGGAGGAGGAGGAAGAGGACGATGATACATCATCCTCTTTAACCACTTTGTCGGGTCCTTCACTGCCCCAAAGTGATGCAGATGATGCCTGCTCGTCCTCCGTTACTGTCAAGAATGATAAGGGAAAGGATGACGGAAAAAATGGTGATGTGGGTTCTTCTTCATCTCTGTTAGGCAAGAGAAGGGATGTGAGGGAAAGGGAGGCTTTGTCCGGTTCTTACAAGAAAGTGAAGGAAAATAATGGGGTTTTCGAAAACTTTGCCGATTTTTATGATCTTCCTGAAATTGATGAGACGTATTTTGTATTGGACGAGAAAGAGCGCTCTTTGGATAAGGAATTCGATCATGATCTGGGGTCTGGAGACTCACTGGAACTATATCCTACGCTTGAGGAGCTGCTTGAGGCAATGCTGGACCCCGTTGTGGATAGAAAGGAAGATTGTGGAGAATTTGGGATAGCCTCAGTTGAAGATCTTTCACCGGAAATTAATGGGTCGGCACAGTTGGACGATGGCAAGATGGACCCAGCTATTGATAATGAACATGTCGCATGCTTGATGGACAATCAGAATTTGATGGCAGATGGGGAAGGAGAAGAGATTGATACATTGGAGAAAAAGGGGACAGATGCACCTAGTTCAAGCTATCAATGTGGTTGAAGTTAGGCTGTAACGTTCTGTTTGTCACCATTTCTAAGACAACTGAGTCACAGAAAATAAATATACAAACAATGATTTATGAAAAGTATTGATACACAGATTGCATGAAGTTATAGGAGCAGATGTCATGCTAGTTATTGGTCATGAGACAATTTTTGTGTTGTGTTATTAAATATTTGTCTTCTAAGAATGTCTTGTTATTTCATTACCTTTTCAGATTCTATTATCAGTAGTTTATTTTGCTGTAATTTGTCTCTATTCTTAGCTTGGTTATTGTGTTGGTAAACTCAAATTTTTCTAGTCAAAAAAAAAAAAGAAAAAAGAAAAAAAGACAAATGAGAAAATTTTAGTGTAATATGCACGTAGATTTAGAGTATATTTGAGTTTTTTTTTTTTTATATATATATCACCTCAATCAAGTTAAAATGTAAATCTAGCTACCGTTTTAACTAACTTCCGCTTTAAAAAAAAAAAAAAAAAAAGAACTCATATAAAATAAAAATTGAAGGTTCAAGAGTAATTTAGGAATTAAAAAACATTTAAAATTCACTCGTAGAAAATTTCTAAACATTTAGCAACTTATCACTGCCACCGTCAACTGCCGTTCCCCGAGTTCCTATCGTCTCCGGTAGTGTTTTTGGTCAACCGACGGCAGACAAGTTTTAAAGGAGGAGAAGAGAAAAAAAAAGCATGTAAAAAAAGAAAAAGAAAAGAGAAAAAGAAAAACGGAAAAGAAAAAAAGGGAAAAGGGTGAAAAAATAAGGAAAAATTTGAGGCATAGGTGAAAATTAAAAAAAGAAGAGGAGCCGCAATGAAAATCAAAGGACAGAGAAGAAGAGTTTTATAGACGAATCAAAGAATTTGACATGCATGAAAAAGAAAGGAAGTTGGAGGAGATATGATGATTTCATAATTATGGGTACGAGAAAGAAGAAAATGAAACAAAAAGAAAAAAAAAGTGGAAAGTTTCAATTTACAAGGAATAACAATGATGTAGTTAAAAAATGAAGGAGCAGTCAAGAAGAGATGAAAGATTTGGAGTTACAAATGAATTCAGGAGTTAGATTGAATTTTAAAATTATTAGCGAGAGCTATAAAATGTTCAGATGAAAGTATTTATTAGAGTTAATAAAAAAAACCTCAAATATAAACACATGTAAAATGAGAGCTACAGAAAGCTCGAAGTTAAGAACTTACTGTGTTGAGAGGTGAAACGTTCTGTTGAGTGAGAGCTGAAATGCTCAATTCAGTTTTTCATGTGAGATGGAAAAACAAAGAAGGTGGTAGACTACTGTACTCTATAGTTGTCACCTTACGTGTCATGAAGAATAAAGTCTCAGACTTTATTGTTTAAGTAATTTGTCACAAATTCCTTAAAAAATTGAAGTAATTAAGCAATAATTGGTCGAATAAAGTCAAAGACCGAGTTGAAGACCAAGTGTGAAATAATTAAGCAACAACAGGTTCTGAAATAACCAATGAGAAGATAAGTGAAGGTTCCAGCTAAAGTTACGAAGCTGCCGATGTGATGCAGATTTTGAAGACTAAGTTGAAGTAAATGCTATGAAAGACTGCAAGAACGAGTTAGAATTAATAGAAGATGTTGAAGTGAAATCAAATTCATTTAAAATTATGATTTAATATTCTAATAGATTTATGATTAGTTTGTTATGATTCAGTGCTTGTATAAAAATAAAAGTTCTTAAAGTGTCTATGATATAAGAAGTTGAGTGTCTCAGTTTATTATATAGTTGATTTACTTAATGAAAACAATATTTAAGATGTTATAATTAGTATATGTACTTCTCATAATAGTCTGTAGTGTTTTCAGTTTAATAAAATTGAGTTCAAATAATTAAATTCTGACAAAAATTATCTTTTTTTTTTATTCCTCCTTCACAGCTTATTATTCTTGGAACCAATAAGCATTTGTTCAATATCATTAGAGCCGTGTTCAAGACTATTAAAATCTGGCGTCAATCAAAGCTAATTAAGGAGAAAAAGGGTACTATACTTTTTTTTCTTATATTTGGGAGGGAAAAAAGTGTACTATTCTTGATAATAGGTAATTGATTAACTGAATTCAATTGAATCTGAAAGTAAGCATTGTACCAAAGCACGTTGTAATAAACGGCCTGGAGATATCAGTCACGTTGGAGTTGGGCCAAGGCGGCTCTTAAAGGATTCCCATGGAAGCCCTTTCTCTATAAACTCCATGCACGATGGGTCAAACGGACCTTTGATTCTGTCAATGGACTTTATTACTGCCCTTACTGGAAGAACACTCCTTGATGGATCTGGGGAAGTCCCGTAACTCAAGCATGATGAGAATCCCTGCAATATTTTATCAACAGTCTAAGGGAATTGCAAGAAATTCATTTTTTTTTTTTATCTATTAGAACTGTTGATCTAGCAATAAAAGAAAGAAAAAAGTGAGCATCAAGTTTGGGGGTTACCTAAAAATTGGAGACATCAAGCTTCAACCAATTGTCAGTGCTCAAATTCATTTTTTCTTTTCAAGGAATAATCAAAAGATATCTAGATTCTTGATAATCACCTCATATTGTAGTAATGTAGGCGTAGTAATTTTTCTTATTAACAAAAAAAAAAATGTAATTTAGGCATAGTAATTTTGAAATAATTTTTCCCTCAAAATTTTTTTTTAAAAAATAATTCAAATTGATATCTAATGTGTGCCCAAGCTACCAAAGGCATTATGAAAGCAAGCATGAATATTTTAGCCTGTCATTGTTTGCAGCAACGTAAACCCACTACATTTTTGTTTTGGACAACAAAAAGGACACTATAGGGACGTAAGTAATGTCCCTGTGCTAAATCAACTATTATCGTTCTGTTTAATCTCCCCATAAAAAAATAAAAAAATAGTGAAGACTCATTATTTAAGTATTGACAACTCTTGTGATTATGATTATATAATAAAAATAATATTGCACATAAATTCCATACAATATTTAATAATTTTTTCTCTATAAAAAAAAGGTTAATATTATATAGCGATTCAAACTTTAACTAGACGCATGGTGACACGTAGATTTACCTTCTAACTCTCAACTCGGGTGTAAACCCACTACAAATGTACTACAATGCTGTTAAAAAGGAAATAACAATAATTCTGATGCACTCAGTCACTGACCTTAAAGATAACAACTTCCACTTCCTGGTCATCCACAGCAGCATGTACAAGAAGGGCCTCTCCTCCTGCAGACTGACTATACAATTCCAATGCTGTAAGGTCGTCGTTATGCCCATAATCTCTATGATCATCCTCTTCTTCATATCTCACTCTTCTCCTAGCACCACAGATGGAGCTTAAACTTGGTTTGCTGCTCAATTTAATGGTCGATATATTATTAGCCATAGAATTGCAAAGAGGGGTCTCTATCTTTGAGATCATTGGCAGCATGGAATATGAGTTTGGCATAACCCATCTTGCAACTGGCTTCAACATGAACGATTACTTCACACGGGATGGTCTCAGAGGGGTCTTGACTTATTTTGTGGATATAAATGGGACTCTGTTGTTTTATTGCCAAGGATAAGGTCAGAGGTGCAGGATGGAAGGTGCGGTTTCGAACATGTTTCGACCACGAATGGTTGCTTTTTTCGAAAAACTAATTTGTGAGTTGTGCCCCCTGTTCCTTTTTTTTTTTTTTAAAAAAAAAGAGGTCGACAGATTAATTAAAGGAAATAAAGTCCATAGAACTGGAACACAAAATAAAAATATTTAATTAATCAATTATGTTCAAAATGCAAGACAGTTGATTACTATCCTAACTTCAATTTTAGAACACAAAATAAAAATAATTAATTAATTAAACACAAAAATTCTCAACAAAATCAAACACCCTCAAAATCTAAAGAATTAGAACACAGAATAAAAATAATTAATTAATTATGTTAAAAGTGCATGAAAGGTGATTACTATTCCAATTTCAATTCCAAGTGTGAATCAAATGATCGCTAAATATTAAACCACAAATAAGAAAGATATAAAATTTTCCATCTCCTATTTGCACTCATGTTTATATCAAACTAAAAATAGCGATTTTTTTAAAATCAACTTTATTTTCTTCCAACGATCCCCAAACAAATTTTCTTATGGAATATTATAGACGTTCTACATATTAATTGTAATAAGAATTACTATTTATTATCACCGACAATTATAATTTAGTAGTTAAGATATTTGTACATATTATAAGGTTGTGAGTTCAAATCTAAGTTAATCATACGTTTAATTTTGTACATAAATAAATATGAAAGTAATTGATAATTTTTATTGAATATCAAAAAAATATATTTTTCAACAAATTTAATATAGTGCAATACATTTAATTTAATATTCCTTAGGTACCGTCCATATTTTATTATTTTTTTATTAAAAAAATTACTATTTACTAGTAAAACAAAAAAAAAAAAAAAGGGAAAATGGCACCAGTCGGGTATTGGACAGACGCGGGCACGTGATGAGCAAGGTCTCTCGATGGTCTCGCGCGCATTCCCGTTTTTTCTTCTCACTCTTCTTCTTCCAAGTTCCGCTTCCACCTCATTCATTTAAAAAAAAATAAATTAATTATTACTAATAGATTAAAGAATAAAAGTTAATAACATAATAATTTGTGTATTAAATTTAATATCAATTCAAATTAAAATTATTTTTTATTAAATTAAAATTAATATTTTTAAAATATTTTTTATTTTAATATTTTAAAAATATAAATAACCGTTTCAAAAATAAAAGTTATAATTCCGTTTAGAACAAAATTGTTGGACATGTAACTGCACTCTAAATTAAATTAAAATTGTGGTTTAATTATGACATGAGAGAGAGTTTATCAGGGTTAAATTGACCCCAAATTTAAGTTCATGGGGATTGCGGATTCTTGGCAAGAGTGCGTGATTCGGTTTAATTGATCGCATTTCCGGGTTAGAGGCTTTGTTTCTTTGTTTTGTGTGTGTGTGTGTGTGTGTGTGTGTGTGTGTTTGGCTATGGCTACCTTGCAGCGACTGGCGTCGAGGTTGAGCACGTGGTGCGAGCGGCTACGGTGGCGATGTGGCGGTATCTGATCAGTTTCCGGCCGGTTTGCGAGTTCTCGTTGTGGATGATGGCACACCACTTGCTTGAGGATTCTCGAGCAGATGCTTCGTTGACAGCTTTATCAGGGTTAGTTCTTAGTCCTTACTTAACCTCATTTTGGATAAGGATGATCATCACCATAGCTGAATGGAATAATCTTTGGGTACTGAATGACGTGAATTGAGAGCATTCAATTGGACAACTAAAGCTAGAATGAGGGCTAGTAAAACTGGTAATGTGATTCCTAACATATTAGTGTCCTTGAAAAGCTGCTTCTTATCTTGTTCACATGCTGCTTGATTTGTCCACTTTACCATTGCTCCTGTCCATTAGAGTTGTTTTTGTTTTATGATGTGCCGGGCGACATTACGCTGTTGTTGCATTGGTTGCAGTTACCTCTTGCTCCCGGGCAACAGTTGCTTTGAATATTCTAAGGGAAAGAAAAATATGTTTTGACATAGTGTTGAGCGATGTTTAGATGCCGGACCTGGATGGATATAAACTTCTTGAACATTTGGTGCTGGAAATGGACGACCTTCCCGTCATTAGTGAGTGTTATGTGTTCATTTTGATCTAGGGATCTTTCGTTTCTGTGTATCTATAGCAACATAATAATTTGTGGTGCAGTGATGTCTGCTGATGGGAGTACAAGTGCTGTAATGCGAGGAATCAGACATGGAGCTTGTGATTACTTGATTAGACCCATATGTGAAGAAGAGATCGGGAATATGTGGCAACATGTTATAAGGAAAAAGTGGAATGAAATTAAAGAACATGACTTGAACATTCTGGAAGTTTGGAGGATGATGATCGGCATAAATGAGGAAGTGATGATGTTGACCATGCTTCTTTGGTTAATGAAGGAACAGAAGGGGTTTTGAAAGTCCAGAAAAAGAGGAGCAGCGGGAAAGACGAAGATAGCGATGAACTGTAAAATGATGATCCCCCTGCAACAAAGAATCCACGTGTTGTTTCTCCATCAACAGTTTGTTAGTGCTGTAAACCAAATTGGAATTGACAGTACGGTCTTTACTGATATGCTCCTTTTGATTATTTATTGTTTCAGCTATCATTTATCACAACAGAATTGCATTTGATCTGGCGACATTTCATACAGAAATAAACTTGTGAATTGGTCTTCCTTTGTTTTTTTGCTTGCTGATTACAAATGTGTATCTACCCTTTCAGAGGCTGTACCCAAGAGGATTCTTGAACTGATGAATGTGCCTGGTTTAACTGGAGAAAATGTTGCAAGTCATTTGCAGGTTTGACCCTTTCCACACCAACTCTTTTATCATTTCCTGTATTCTAAATATCTGTAGTATTTATTGTTACATGGAAACCCATATTGACAACCAAATTATCAGGATCTCTAAATGGGTAATGAAACTTCTGAATGGTAGCACAATTTTGAAAATATTTGGAATGACAATAAAATGATACCAATGAATACCACACAGCACGGGGGAAATTTATGGGGGTATGCCTTGTGAACCAATATGTTAAGGGCATTAACAATTCTTTGATAGGGAGAGAATTGTCCCACGATGAATGTGCTTACACAATTTACTGGTGGTACTTCTTCTTTTTGGTACCTCTTATTGATAGGGATTTCTTTATTTCAGGGGATTGTAAAGGCAAAACTAAAAGCCCTAGTTCAGTAGTGGCATTGTGCGAGTGTCTATTTTGCTTTCAAAATTTGTCGGTCATTTAATAATATGTTATCGTAAGAAAAGGAATGTTATAATCAGTCAATAAAAAAAGGTTTGAGAGAGATTCATGCTCTAATTGTATAAAAAAAGAAATAATTAGTACTTACAATTGAACTCATATATAAGGTCACAAAGAGAATAGATTCTTCACAGTGGTTTGTCTGCCCCAAATCTTCAAAAGCTTAAAATCAGGAATAATTTCCCCCAGTATGTACATTATTTTCTTTTTTTACTGTCACAAAAATCAAATGACAAAGGGATTTCACCATAATATTTTTTCTTTTCACTGTCATCCATGATTGTCTCAGTGTCCATGTGTTAATCAATAAATGCCCACAGAGCTAAAAGGCAGTGCCCCATAACTCAAGAACTCTAAAATGACTGAGCAAGTGATTTGTGCACATGATAGGTACTGGAGGAGAACTCTCTTTATCTTTTCCATCATGGAAAGATAACTTTCTCCTAACTGAAACTGTGTTCTTTAAAAAGAAAAAGGAAAAGAGATATATTCCTCACCTTTCTTTTGCATAAGTTACTCAAATCGAAATTAAACTGGCATCCAAAGCTATTGTAACTAGAAGTAGATTTAGTTATCCTATAATTTCCTTGAAAGGTTTTGCATCTGAAACCTAAAATTTGGGATTCAAAAATTTTTATGTATAACCGTTAGAATGTGTCAACATTAATTCATAGATTAGCATTTCAGTGGCTCTGATGTATTATTGCCATTTGTAATCACTGTCAACATTCTTTGATATTTAATGCTGTTAGAACAATTTGCAGAAGTTTAGACTATATTCGAAGAGATTAAGTGCAGTGGCTCAAGGTGGTATTTCTAGTGCCTTCTGCAGGCCAGTAGACTCACATGAGAAACTTGAATCCACTTGGACAATTTGAAATCCAAGCTTTGGCTGCTTGTAGCCAGATTCCCGTTCAAATGTTAGCGGCGGTACTTGCTGAGCTTTGAGGCCGATTGACTGGTAGCTTAATTACTGTGATGGATCAGCCAGCTCTTTTACAGGCATCCATGCAGGGTCCCAAGATTATGCCTGTTGAGCATGGTGTGGCATTTTGTGAGCCTTTGGTAAAATGCCAATCCAACATTTCAAGACATTATCAACAAAATATGCCACCTGCTGGAGAAGTTGCACTGCAAGTCTGGTCTTCTAATAGCCTTGTTCCCGTGGGATCCATTAAAAATCTTGGGGGCATGGATGCTCAAAGCTGTAATATTTTGATGGATATATTGCGGCAGCAGCAACAGCAATGGCAACAGCAATGGCAACAGCTTCAGAAACAGCAGCAACAACCACAGCAACCGTCATCAGTCCAAAAACGTTCAAATATTTGCTAATCCCAGTTAGTTATAGATTTTCGGCAGGTTCTAACTGTTATTAGAACTATACTGTAATTTGTCCACAACATATATAAGCTGAGTTCTGCATGATAAATATGTTATGTTGAGGTTCTCTTTCCACTTAAAAATTTTCTCCATGTATAGATTTTTTTTTGGTCAAAACCAAAGAGTGAGAGAGGTTGTTCATTCCCTGGGAAAGAAGGGTGAGAATATTGTCAAGGCAAGACTGTGTTTGAATACAGTACCCGTGTTGGAAGGGACAGTAATAAATGGTTTTTGATCTGTCAGAGTCTGTCTCATCTCCTCAATAATGCTGCAACAAAAGCACTTGTTGTCCTGGAAAATATATGTGCTGTAACGGGTAAAATTCAAAAATCCTGAATGTGACGTATCTGTTTCTGGGATGGATTCACTGTGGTGCACTTCTTTTCCTGATGCGCGTGATTTCAGTTCAACTAATGCAATATTTAACCATGGCAGGTATTAGTCTTCTTAGTTCTCAAAGGTGCTGATTATTTATTTGTCAAGGGATGCAGTAGTGATCAAGTTGAAGTCAGCCAATTATCTTCTACATACGTCATCCCCTGTGGTGCACTTCTCATAAGCAGTTTACAGGGCCTCTGCATCGCCCATCTCTTAGAAAGGAAACATTAGTCCATTTTGGGAAGTTCAATTGAAATGTTTAGGTAAAATTCCACATTCTTATTTGTGTAACTTTGCAATTAGCCTGTAGGATAAATAAGTCGTCAGACTCAAACATGTAATGAGTTCCCAGTTGGATGGCATCCTCTACCATCGTGAATGCATATTATGTGATGTTTATTGTTATTGATTCTGAAATGTTCATTCTATTTGGGTTGTATCATACCAGTTTACAAGCTGTGCAACACTTATTTTTTTTGTGTATAATGTTACCTTTGATGCTGAAATGTTTGTTTAATTCTTTTGATTAATTAGTTTTGTCTGAAACTCAAACTCGGCCCTTTAATCTTAATACCAATTGAGCTCTATTATTAGGAACAAAAAATGTTAGGACCAATGATATTGTGTTTGATGTTGTGTACCAACTATCGTGCATCATATTATACTCACGTCTCCAATTGATAATTTTCCTCGTATATATTAGCATTTTTGGCTAACATAAATTTTTTCATTTTTAGTTCGTTTTTCGGTATTTCGAAACGTGAAGCTTTGCTCTGGCTACCGAACGTCATCGATCTGACACTGTGGCTAACCTAGAATGTTAAATTTTTATTCCTTTTCTAATCTGTGAGTGATAATTTTAAGGTAGCCTAACCTTAATGAAGATATTATCTTTACTTTAGTTTGAAACTTTTTCTTGATTAAATAAACGAAATAACCCAAATAAAGAAAATACTATCAAATTAAACTGTAAGTCAAATTCATTTTAGAATGATGCTACAAAAATGAATTTGCACTATGTTAATTTTTCAAAAATGAAGTTCTTATCTCTTATTAAACAACCATGTATTTATTTTTATACCACCTGTATCTTCTTAAATTTTATAAGAAATTTGCTCTTTATCAATTAAATTCATCAATTGCCATTTGATAATAGTTTTTGTACAAAATAATTAAAAATATATATTCATAATTTAAATAAGGAATTAAAAAAAAGTACAAAAAAAGAAGTGAAACAAGGGACGCGCACAAATGGAGATTTCAATAAGTGAAATTCCTGTTTAGCATATTTTAGTTTAGTTCAATAATAGTCCATTTTGAAAAATAATAAAAAAATGATATAATCAACAGTCGTTTCTAAAATATAATGAATTGTCAAAATAATGTATTTGTTCATATTTTTGATAAAATTCATAATGTTATGCAGAAACGCAGCTCCAAAAATTAGCAAATTGCAGAATGATAAATTCTAAAATTTTCAACAGTGACATCTCCATTGAAAATATTAACGGAGCAAACAATTTAACTTTAAAATCTTGTCCAAAACAGTTTTCCATTTTTAATAGATTAACAACAGTAATTTAATCTGTTTCAAATATTTATAATGCTAATATTATATTTATTTTAAATTTTTATTTTTATTTTTTGTGAAAATTTTTAAATTTTTATTAAGACAGAGAATGAGTCAATGTCCAAACTAGGATAAGACTTTTCATAAACCATGGAAAATGCCTACAAGACAAAACCATACAAATACCAACCAAAACCTTAAGAAAACTAAAAATAAACCGCCACCTGGTACCAGTGGCTAATGGCCTGGACTCGTGCGAGAAATGACTTGAGGTAGTGCTAAATTACAGCAAAAGTGCATGGCCATGGGAAACTGGAATGTATCTATATTACCTTAGTAAATATTTTTTTGAAAAAAATTATTATTTAGAGTAAATATTAAATACAATAATTAATATATTTATGAAATAATTTTTTGTATTAAAAAAAAGATCAATTTATTTGATTATTCGATAATTCCACTAAATTAAGTGACAAAATTAGCGGTAAATTTTTTTTGGATTTCAAACAATCTCGTAATATTTTTGGGGCTCCAAATTTTGTTTTTTTTTTTTTTAGATTTAATATAGATACTTAACTATTTTATACCCGCATAAGAGGTGGATTAAGCTGATACTTATAGATGGACACATAAAAAAATATATAATTAATTTAATGATATTTATTAATTAATTTATATTTTATTTTTTAAAATTAAATATATTTTTTATAATTTAACGATTTAAATTATTATTGAAAAAAGTTGATAGGCAGACATTTTGAGGCAAACTGTCTCTATACGCACATTTTATGTAATAAAGATCATATTTTATATAACTGTAACAATATAAAGTGATATAAAAAAGTATTATTATTTTTTTTATTTTATATTTTTTAATTACAGTTTGATAAAAAATATTTACTGTTATATAAATTAAATACGGATAAATATAATCTACTTACCAACACCTACCCGTATAACAACATCCAATTATTATATGTATACCACATTTCTACCTTCGACTAAAATCTTTTGTACGCATAATCTACCACCCCACCGGCCCACCGATTTACCTAAACAACAAAAACAATTAAAAAAAAAAACTCCTCTTCCCTCCTCAAAGCCAAAGCCCTGCCCGTTTCCACTTTGCACAGTCAGCCGCCTTCTCTCCCATAGTTCTATTGCTCTCTCTCTCTAACTGTCTCTGTCTCTCTCTAAGATGGCAGCAGCTCCAACTCTCCCAATCAGCCAAGCCCGTCTCTTCTCCGCCAAACCCTCCCTTAAACCCATGCCCACACTCACTTCCCCTTCAAGAATCCGCATGTCCCTTCAAGAATCCGCCCCTTCCCTCGCCGTGGTCGGCGTCACCGGCGCCGTCGGCCGAGAATTCCTCTCCGTCCTCTCCGACCGCGACTTCCCTTACCGCTCCATCAAGCTGCTCGCCTCCAAGCGTTCTGCCGGCAAGCAGCTCACTTTTGAAGGCAGATGCTACACAATCGAGGAGGTGACTGCCGAGAGCTTTGACGGGGTGGATATCGCGCTGTTTAGCGCCGGTGGGTCTATCAGTAAGCAGTTTGGGCCCGTGGCGGTGGAGAAGGGTGCCATTGTGGTGGATAACAGCTCGGCGTTCAGGATGGTAGATGGGGTCCCCTTGGTGATTCCGGAGGTTAATCCGGAGGCTGTGGAAGGAATTAAGGTTGGAATGGGAAAGGGTGCTCTGATTGCGAATCCGAATTGCTCCACCATCATTTGTTTGATGGCTGTCACTCCGTTGCATAGGCGAGCTAAGGTAGAAACTTGAACCCCATTTTGTGTTTTTTATTTTTGTTTTCAAAAGTTTAGGGGTAGGAGGATGTCTCTTCCTAAGGTCAGTTGTCGCTTACAGACCAATAGGATCTTCAAAAGCACCCAACAAGAGCTAACCTTTAACTGCTAAGCCCACCTTTGTGGACTTTCTGTTTTTTCCCCCACCTTCTCTATCTTTGATCTAACTCTGAAACTTGTGTAGAAGAGGTATTTCTTGATCTGGGATTTTTTTTTTCTTCCATTGTTTTTGAATTTGGACATGTGTGATTTTGGTATTTGGATGTAGAGAACCAGAATTAGTGTATTTTGAATTATAATTCTGGACTGGAAGGCAATGTAGTTTACCTTTTATGTCTGTAATTCAGGAAATACATAGGTTCTTCGTATACATTATGGAAAAATGTTGTCTTGGGATATTTGTTTCATGGCTCTTGAGCAAATTAAAGCTCAACGCTTATGATTTGGCATCTAATGGCTTAATAAAAGTGTGAACTTGAAAATCTCAATGGACAACTGGGTGTTGCAGGTGCAACGCATGGTTGTCAGTACATATCAGGCAGCTAGCGGTGCCGGTGCTGCTGCGATGGAAGAGCTTGAGCTGCAGACTCGTGAGGTTTCCTCATTGTTATATTGAATCATTGTTCTGTCTTCTGTATTCCATAGCAGTACTTATTATGCTTTCTTGCTGTTTTTAGATTTTTTGTTTCACTTTGATGGTGATTTGTTCCTTTGGCATTTTATGTTTAAAAGGTTCTGGAAGGAAAACCCCCAACATGCAAAATCTTTAAGCAGCAGGTTGGTTGGTGTGGTGTTATCGTGTATCCTCTGATTGAATTGGTCTCTTTCTGCTGTCCCATGTTTAAGTTAACCTTTGTAACACTTCTGCGTTGCAGTATGCTTTCAATTTGTTTTCACACAATGCACCTGTTCTATCGAATGGGTACAATGAAGAAGAAATGAAAATGGTGAAAGAAACCAGAAAAATCTGGGTAAGCTCTAAAGCCAAATCTTTTACCTTGCTTTTAATTTCTCATATGACAAAGTATAGAAACTTTCCGAATGTCTAGTGTTTCTGGTAGGGAACATAATTCTGCTTGGGCTTTTACATATGGTGAACTCCCCACAGAATGATGCTGATGTTAAAGTCACGGCTACATGCATACGAGTACCTGTCATGCGTGCACATGCCGAAAGTGTTAATCTGCAATTTGAGAAGCCCCTCGATGAGGTATATCATGATGCCATGTACTAGAAAGTTTCTTTAAATCCTGGTTCTAAATGAGTTTCCTGCTGCATCTTTTTGGGGCAAATCTTAGATTGCTAGGTGCCAATGTCACAAATCACAATGGTATTATAATTTAATTCCATTGAATTTTGAATAGACTGGTTCAGAAATTAATTTCAACATTTGGCATTTATTTTAAAATAAAGAATTGAATTGAATTCTCTGTTCAATATCGAGATTTAAAAAATAGCAAAATTCAATTGATTGTGAAATTTATGATACTATCCTTGTGTGTGTCATTAGGCTTATATGAAGATAAACGGATTTTTTTTGGGGAGAATTTTTGAACTGATATGAAGCATACACCTAAAACTGATTGAATAATCCCAGCTATGTTTATGAGAATCGCTAATTTTACTATGGTGATTGCTACAAAACAAGGAAAAGAATCTCTAAGGTAAGTCTAAGAACTAGACTATATTGAGATTTCTGTATTACGTAAGATAACATCTAGAACCTATTTTTTCTGATTAGCATCAAACAAAATCTTTTATTAGGAATAACTGTTCTTAATCTTGCTTCTTAGGTTGTTACAAATAGGACGCTGCTCCATGTATGTACGTGCCCAGTGGAATGAATTGATGTTAAATTATTATCCTACCTCTTTTCTCTCTAGTTATGTCTATTGGTGTTCTCTCTTCTTTTTCTTGCTCTGCTTCCCTAATCCTCCCTGTTGATTTTTTTCATAGTGTCATTTTACAAGTAAGAATACGTTGTTCAAGCTATTAAAATAATTCAAAGTGCAGGCAAAGTCCTTTTGCTCCTATGAAAATACATTATTTAAGCTTTGAAAGTTCGACTTCAATCCTAATCTTCAATATTTTTGACAAGATTTAGAGCCATTTTTTCATGTTTCCTAAAGGCATATACAAGTCTTAGCTGATAAATTTTTATGTTCGCTAGCATTCGGCAACGGAACTTTTGAAAAATGCTCCTGGGGTGGTGGTTATTGATGATCGAACATCCAATCGCTTCCCCACTCCATTGGATATGTCAAACAAAGATGAGGTTGCAGTCGGTAGGATTCGTCAAGATGTCTCTCAAGATGGGAATCACGGGTAAGTTTCATTCATGGGCGCTTTCCATTCTGCCCATCAACTTGCACACACACATCTACACAAAAACCTAACATACGTCTTTATTTTGAGAAGCATCATACTATACTAATTTCGGAATCTTTTAACAGTTTGGATATCTTTGTCTGTGGTGATCAAATACGCAAGGGAGCTGCACTAAATGCCATTCAAATTGCTGAAATGCTCTTATAGTTTGATTTTTATTGACAAGTTTTCATTTTATTGATCAATTAGCAGTTGTGTTTCGATTCATCGGTAATTTCATCTCTGATGATGCCCCCTGCTGGTATTATCTTTTTTTAGCATTGAGCAAAATTTGTGGTGGCTTTTTTTTAATATGAACAATTAGGATAGTTAGACTGTAATGGTTTTAGTGTCCTTACATTAGATGATCATAACGAGGCATTTGGCATAAAATTGCCTATTTTGGTTATGCTAATGTATCTCTGTTCTGTTGTATTAGAAAGTTAAGGTGCCTGAAATGTACGTCGAGAAGCTTTTTGAGGAATGTAAAACTTTTGATGGCTCTATTGCCTAACCCTAACAGAGTAGGGGGAAAGGAAGTGGACGAGAGACAAATGAGTGAAAGGAAAATTGAAGAAGAGAAAAAATTTTCGCGCTCTTCTCTTAGGAAAAGGGTAATGAGAGAGAAAAACTAAAAATTTCTATGTCGAAAAAGGTAAAAAATACGGGAGAGGAGCACAAAATTTTTTATAATTCTAATTTGATCTTTATACTAAAATCTTTATGAGTGTTAATAGAAAGGGTTAATGTAAGTAAATTTGTATTATATGAGTTAAGTAATGAAACAATAGTTTTTCTATAAATTTTAGATTCAAGCATAAATACAATGTGAACGTGAGGCGATAGGCTTAAAAGTTGATAAAGTTGAGCAAGGTAGATGTTGTATGGTGGAGATGCTGTGACTTGAGAAGTTAGTAGGTAGTTGTTTGTTGCTGAATGATTCGTCCTTAAGTCGCAATTATGCTAGTAAGAGCCTGCTCTCTTTGTTATGACTTTCTTTGGTTACATAGTACATTTTTGTTCGCTATGCCACAACAATCAAAGTTCCAGAGTAAGAGTGTGATAAAATCATAAAATAATCCATTTAGCAGCCATATTATCTCATGTTTTTTCGTTTTGCCTGTAACATATGGGACCAACACAAAAAATAAAATAAAATAAAAAGGTTTTGGTTCCCAATATCTGTATGTAGTGCAAGAAGAGAAAAACAAACCTGGTGCATTTGGCTCAATTAGAATGGATAGACTTCAACTGAAAGCTGGAATGTCAATTGGTTGCCTATTCAGAATTAGAATTCAGAATCTGGTTTTAATTCTGTGTCTAATTATAATTCTGAATTAACAAGTAATAAATAAAATTAAAATTAAAATTTTTCAAAATTCAAGAATTACAAGAAATTGGATTTATATTTGTTTTATGCGATTCTCTATCTCTCAAAACTCAGGGTGTATAAAAAATTGTCTAATCTGTCCAACAAAATTAACCGAACCAAAACCAAACTGAAGTACAGAAACCTCTACCAATGGAGTAGTTATAGTTTATAATGTAAGTAGATCATAATTAAAGTTTTGATTTTGGAGATTTAAAAATTACTAAAATCGAGCCGACCGCTCTTGTTTTTAAAGTTCAATATTTATTTATAAACATATAGGCTATATGTATGAAAAAAAAATATATATAGTTGTCTCTACAGTTCCTATATACAACTTAACAAGTAAAAATATATAAACATTTGGATGTTTATAGTATGCCTAATACTAAGAAAGATATAAAATTAATTCAACGGCACATTTTAACAATCCTCAAATTTAAAACTTTGCAATCAGCATCTTCAACGCTTTATCATTGCACCACAATGTTGGCGTGTGGCTGCACGAGAAGATCGAGTTGATCCACAAGAGTGCGCAAAAAAATATAACGGTCATTAAAACTAAGGTTGTCAGAACCGGATCGGTCATCGAACCGGAAACATTAGTGGGTCAAGGTTCAACCAGTTCAACCGGTCGAACCGGTATTTGAACCAGTATTTATTAATATATATATTTATAAAAATAATTTTAAAAAATAATACTTATACATGATTATTAAATATTACTTTTTTAATTTTTAAGGATTAAATTGAAAATTTTGATATATTTAGGACTAAATTGAAAGTTTTGATAAATTTAGGACTAAATTGAAAATTTTTATTAAATTTAAAACTCAAATTATAATTTAAATAAACATTGGGATCAAATTATAATTTATAAAACTTTTATACCCGGTTTGAACCGGTTGAACCGGGTCCGATTTTTGACCGGTTTTCACCGATTTTGACTGGTTTTTGACTGGTTCAAACCGGTTTTGACCGGTCCGAGTTAAAGGGTAACTGTAGCCATAAACCGGCTCGGACCTTTGGCCGGTCACCGGTTGAACCGGTCGGACCGGCCGGTCCGAGCCGATTTTTACAACATTAATTAAAACTTTGACCCCGCCATTTTTTTTAACCACAAAAAACTTTATTATATGTATATTAATTATTAGATTTATAAATTAATATTAAAGTATTATTATTTGAAAGTCTCATTTAACTTAACTTACAAAAAAGAATTCATTACTTGAATATTGTTGAGATTGAGGGTAACTCTCCCAAGTCAGCTGTAGTAATTGTTGAGTTTAAAATCAACATTACGTATTCAACGGTCAAATCAGACAATTTATAAGTCAAAGTTTCCAAGCGTTACTGCTGTGATTTGAACCCGAACAATGAGTAAAACAAGCGTATTAAATTACGATCAAACTATTATTTTAAGTTATAAATTCTTCCATAAATCACAAGAATTAATTATATATTATCACGTCATTTTTTTCATTTTTATAAGAAAGAACTGTCCCTACGTAAGATTTTACGTTTTGGGGACGTGTGATATCTATTAACGATGAGTTTTGGTCACTTGAAACTTGAAAGACCCCATGACCAATGATGGAAATGACATTCTCCAGTCCTCAAAATTGCGCGCAAACCGTCCAGCAAGTTATCTGATGAGCAATCACTAACAACTAGATTACACTCACCACAACCTTTTTCTTGTTTCTTTTCTTCTTTTTCTGGTCCAGTTTCGTCTAACATTTTGGAATGTATGCAAACCAAACTAATCCGATTAAAATTAAATCAAAATAATTGAATGTACACAAACTATCTAATCTGTCTAACCAATCTAATCCAACTAAAATTAAATTACAACGATTGAAATTACTGTGAGCGAATTAGTTATGACTTGTAATTTAAGTAAATGACACACAATGATTTGGTTTCAGATTTGGAGATCCAAAACTGTCAAAACCAAATTGACTACTTTTATTATTAAAGTCCAAAATTTATTTTATACACATACATAGCATATGAAAGAATCTAACTGTCTCAAGAGTCCCTACATGCAATCCAACATTCTCATGGTCTAAAGTACTCACAGAGTTACAGAGTACAAAACCTATTAATATTTTTACATTTTCAATCATAGATGAATCATATAGAAAGTATTTTTTGCACCTGTATTAATACATTAGTGTTAATTCATGTCTTTAAGTGTACATCGGTTGCTAATAGTTAGCAATACAAAATGTTAAATGCTATTGTGAAAATACTAATTCTCGTTGATTTTACCACTTTAATCTTTTTGTTATCCTATGTTTGAAATATAATTTGTCATAAAAAATAGGTGGGATACTATCTTAGTTTGTAAATGGAAGTAGATGTAGGATAACAAACTTTAAACCTTTAGTGAAAATTTTATTTCTTCTCTTACTAAACCAATCAAATTAACTGGCAACTTCTAACAATAGTTTGGCTAGTTTACTTGCATATTAGTTCAATTGCAATTTGAAAATTTTCAAACTACTGCTAACATTTTGATTTGAATATAATGATCAAAATGACTCAAATCAGCCTACACACACTCCTAATTTTAACACTGTAGTCATTCCATTCATCCAACCCTTTATATACTCATGTGAGGTGCATTGATTCCATCACCCAACTCCCCTTGCTCGGCAAGTTGAGCATCCTCAATGATGAATGGGGAGCATGATGTAATGTTGATAGACTTTTCTAAAGTTCCGGTAAGAACATCCTATTTTTTTTTTGACTAAGTAAGAACATCCTATTGGGCACATATGGGGGCCAAAAACCACATGCTTTTTTTTTCTTTTTCAGCTTTCATCTGATTCGCCCAATGTCCCAATTGTAATTCAGGATTATCAAAAGTAAATGCTCTATTCATATAAGAGGACACTCCAAGTCAATTTGTGGGTCCTGGGCATTAGGAATAGTTATCACTGGTGAGGTTAGGAATTGAACTAGTGGGACATTAGTTAATAAATTTTTAGTATACTTTTTTTATGTTCATATCAAAAACTTCGTGAGTTATATAATATTTTCATCAATTACCTTTTCTTTTTCCGTAGAATTTTAAAATCAAGGTCTAAACTCTTGACTATTATGAAATTATTTTATTAGAGATAAATTCTTGAGATATATAATAGAAATTAATGAATTTTATGATGAGTTAAAATCTATTTCCTATAACTTTTAAAGATATAATTTTTTGTTATTTAAAGTAAACTAATCAACTTCATAAACATAAATATAAGTTGCAAGGTATTATAAAAACAATGTTTTGGTTGATGTTTTGAATGTTTTAATTGAAATTTCGTATATTTCATAAGCAAAATTAATAAAAGAAAATTAAAGCCAGTGAGGTAAACGACTAGGACCTGAGGTGTTACAACCCCAACCAAAGTTCCATGAATTGTGTAAAGAAGGAGAATGTACCGGATCCCTTACATGCCAATTTTGGTATCAGACAATTGATCTCAATATATACGAGCAATTTGATTGAGCCTTAGATGGTTATAATATTTGATTATCATGTTATTTATCTCAAGACCCTATTTATAATTAAATTCAAATTAAATATAAACTAAAAATGTGTCAAGGATCTCATTTATCTATTTGCAGAAAGGTGTTTAAGAAGATCATAAAGGATCGCAAGTCAAAGAAAGAAAGAATTCATTGCGTAGAAAATTAGATTGAAAGATTGGCCGGGTCGAACCAAACCTGCAATGACAACATCAAGTCAAAGTCTCTTAGTTTGGGATTGATGTTCCTATAAGGAAATCAATGTCTGTTTTAACCATCTGTCTATAAGAGTTGTAGAACTCCTTTGTTCGATACCTTGAACGTTTTGTATTGAGCTGAAAAGTAACTTCAAAAGTATAAAGGATTTAAAAAGTGAGATAAAAAAGAAAAGCTATCAGTTGAGTGAAAAGAACAAGAGTGTTGTGAAAAAAACTTCACAGAAGCTTGTGTTTTAAGGTCAAGGGCCGAAAGTCTACAAGTTGTTAGTTGTCTTTACCTATGAAAACAAAAAGGGAAAACAATGGAAGACTGAATAAGGTAGACAGAAAAATGACAATAATAAAATAATAAGGAATATTTGTATAACAAAACTAATTTTTTTGCAACAAGAAATAATATAATAATTTTTTATATTATAATTTATTAATCTTATTGCATAAATAACTATTATTATTGCATTATTAATATTTTCTCTGTCTACTAATTTCTGTCTACGTAATGGAACCCAAAGAAAAAATATTGGTAAACTAAAATGTCAAGGGAGGAGCCTTAGGGTCCTAACCTAGCCTCTCAGTTTGCTTTTTACGCATGCTCTCCTTTTTTTACACTCTTTATATCTCGCTATGCATTATTGTTTTTATTGATAGTTATCTATTTAATCGTTGTTTATTATTTGTTAATAATTTTGGAGTTGAGTTCACCCAAATGTTGAGTGATTAACCAATTAAAACCTGTAATCAACCAATTAAATCCAATTCACCCCCTTTTGTGTTGCCCTGACCAACACTGTCCAATGCCAGACCGCAAGTACCCAATTTAACAATATAAGTGATAAAGTGCCGCAGAAGGAATAAAGTAGTTCAATAATACTAAAGTCATATCTCGCGTCATAAACCTAAATTGTAAGTCTAACTAAGAGGCAACTAATTATAAAAAAAAAAAAGTACACCTCTACCTCAGTTGCATCTCTAAGGATTGCAATACACTCATACTCCGCTCGATATGTAAACTAACTAAAAATTTGTGAGAGAATTGAAGGGGAGAGGGAGATATAAA
Organism: Carallia pectinifolia; assembly: GCA_037832335.1. Lineage (NCBI taxonomy): Eukaryota > Viridiplantae > Streptophyta > Magnoliopsida > Malpighiales > Rhizophoraceae > Carallia > Carallia pectinifolia. Next base: position 14,587,776 of record CM075453.1, read on the forward strand.
ATCTAGCAATTCAGTGACAATATGTATCATGCAACAACAAATGTGAACAAACAAGACGCATAAAGTGCAATGCAATGTAGTTTAAACACCAAATTATGAAATTATGTGCTGTGTTTGTAAATGGACACAGACAATTTGACGTATTTTAGATGTGAACTTTCGTACGAGGTAAATGAGGCTCTTCTATGTAACTTCACCCGACTTATCATATTCCACAGTTCTTTTTACTTTATTGGTGAAGACATGTTCACTCGGAGTTGACTACCATTGCATTATTGGTCTCTCCCCATCTTTCTCTCCCACATTCCCTTGCTCGGCAAGTTCGTAAAAATATACATTTATGCAGAGCTTTTGGTGTGTTAGACAATAGTTGGCTGCTGATCGATCCTGCAATCCTTGGCAAGAATACTTTTTACATCACCGACTTTCCTCTAAGAATTCTTCCTTTGGTCACTGTAAGTCCATAGCTTAAGTTTCTTGACTCTGTTCATGCATTTTAAAGAATGTTAAAGTGGTTGCTTCATATGATCAATGAAGAATATAGTACTTAGAATTGTTTCAATTGTTTCCCTCTTTTTACTTTTTCTTTTTTTTCGTTGCTTTTGCTTGTTGATCAAACTTTATATACCACGAATGCTGCAATGTAACATTTAAAGTTCTGAGCTATACACCACAGGCATTTTAGAAGAGTTCAATCAATAATAATAGGTCTTTTTAACTAGTTTTATGCATTTTCACATTTATTTGCTCCCAGGTAATCGCTACTTGTTTCTGGGGTCGTTTCTTGCTGACATATTTTGCTTTGTATCATTTGCTGTTGTATGTTTCTATGCCCTTCTTGGCAGGATTTTTTTTGCTGGATTTGTTTTCTGTTAAGTAGGGGAATCGGTTTGAGAATGGTTCTGATGTTATTGATCAAAAAGCAGCCAACACTGCCGGCTTCTCCATGCCATAAATTTTCATGAATCATGCATTTGAAAGCTCGGAAATTGGATTCATGATGCCTAGTGTGCAAATCACCAAGCACAATGTCAAGTTCTTCAAAGATACTTTTAAGTCTTTTAATAGTCAATTTACTAATAATGCAAAAATTTATATCCAATAACTGCATTGATATGGGCACTACCACTTAGCTTCCCCCTTCCTTCATCCAGTCAGAAGCAATGGGCCCAAGTTGCGAATTTGTGAGGCCTGAGCGTTGCAGCCTTGCAGGCATCGCACCTTCAAGGGAGAGATTTTGCAGGCCTCTATTTGTTCTGTTTTGCCATGGTGCTAAAAACTTTCCCTTTTTTTAATGTGGGAGGCAATTTGCTCTAAAATGCAAGTATTGATAACTTGAATGTTAAGCCCTTCTCGCAAGCTTTCTAAGGTCTGCAATGAATCCTGGGTTGCATCTTTACATAATAATAACATTTTACCTTATGTGAAACTGCAGCAAAAGTTGATTAGACAGAATGAGCAAGACCATTGGTTTGTATGGATTTCCTTCAGCTGATCCAGCAGAAGCAATAAAAGAATTCCTGGAGGCATACACAGGTGAAGGGACCGTTTATGCTGTGGACGTTGCTCAACCAAAAAGCAGAGGCTCAAGAACACATGCTAAAGTTCAATTCACAGACTCGGAAGCCGCAGAGATCATTAAGTCCTTAGCAGATCACTCCCTGTGGTACGCGGACTCCTATTTGAAAGCTCGTGATCTAGACCAAGATATCGTGACACCAAAGACGTTTCTGCACGGCATGGATGACATAACATTGTACAGCGGATGCCAAACCTCAAACGAAACGTTTTCTGTTCTCTGGAGACAGGAAAATGTTTCACTCAAAATTGGGTTTGGACTCAGAAAGTTCTACTTCTTTCTGTCTTTTCTTTCTACAAAATATAAACTTGAGCTCTCCTACGAGAACATTTGGCAGGTTGTGCTGCATCGTCCTCTTCTTCGAAGAAAGAAATACCTCGTCATTCAGGTTTGAAATTTTCAAATTGTAAATATTTGTAGAACCGTGAGTCCAATAACTTAGAGGGATCACAAGAGGGATCACAAAAAAAAAGAAGTAAGCAATACTAAATAAGTTTTTAGATATCACATTTTACATAAAACTTTAAGTTTTAAGTTATAAATTTTCTAACTATACTTATATGCTATTTTACTTATTTATTCTTTTCCAATATGAAACTTATATATTTTATACTTTAACACTCCCCTTCACATGAAAATCTAATTCAATTGAGATGGCCTAACTCATTTGAGTTAGAAGTATGAACAAACAATGAAAGTCCAACTCACCTGGACTGTCTCCAATTCACAATCAAATGCCTGGGGTAGGAAAATTCAGACTCTAATTCTATGTAAATATTTGTAAAAATATAGGTCCAATAACTTAGATAGATCATAAGAAGGAAGAAATAAGAAATATTAAATAGGCTTTTACACATTATAGACACCGCATCTTATTTAAAATTTTAAAATTTAGGTTATAAATTTTCTAATTATACTTATATATTGTTTTATTTCTCCTTTTCTTTTTAACATAAGACTTATGTATTTTATACTTCAACAAAACTATTACATAGATTCTTTATTGTCATTTTTTTTTATTTAATCTCCATATACAAATACACACTAGCATCTATATAAGACATAGGTAGTATAAATTTTTCTGCAGTTTTGGGTTGCATGGATATCGTTTTCACATTGCAAACTCTACCAGACCTCAAGAGCCCAGGGTTGTAGCAATACAAAAGCGAGAAGAAGAAATGTCGTGTACAAGTCATTAAGAAGTCAAAGTGCAAGAATCATTAAGATAAATCATTACCGTGCTGTCTAACTTAGAAATGACTCTTATGATGCGGTGGTCTGCTGTTTTCTATTGGAAAGACTTCATAGCTTGTTTGGCGTATTGTTATTTTGGATTTTCGTTCTCCTATCCCTCCTCAAGGATAGTTATCAAACTGATTCTTTCTTCGATCATCATCACAAGCCATTAAATTTTATTAAATAATAGAAAGTACATTAGATGAGTGCACAATGTTTCATGTATGCTACAATTTGCTCTAGTCTGCTGCAACCATAGATAATTGACACAGTTTCACATATTTGTCTTTGATAGTTACTTGGTGCACCCCGGATATATAAGAAAGACACACCTATCCTCAGCTACTTCAAGGAAGCTAATGACAACCAGTGGGTTCGTGAAGTTGATTTTACACCATCATGCTGCATTGGACAGTCTTCTGCTCTGTGCTTGGAGATTCCAAGTGGGGTTCAACTTCCAAATTTTCAGGACAACTTGTTTTTTTATAAAGAAAGCCGTAGTCAGTTCGTCCTGGAACAAGGTTCAACCTTCTCTTGTGGCTTGGACCTTGTTCCCACTGTGAATGCACCTCAAGGATTCAAACTTCCATTTAACATCTTGTTCAAAGTAAATTCCTTGGTTCAACATGGTTGTCTTCCTGGGCCAGCACTGGATGCAAATTTCTTTCGGTTGGTTGATCCACGTAGAATACACATTTCTTACATAGAAGATGCACTTGAGAAACTATGCCATTTGAAAGAGTGCTGCTATCATCCAGTAAGTTGGCTTAGGGAGCAGTACCGAAAGCACATGGCCTCTGGAAGACTTCCTATGCCACCCACGGTTCCCTTGGACGATGGCTTGGTGTATGTGCGGAGGGTTCAAGTTACCCCTACTAAAGTATATTTTGAAGGCCCGGAAGTGAATCTCTCTAACCGTGTCCTGCGCCATTATCCTGATGATATTGATAATTTTCTTCGTGTTTCGTTTGTTGATGAGGATCTTGATAGGCTTTATTCGACAAATTTGTTGCCAAGGGCCTCTTCTGAAAATGAGGGGAGACGGACTAGAATTTATCAAAGAATACTGTCTGTACTAAGGAATGGCATAACTATCGGTGAGAAGAAGTTTGATTTTCTCGGCTTTTCACAAAGTCAACTACGAGATAATTCTGCTTGGATGTTTGCTTCCAGACCTGGCCTCAGTGCAGCGCATATCAGAGAATGGATGGGTGACTTTACCGACATAAAGAATGTGGCCAAATATGCTGCAAGGCTTGGTCAGTCGTTCAGTTCATCAAGGGAATCTTTCTTTGTTGGTGGGCATGAAATTGAAGTTATTCCTGATATTGAGATTAAAAGAGGTAGAGTCAAGTACGTATTTTCAGATGGAATCGGAAAGATTTCTGCAGAATTGGCTCAAAGCATAGCCAAAAAATTTAAATTTAAATGTTATACTCCATCTGCCTTTCAGATCAGGTATGGTGGGTACAAAGGCGTTGTGGCTGTTGACCCAACTTCTTCGATGAAGCTATCGTTGAGGCAGAGTATGTGCAAGTACAAATCGAGCAACACTAGTCTGGATGTTTTAGGATGGAGCAAGTATCAGCCTTGTTTCCTCAATCGCGAAGTGATCACTCTTTTGTCTACCCTTGGGGTCAGGGATTACGTTTTTGAAAGGAAGCAAAAGGAGGCTATTGCTCAACTAAATGCTATCCTGAAGGATCCCCTGAAGGCAAAGGAGGCTCTTCACCTGATGGCTCCGGGAGAGAATACCACCATCCTCAAGGAAATGCTTGCATGTTATAAGCCGGATGTTGAGCCATTTCTTTCCCTGATGCTGCAAACTTTCCGAGCATCAAAATTACTTGATTTGCGGACCAAATCAAGGATATTCATTCCAAAAGGAAGGATTATGATGGGTTGTCTGGATGAAACTAGGACACTGGAATATGGTCAAGTATTTGTGCATCACTCCGGTACTAAACGTAGGCAGTTATGTGATAGTGAATCAAATCATCACAATCAAGTTGTTGTGGGGACCGTAATCGTTGCGAAAAATCCCTGTCTACACCCTGGTGACATTCGTGTCCTAAAGGCCATAGACGTGCCAGCTTTGCGCCACATGGTGGATTGTATTGTCTTCCCACAAAAAGGAAAAAGGTAAAACGTTTGAGCCTCTTTGAAATTTTGGTGCTGCTGTATCTGTTTTTTGGTTATATATTTTGCTTGTGCATTTGGTTTTACCTGAGTTTGTTCAAGCTTTGCTATTGGAACATCAGTTTATTGTGATTAGGCAACTCTAAAGGAGGCATCGTTTTCTCAAATACCTTTTTATGCAATTATGTTTTACTGAAACTAGTTACACATTTGATCAGACCACATACAAATGAATGTTCGGGAAGCGATTTGGATGGAGATGTTTATTTTGTCTCTTGGGACCGTGAATTAATTCCTCCTCGGCAGTTTACACCAATGAATTATACTGCAGCACAGAGCATTGTTTTAGATCACGATGTTACAATAGAGGTATTGTATAATAGACTTACAGAACGTTCTTGTGAAATTGTGTTATTTCTTCTTTGCCTACCCTGCGGTGTTTCTTTGTTTTAACATGTTTGCGGCTAACGTGCAGGAAGTCCAGGAGTATTTTGCAGACTACATACTCAATGATAGCCTGGGGATCATTTGTCATGCCCACACTGTCCATGCGGATAAAGAGGACTCTATGGCGATGAGCGATAAATGTATCAGACTTGCAATGCTGTCCTCAATTGCTGTTGATTTCCCAAAAACTGGTGTTCCAGCTAAAATTCCTCAAGAGCTGCGTGTCAAAGAATATCCAGATTTTATGGAAAAGCAAGAGCATAAGCCCACTTATGAATCGCAGCGCGTAATTGGAAAGCTTTTTCGAGCTGTGAGAGACATCGAGCCGGAAACAAGTTCCATAACATCCTTCACTAGAGAGGTGGCAAGCCATTCTTATGATCCTGAAATGGAAGTAGATGGATTTGAGAACTACATCAGTGATGCTGTCTATTACAAAAATGAATATGATAAGCAGTTGGGGAACCTGATGGACTATTATGGTATCAAAACTGAGGCTGAAATACTCAGTGGATGCATCCTGAAGATGTCTAAATCCTTTGACAGAAAAAGAGATTTGGATGCAATCATGTTTGCCGTTAAGTCCTTGAGGAAACAAGCCAAGGGATGGTTCTATGACAAAGGAACTGATGATTCTGAAGGCAACCCTGATGACTTGTTTGCCAAAGCATCAGCCTGGTACCATGTTACATATCATCCAACATTCTGGGGTCGCTTCAATGAGGGCATGCCTCGAGATCATTTCCTCAGTTTCCCATGGTGTGCATATGAGCAACTTATTGACATCAAGAAGGGCAAAGCTCATGACAGGGATTATTGGCACACTTCATCACTAGAGGATCGGTTCAATTATGCACTAAGCTTCAATTCAGATTGGTATGACTAGACGGATTCCTTTACTCGTGCTCTCAGGATTTCGGATGCATCAGAAATGTTCTCTGATAGCAGTCTTTGATGCTAATGTTTGTGTAGATGCATGATTGAATATGGTCTTCTGGTGTTTACTTCTTTGCCTTTGCCTTTGCCTTTTGTTGCGGTCTGGTTTGTCGGGAGTTTTTTGAGATGTAAGTTATCAATTATCTTAAGTGTGTGCTTTGTAATTTTGCAAGGTTTGAGAAGACGTAATCAGGGATTTAGTACTGCTATTAAATAAAAATGCTGGTGTGCCTTCAATGTTTCCCTAGTCAAAAGAAATTGATAATGCTTGTTGCAGAATATTGCTGCAAGTAGTAGCTCATGGAACTTTCTTTCCTATGAATGACATTGCACTTGGTCTTTGCGATTCTTTCTTTGCTTTTTTTAACTCATGTATGGCTTTTGGCTCATCCTGCATAGCTTTTAAAACTGCATTTTGTTTGTCTTTTCACTCTTGAGACTTGAATTCGAGAACTTCAATTTTAAAGATAATTTAAGTACTAATAAGAAAGAATTAATTGATTTAATCACAAGTCGCATAGATAACATAAGAGAAAAAGTACACTGCATGAATTTTTTTTTTATTCGATTTTTTGTCTGAATACAACAGGTCTTTAATTTTTTAAAATAATAATTATATTTTTTATAATAAAAAATACATTTTATTTGATTTTTTTGTTACAAAATGTACTACCATAACGACAGAAAAATGAAGACATGTAGCATGCAGCAAAAAATTTCGAGATTTGTGACATGCTCATAAAATAAATAAAAGTTGCTCTATTTGTTGAGTTAAAACTTAAAATTACGATACTGCAAAATGCAAGTGAGTCTCGGACCGTTGATTCGGCGGTACCAACAGATGGTGATATCCTCCAATCTAATGGCCAAGAACCTTGATTTATTAATTTTTATTAGTTTTTTGATCCTTGGAATTGTCCAATACAGAGCCATATTTGTTCCCAACATTAAATTGAAACATGGATTTGTCGCTTTCTGGAAGACTATATATGGATAATGAACAATTTGAATCATATTGATAGCATTATCTTTTTTTTTTTTTAGTAATTTGAATGATCTTTCTTTCTGTAACTTCGTCAAATTCAAAATTTTCAATCCTAAAAATCAGTCTAATACCAATGAGCACTTGAATGATTATCATTATTATTATTATTATTATTATTATTATTATTATTATTTCGGTTGAGCACTGGATGTAGGGATTGTCCCACTCATCATTGAGTCATTATTTTAACCAAAGTTGAACTTGTGCGTACCACATAATTCCAGCAACTCCTTCCTAAGGAAGGTTTTCGGCCATTTGGCCAAGAGGTCATTTTCACAAATCAATCAATGGAACCAGCTTTCAGGAATCTCCTGAACAAAAAAAGGAAAAAGTTATAATTCAATTAACATTAAAATAGTTCGGAGCCAATTAATAAAAACAGAAATAAATTTTTACTACAGAATCACAATTTCTGATAATGGGCAATTGGGGGAGCATGCTGGCCCTACTCTACCACTACTATGGCAGTTTCCAAGTCACCAAGCAAAGATGGTTTTTTTATCCGTACATTACATAATATATCAAAAAGAAAATTTTGTATTTATGCCTTTTAACTTTTTATGCAATAGGCACTATTTATGTTCTTATTTGTTTTCACTTTTTTTTTTACACAAATTATAAAAATGGTTAATCAAGTGATTTTTTTTTTGAAAGAATGTTTAGTGAAAGTTTAGTCTTAACAAGGGGCAATGCCTATTATGATCTCCTAACATAGGCAAATTTGATTTGCGAATCGACATTGATTGAGAGTGCTGGAATCATTTCTGTAAGACAGAGTTTGAATTTGAATTGTAATTACAATTAATTAACAAAAAAAGAGCGGCAAAACATTAATTTGGAGAATAAACCTCTCATTTCTAATAAATATAAGTAGGTCAAATCTGCAAGTTTGATAAAAAAAAAAAAAGTCTGCAAGTTAGTAGTGCATTTCATAGTTCACAGAATGAATGTAGCTGATAATCTGACTGGTAGTAGTACGTATTTGTCAAGCATATTTATTTACAAATTTAATACCTGACAAATACATTTAAGTAGAAATATATTTAAAATATATATGTTTATTTATTTGTCTATGTATTACAACCTTTTGCCATTGCGCGCATTCCAATCATTTACGCATCTTATATTTTTACTATTATCAGTTTTTGTACAAAGTTTGTTTTTTCCAATTTATTAATTTATAGCTAAGATATACTTCTAATAAATTGCTATTTATAAGATCAAAATAGCATCTATGTTTTTTCAGGTAAATTACATTTTGCAACTTATAAATAGGGTCTAATTATAGATCGAGACCTTTTATTTTAAAATGAACAAAAAACAACCTCACTTTTATATACTATAACAAAAAATAATTTCTAGTTACATTGTTGTTGGGTAAAATTGGTATATTAACGATAATGCCACTAAAAATGTAACAAAAGGCTCGAAATGCCCTTCTGTTACACTTACACACAGTATGATTGTTTCAAAATAATAATAATAATAATACTAATAATAAAGCAAAGGAGAAGTTCTAGGGGTTAAAATCATTTGACTTGCCATTCTCTGCGCACTCATAGATGATATATTGCCACTGGAGCCAATGCAACAAATGGCTGGGGCTTGTTGATACTCATTTATTAGATTTTCTATAAGCATAGATTTATCACACATTTGATAAAAGGAAATGAATGGTGATTTTAAGTAAGTTGGGTTGAAATTTATTTTAACCATCAAAGCCACTGAAGGTTGCATTAGTTGCCAAAAGGCTTCCAATAATGACAGTTACAGATGCTACTTTGTGGTTGCAAGCAAATCATCTAGGCACTTGTCAATATCCTTAAATTCAAGCTTTTGTGGCTCTCCAATTGGGTGAGATTATCACTACAATATGATTGCAAAGCTAGAAAAGAATCAAAGAATCAAGACCTTCATAGATATTCAATCAAAAAAGTAATAAGAAGAATCCCATTTTTAACTCACCCACCTGTAACCATGAAGCTGGCCTTGGGTGATGACGGTGGTGTCTGTAACTGCTATGAATGATAATAAATTCAATTTAACATGATAGTGTATAAGTGTCAAGGATACCAAATTCAACAAAAGGAAGACATCCATCATAAGGTCCATATGCTGCAGAACTTCACTCACAATACGTTGAGGAAACAATACATAAGTATTTGGATCAAACCTTACTGTAATCCTCTCATGGCCTTCGGTGAGCCACGTAAGTAATGCTAGCCAGCGCCTCTCCTTAGCCAATTCTGATCGTAGGCCAACGGGAAACTTACTTGATATAGGCAATCCTCGAAGGAAGACCTCTAATGGCCTCCTTACCAAGACCAACAATGGAATCACCAGACTCTCAAGGAAGCTCTCGAACAGTGACCTTGGCACTATCAATGACCCGAACGCTAGTGGATTCGATAGCCCTAGTCCTCTTTGACTTCCGTACAAAAGGCTCCTCAGCGACACTCCCACTTTCTTCGAATCCATGAGAGACGAAGGCAGAAGTCCCCTAAACAACCTTTCTTTTCTGACCTCCCTCTATTCTTTCTACCTCGTCTGCCGCCTCCTATGAGACCTTCTACTCCTTCAACTACTTAGCCTCCTCCTCAGCAAGATCGAGGTCATACTCTCAAACGAGCACACTATCTCTACACTCTTTTTCCTTAAGATAGCGCCCCAGAGTCTTTAGCTTTGCAAAGACCTTTGTTTCTTAAGAGAATAGGGTAAAAGCCCTGGATCACGAAGAAATGCTCTTTATAATCGTGTTTGTTGGGGAGACCGCCTTTAAACTTGCCTGAAGCCAACTCCTTAAAGTAATCATATTGACTATATCAAACTCTATAGCTGGAGACTTCACAGAAAAGTGCCCAGCACAATATCCCAGTGGTCAATTCCAAATTAGTGTCATTGCGGAGAAATTTCATGCTTACTAATTGCCGTCAAAAGTTTGGGAGGATTTGACTGATGGACAATTGATTATGACAGAGGAATTCAAGCCCGACATCAGGAAGAGGAAACTAAATGCCCGACAGGACGAACTTCAAATAAAGGGTTAAAGGCCCCTCAAAAGGATGATAGGCTCTCTGTAATGTGGTGGGAAGCCACAGCCGATAGTTGGGAGGAAAATTTTTCTATGCTCTTATTTGCAATTGGTTGGTCATTCCAGAGGATATGCCCTGGGCTAGATACTCTGACTTACCACATGCGACTACTCTAATACCACTAGAGGCGCTGCCCTTAAGAGGCTTTGCCTTACCTGAACTTTTAATCCTTGTCATCTTTGTCAAAAAGAATAGAAAAAACCAAGAAGCAACAGAAACAAAAGGGAAGAAAGGGGAAAATTCGCAAGCCCAATTTGCAAAAAAAAAAAAAAAAAAATCCTTGAATAGGGCACCTAGGGACCTACATAGTCATTAATGAAAGGGACGTCTGGCATGGGACACGACCTCGCTAAACGACAATGCAAAATTTAAAATTCAAAACTAAAATGCCATTTATTCGTAGAAAAACAATCTTTCTTTGCTTTTAAAGGAGGGCAAGTGATGGATATGACCCATCATAGCTTCGGGCCTTAGGCCCAGGCCCTGCTAGGCAGTCCAACAAGCGCCCGTTGACAATTCGCGAGAACTAGTTGACAGTTCTCCGAGCAGCTCTCTGAGAACTCGCCCACAGGACCCGTCAAGCAGCTCGTGGTCCATTCCTGAGCAATTGGCTTGTCAACCTGCTTACTGATTGACACCTGTCACATCTATCACTCGCGGAGCTCTGGTCTTTTCAAATATCAGACTACCGTTAACAAACGGGTAAGTATAAGTCCCAAGAGGACTCTCCTCTCTGGGGAATCTCTCTAGACTCCAACCTCTCTCCAATTCCAACTGTCCAAATCTGTAAGGCAATACCTCATTTCTTTAAGTTTCTACTACAAACACACACCCTCGTAAGCACTATTGCATACCGACGGGGTGACTACCTACGGAGCCTCCTTATTGTAGGCTATCTACAAGGAATTCACTAAGCTTCCTTGGTCTTTTTAAAGCCTCTTATTAATTTGATCGTCGGAGTACTTATGTCAGGGCATCCTCTAACCCAAGCCTCAGTGTTTTGCAAGTTCATACGCGAGGCCTATACGCGAGGCCTAACGACAGTGAGGGTCACGGTCAAAGACAATTATCAAAAGTCAAAACTTATAAAATAAAAATTTAAATTTTAACTATTAGAATATATAAAGGATATTTATAATTTCATATAACATTAAAATTTTCAAATTTGCTTGCTCGGAGATCATCTACTAAGTTGGCCAATGTCATCAAGTACAAACCATCAGAGATCATTGCCGGACGACCATTGCTGGTGAGGAGCCTGGTCATAAGCAACGATTATTGTTGACGTGGCATGCCATTCTGACCTGGCAATTAGAAGCTTGAAGCCCGCCATTTTTATTCTTTTTATTCTTTTTATTGTTTTATTTTTTGAGAACTTGAGAAAGGTGTCATTCGAATGCTTTTGTGATTAATCAATCTAATTTTATCATTTTCTCTATTTGTGAAGAAGTTTATTGAACTGTAATTCAAATATGTTATTTGTTATAAGTATGAAATAATGTTTGCTATTATCTCTCCTCGAACCCATGACCTTAGGAAGAACATGGATGCATTGCCACCAAGGCAATCTGAGGGTGGTAGTATGAAATAATGTTTCGACAAGAAAGAAAAGAATCAAGTTATGTCGGAAAGGAAGGGCCATATGGGGTCATTACAAATGGGTGTTTCTAACGTGTAATTTTCAATTTATTCAATTAAAGCAAATGCGCCGTATCTTTTTAATTTTATAATTAGAAACATTTGATAAGATTTTTTAAGTAGGATAAAAGTAGAATTAGAGTGAGATATGTTTTTTGATACTTTAAATTTTAAAAAAAATAAATTATCAAATATTATTAAATAAACTGCATTACAACTTTGATTCTAATAAAAAATAAATTGTGTAGAAAAATCCTTCATAATAACCTATTAGTGTAAAAAGATTTTATGTGATTCCCTAATTTCAGTTTAGTATTTGTCACAAGGAACTTGTTTATTATTTTTTTGATTTTTAAAATTTAAGTTTTCTTTGTTATCAATCACATTTAACAATAATGAGAAAATTGAAAAGTCTAGTAAAAACACTCGAAATGATACACCGTTATCTTAAATTTTTTATTTATTTTTTTAGTCTATCATTTAAATTATTTTCTTTTTATGTTTTTAATCCTTTTGTCATAAAAATATATGAGAAAATGGTACAATAACACTTAAAAAAGGTAAAATATCTGGGAAATTTAATGCGTACCATCATTTTTGTTTTTCTTTTCTTTTTTACTACAACTTTTTGCACATGCTATTATGTTTGTCACTTGTTTTGTCCTTTATTACATAATATCATTTTTGGTAAAAAAAAAGCTGAAATTAAATAATAATATTATTTTATTTTTATTCAATTTCTATGATCTTTAGTTAATATATTATTAGTGAATCGTCCCCCATTTCTCATGAATCATTGATTTTAATTAAAATCAAGTGATACCAAATGTATCGTACTAATTTGCCTTTTTTATTTTGTAGAAGGACGATTCAGAAGTTCAATAAAATGGATCCTTGCTAACTGTGCATGACAAAAACTGCTTAATTCTTCATAATAAATCTGCAAGACGTCGTCGCACCTTTCTAATTTTCTGGAAAAAATTTTCGGTCAAAGAAAGAAAAGAAGAGGCAGCCTCCTGACAGTCTCCCGAGGGAATAATATTTCCGTCCTAAGAGAGGTGTTAAGTATTCAATTGATTATGGCATGTCTAACACTGTGAGAGAGACGTGGGTTTAATTTTGCTACATGTTTTAATAATATTCAAATTTAAAACCTCGCAATTAATACATTCGACGTTTTATCATTAGACCACGATGTGAGACAGTAGTAAGAGAATGATTGAGTTGATATACAAAGATGCACAAGAAATAACTTCATTGAGACTTTTACCATCATAAATTACGACAGTTAATTACATATTATCATATTGTTTTTGTCATTTCTGTATCAAAGAATTGTCCCCACGTAACATTTTACTTTAGAGTCTCGTTACGTAGATGCAGAAAAACAGATGCAAAAAGTGTTTCAAATCGCTGCAAACAGATTGATTACAATTTGTAATTCAAGTAAATTGCACTCAAAAATTTTGTTTGTGTTGGAGATCAAAAAATAGTGAAAACCGAACCGACTCTCTTATTATCAAAGTCCAAAATTTATTTTATAAACACATGTACCATACGAAAAAATCTAACTGTCTCCAGAGTTTCTACCTACAATCCAATATACTCATAGTCTAAAACACTCTCATAGTTACAAAGTAGAAAACTCATTCATATTTTTTGAAATTTCGACCATAGATGAATCGTGTAGAAAGTTTTTTTTTTCTCCAAAATTGGTTTATTAGTGTTGATTTATGTCTTTAAATGTACATCAATTGTTAATTGTTAGCAACAAAAAATTAAATGCTATTGTGGAAATACTAATTCGAATTTATTTGTCACTTTGATCGTCTTGTTATCCCATGTTTGATATGGAAATCGTGAAATGCTATTGTGGAAATCCTAATTCCAACTTATTTGTCACTTTGATCTCTTGTTATCCCATGTTTGAAATGAAAATCGGCATAAAATTAGGTGAGATACTATCTTAATTTGTAAATGGAAGTAAACGCTTAACAACAAATTTTAAACCTTCGGTCAAAATTTTATTTCTTCTGATAACACGGTTCAAAATGTTAAATCAATTAAACTAACTCGCAATCTTTTATAACACTTTCATTGATGTCAATTTTATATTGGTTTAGTTGCAATTTGAAATTTTTTAAACTGTCACTAACAATTTAGTTTGTATATAATGATCAAACTAACTCAAACGCTACGAACATTACTAGTTTTAACACTGTAGTCATTCCATTAATCCAACCCCTGCCCTAAGCAGTTAACCAAACTCCCTTGTCATAGGAGTTCCCCTATTTTTCCTGTGAGGTGCATCGGTTCCATCAAAATCATATCAAAACTTTATGCCATATTATAATAAAGAGGATCTGATTCCCCCTTCCTCAGCAAGTTGAGAATCCTCAATGATGAATGGGTAGCATAATGTAATGTTGATAGACTTTTCTAAAGTTCCGAGTAAGAACATCTTATTGGGTGCCAAAAACCGCATGCTTTCTTTTCTTTTTCAGCTTTCATCTGATTCGCCCAATGTCCCAATTGTAATTCTGAATTATTAATGTGGTGTTCGTTAATTGTACTCATATTTTTATGTAAGTACAATATACTCACGTTCAAACTAATTGGTTACCGGTTGTGAAGGTTAACCAACAAAAAAAATCAAATTAATAGGTTACCGGTTGTGAAGGTTAACCAACAGGCAACAGCCTTAGCCTTGCAACTCCACAAATTCCATATCCCAACATACAAGCTCCAAAACAAAAGGAATTCCGGTCGCAATGGGTCTTTCAACGCCGGACATCGCTCATCCGTCATACTTGCTCCGCTCACATGTATCCATTGACGTGTTCGGTTTTCTTTTTCCCTTTTCCTTGTTGCTGTCTTGGGGGCACTTCTCCCCCCTCTCTCAATCTCTATTTTTTTTCTTGGAAATTATTGTATAGTGGCAAGCTTTTACTTGTGAAGGTAAGGCTTGTACTCTTTGGTGGCAGGCTTACTATGGCTAATTAATCATATTCCCTTCCACATTGAAGTCACAGTAAATTCATAATGCTAGACACCATTGTCAAGATCAGAGTGAAAGAAATAGCAGAAGTCATTTACCGGTAGTGCCATATAACTTAAACCAATTTCTTATTCCCAGCACTTGAGTGAAGATTTAAAATTATCAGACCATTTCTTGTATTCTAATTGTTGTTGATTTATGCAGTGCATACTCCATGATTGGAGTGACGAGGATTGCCTGAAACTTATCAGGAACTGTTGGGAAGCACTTCCTAGCATTCGTAAGTTGATGATTGTAGAATCGATCCTTCCCGAGGCGTTGGAAAAGGATGTTTCTTCTCGGATTGTTTTTGGGCAATATTTATTCATGCTAGCACAAAATCCTGGAAGGAAAGTGAGGAGCCCAAAAATAATTTGATGCCTTAGCAAAGAAATCAGATTTTCTGGCTGTAGAGTCATGTGCTCTGCCTACAACAGCTGGTTATGGAGTTCCACAAAATAGCCTAACCATATATAAGTTTAGGCTAGCTTCTGGTATATGTATGTTTGTTTCAATAATAATGATACAAGATTTATGCATTCGGTATGGAAACTAAACAAACTGAACTGCATTTGACTTTGTATTTCTAACATACATGGCTTCGTTTCCCTTAAACATGGACCATGTCAGCATTAGTATATTTGGGCCTAGGGACCTAATAATGACAAATGTTGCTTGCTTTTGAGATTCCTGGAGGCTGCATATTGAGAAAGAAGCTATAATTCTGACTGTTCCTCTAGTTCTACATGTTGACCTTGCTTCTTAAAGATCCATCAAGTATTGATATTGTTCCATCTATTTTTTTGTTACCTTTGTTTCCACGCCCTTGCCTTTCTACCTCTTCTAAGTTATTTTCTGACTACAATGAGCTGCTAGATATTTATTTTAGTGGTCTTGCAAATGCTTTTGGGAGGTGGAGGCTCATTTGCTGCAGGGGGGCCTAGTAAGGGGATGCACTCACTGCTTTGTAAGTTGCTTAGACCTACCATTTTATTAGTTACCTCAAAGGCTTGTTTCATCATGGCTATGTCAGCTTATCATATTCATTCTTGGGAAGCTTTTCCTCATGGTTAATACTATTAATGTCATTGAAAATTCATCTCATTTTCATTCGCTTTAAAATGTTTGAATGCATATCTGCGAGTATTTAATTAAGTCACAACCACTTGATATTTTGCTATAAAACTAATTTTTTTCTTTTTGAGAAACATTCTGATCATTATAGTATTGATTGCATCTTGTATTTAATTAAGTCCTAATTAAGAGCTTTTCTTAATTTTCCCATAATGGGAATGGTTTCTATTACGTAAGAAATTAGCATTTGTTAATGACACCTTTTCACAAAATAATACCAAATTGACCCATTTGTTCAACACCTAGAAAAAGATGATAAAAATAATTATTTGGGAGGAAAAAAGAGATAATATGTTAAATAACAAAATCAAAAAACATACAAGAAAGAAAAGTTGGGTCCCATATAAGTAAAAAAACTAGAGACAAAAATAAAACAAAAAAAATGTTTTTTCTTTATAAAAAAAAAAAAAACAGAGATATACATGTAGAGAGATATTCGCGGAAGCCATGCACATTTGGTTGGACGTGACTTATATCTAACTCACTGACGATGAGAGACTAAGATTTTCGAAAAGCATCTAACGAGTGAGTGGTTGGACTTACTACGAATTTCAGTTACATTCTCTGTACCGTGTATATTTGTTATCTTTTCATTAGACTGCAAAATCACCTTTAAAAATTGGACTTCAAGTTGCCGCCCTAATTCGGCCAAACCAGTTGTAGCGTCCACGTTTTAATTTTTTGGTTTGTTTCTACAACGTTTTAGTTAATATAAATTATCATAAGTAAATAAATAAAATTTATATTAAGAGAACAAATATACAAAAAAATAATTATTTAGACTTTGGCATGCCTTGTGATTAAAAAAAGATTTCATATTATAAGAAAAAAAATTAGAAGCATTTCTCTATTATTACCTCATCTTGGTGAAAAAAAACAATAATTTTTAACAAAATAATATTTAGCTATTAAATTATATTTTCACGAATTTTTTTAAATTTTTTCTTCTAAAAATAATAATATGATGACAATACTTTTCATTTATTTATATTAAAATTAAACTCATATGATACGTGTATTTATGATATCAATACACTTAAAAATTAAAACTGACTTAATGGTTTGAGTTAATCACCTTGCAACTTGACCTGCGATACGCCCAGGGACTTGTGTTTTAATATACAAACATTTTGCTCTTTTTCCCTTACCTTTTTTGGTAATTTCTTATCATAATTTAATGAACATCTATATTAGGTGAGCAAATATTCAAATAAATTAATTTTTAGTCCATGCATCAAGAATTCAAAATGATTTTATAATAAAAAAATAAAATTCCAAAGCATTGGTTTTTATCGTGGGTTAAAAAAATGGTAGTTTTCATGTAATAATGTCAACTTACTAAAATATGTTTGATGAATATTTTTTTAAATTGATTTTTCTCAAATGACAATAATATAATTTGAGTAATTAGGTACTCAAAATTAAAAATTGTCTAATTATATTTAAATTTTAAGTATCTATACATAATTTTAAAAATTTGAATAATTGGCACATAAAACTAAAATTTTTTGTAAAAGTATTAAAAATTTGAGTCTACTTTTACTTAAATTTCGAGTATTTATACATATTTTTAAAAATTTGAGTAGTTTGTGTTTAAAACTAAAAATTTGAATAAAATTACTAAAAATTTAAGTATATTTCTACCCAAATTTTAAGTATTTATACATAATTTTACAAAGTTTGAGTATTTGGTCAATAAAACTAAAAATTTGAGTAGAAGTACTTAAATTTTGAGTTTGTTTGTACTTAAATTTTGAGTATTTATACATAATTTTAAAATTTTAAATACTTGGGTGCTCAAGACTAAAAATTTAAGTAGAAGTATTAAAAATTTGAGTATACTGTTACTTAAATTTTACGTATTTTTACATAATTTTTAAAATTTGAGTGTTTAGTGTTGAAAATTAAAAATTTAAGTAGAACTACTAAAAATTTAAGTATTTGCACATAATTTTTTAAATTTTAATAATTAAGTAATTAAAATAAAAAATTTTAGTAGGAATACTAAAAATTTGAATAGTAATACTACAAATTTGAGTAAAGTACTAAAACTTTTTATTTTTAAAAATTCATATGATTTAATTTTTTATTTTATATTCAAAGTAAATCTTACATGCTTGTTATTATGAAATGAAAATAGTAACATAACAAAATATTTTAAATCCAGTTACAACGCATAATAAATTTGAGAGAAAAAAAATAAAATTAGCAATGTAACTCCAATTTTTTTAAAAATAAAACCTTTTTGCTGCAGCTAAAAAAAAAAAAAAAGAAAATTGTTGCAAATGTTAAAGGAGGGAAGAAAAAACTCAAAAAAAAAAAAAAGGTGGCAGTTGCCACGTACAAAGGGACAAAAACTTAAAGAAAAAAGGAAAAGAAAAGGAGGTGGGCAACCGGTTGTCAAATTAACCAACCGGTTGCCCATGTAATAATAATTATCGAGTACTCTCTACTCACTAAATAACGTGAGTTTAAATAGATTTTACCTATTAATGCAATGCTTTCATATAAGCGGAAAAGTCAATTTGTGGGTCCTGGGTATTAGGAATAGTTATAACGGGTGAGGTTAGGAATTGAACTAGTGGGACAATAGTTGAATTAACAAGTTAATAAAGTTTTAGTTTTGTTTTGATAATATGTAAGAAATTTTGTTGAATAGTGAGTTATATAATACAAATATTTTAGTTTATTTTCATAATTTTTGTTTCAAAAATTAAATATGATAATTTTAAAATAAAGATCTGAACTCCTGACTACTATGAAATTATTTTGTTAGAAATAAATTCTTAGAACATATAATAGAAGTTAATGAATTATATGATGAGTTAAAATCTATCACCCATAACTTTTAAAGATATTCCTTTTTGTTCACTTAAAAAAAAAAGATATTCTTTTTTGTCATCTAAAGGAAACTAACCAACTTATAAGCCATGAATATAAGTTGCGAGGTATTATAAAAAAAAAAAACTGTTTTAGTTGATGTTATGAATGTTTTAATTGAAATTTCGTATATTTCATATGCAAAATTAATAAAAGAAAATCAAACCTAGTCAGGTAAATGCCTAGGACGTGAGGTGTTACAATCCCAACCAAGGTCCCTTGACTTGTGTAGAGATGGAGAATGTACTAGATCCCTCACATGCCACTCCTGGAATCAATCAATTGATCACAATATATACATGAGCAATTTGATTGAGCCTCAGATGGTTATAATCTGTGATTATCGTGTTATCTATGGGAAGATCCATTTATGTTTAAATTCAAACTTAATATGAGCTAACAATGTCTCATCATTTATCTCTTTTTAATAAGGTATTTAAGAAGATCATAAAAAATCCCAAGTCTAAGAAGGAAAGAAATGGTTAAGTTGAAAATTAAATGGAAAAAAATATATGAATACAAAATAATTACAGGAGCCTATTATTTGAATTTGAATTATTAATTGAATAATGAGTTCAATACAGTTAACAGTTCAGATTTAAATAATAGATTCATGTCATTATTTTGTATTTAACTTTTGTATTCGTATATCAGACTCAAATTAAATTAAAAGAATGTCGTGGTTGAACAGAACCTGCAATGACAATAGCAAGTCAAAGATTTTTATTTTGGAGTTGATGTTCCGTATAGAAAAAAATGGATGTCTGACAGTTAGTTTAGTCTTCTGTCTACGAGAGAGTTGTAGAGCTCTTTTGCTAGACATCTTGAATATAGTTCATATTGAGTTGAAAAGTAAGGTTAAAGGTCATTTAAGAGATCAGATTTTTATTGTAAATATTTTAAGTTTAAATCTTAAAAAATGAGAGGTGAGATTTAAGAAATAAAAAGGTATTCTTATTATATAGCTCATAATTCAATGAATTTTTTAATGAAAAAAAAAAAGATCAAAGTGAAAAGGAACTTAAAAAGTGAGATAAAAAGAAAAAGTTGAGAGTTTTGTAAAAAAAAAAAAAAAAACAAGAGTGTTCTTGTTAAAAAAAAAAAAAATCATGAAAGCTTGTGTTTTAAGGTTAAGGACCGAAAGTGTATGAGTTGTATAGTAAAGTAAAATATTAAGAGACGAACCTTAAGGTCTTGACATAGGCTCTCAATATGAATCAGTACAAATTTCAATTTGCACTTCTCTTCTTTTACTGTCTTTATATTTCTTTATATTTGGCTGCGCATTATCGTTTTTGTTGATAACTACCTGTTAAGTCGTTGTTTATCACGATTCATTGATATTTTGGAGTTGAGTTCACCCGAATGTTGAGTGATCAACCAAGTAGAACCTGTAATCAACTGATTAAACCCAATTCATTCCCCTTTGAGTTGCCCAGGACCAACACTATCCAGAGCCAAACCCCAAGTACACGATTAAACAATATAAATGATAAAGTGCCGCCGACGTAATAACGTAGTTTAATAGTACTAAATTCGTAACTCATGTGGTAAACCTCCAATTCAAGTCTAAGTAAGAGTCAATTAACAATAAAATAAAATAAAATAAAATAACAGTACAGCTCTACTCACGTTGCATCTCTAAGAATTGCAAAATACCAACACTCTGCTCGACATGTAAACTAACTAAAAATTTGTGAGAGAATTGGGGGGGAGAGGTTGCTATAAAATCTAGCAATTCAGTAATAATGTGTATCATGTAACAACAAATGAGAGCAAACAAGATGCATAAAGTGCAATGCCGTGTAGTTTAAACACCAAATTATGAAATTGTGTACTGTGTTTGTAACACTGTGCCCCAAGTTTTATTACTTGAATTTGTCATCACGGTTCTTCTAAGAGGCTGTTTGGGTTAGTTTTTAGAAGGATCTATTTGTATTTTATTTTCAAAAAATATGAAGATGAGTGTTTGATTAATTTTTTTGAGCTATTGTTCAATTTTACTTATTTCCTTATATGACATCGTATAAGCAGCTGATTGAAAAGTAGGTTAATATTATTTTTTGCTACCTTTTAAATTGCTTTTCAATTTTTAATATTAATAATAGCTTATATAAACTAAAATACTCTCAAATAATATTTATATAAACTCATAATTTTCTTTTACTTACCTCTTAAATATGATTTATTAATAGTTATTAAACTTTATTAATATTTATATAAACGTAGCACTGTTATTTTTTAATAATTCGTAAATATTATTTTACTTCAAATTTTTATTAATATTGATATTTAAAAAAATATTTCAAATATTATAGTTTTTATTATCTAGTATATATTAATATTTTTTTGAAAAAATAAAAATTAAGTGAGAAAATTCTTAATATTATTTATAAAATATTTATTTTAAAAATAAAAATTATAAAATATGAAGATAATTTTGTTAATATAATATATTAATATAAATTAAATGTTTAAATCAATTATTTAGTTATTTAATATTAACAGTAAGTACAAAATTAATTAAATATTTTATTAATTTTTTTAGTAACTAGTAACAGATAGCAATCAATAGCAGTAATCAGTAATCAGCAATCAGCAACAACAATTAATAACAATAATATTAAACAGGTAAATCAAATAAGCCCTAACTAAGGATTGCAGTAAGGATGCAGGTAATCTAAAGCTTCATTGTAGGACACATACAACTTGACGTATTTGAGACGCGAACTTCCAAATGAAGCAAACGAGGCTCTTCAATATAACTTTACCTTACTTATCATATTCCACAGTTCTTTGCTTTATTGGTGATGGCATATTGACTCCGAGTTGACTACCATTGCATTACTGGTCTCTCCCCATCTCTCTCTCTCCCATCCCCTTGCTCGGCAAGTTCACGAACTTGCCGAGCAAGGCGTGAACTTGCCGAGCAAGGGGATGGGAGAGAGAGATGGATATATATATATACCATTTTCTTGCATAGCTTTTGGTGTGTTAAACACTAGTTGGCTGCTGATCGATCCTGCAATCCTTGGCAAGAATACTTTTTACATCACCCACATTCCTCTAAGAATTCTTCCTTTGATCACTGTAAGTCCATAGCTTAAGTTTCTTAACTCTGTTCATCCATTTTAAAGAATGTTAATGTGGTTGCTTCATATGATCGACGAAGAGTATAGTACTTAGAACTGTTTCAATTGTTTCCCTCTTTTTTTTTTTCTTTTTTTTTCGGTTGCTTTTGCTTGTTGATCAAACTTTATATACTTCCAATGCTGCAATGTAACATTTCATTTAAAGTTCTGAGCAATACACCACAAGCATTTTAGAAGAGTTCAATCAATATTAATAGGTCTTTTTCAGTAGTTTTATGCATTTTCACATTTATTTTCTCCCAAGTAATCGCTACTTGTTTCTGGGGTCGTTTCTTGCTGACATATTTTGCTTTGTTTCTTCTGCTGTTGTATTTTTCTATGCCCTTCTTGGCAGGATTTTTTTTTTTGCAGAATTTGTTTTCTGTTAAGTAGGGGAATTGGTTTAAGAATGGTTCTGATCTTGTTGATCATAGAGCAGCAAACAATGCCGGATTTTCCGTGCCATAAATTTCCTTGAATCGTGCATTTGAAACTTTGGAAGTTGGATTCATGATGCCTAGTGTGCAAATCACTATGCAGAACGTCAAGTTCTTCAAGGATACTTTTGGTCTTTTAATATTCTATTTAGTAATAATGCAGAAATTTATATCCAATAACTGCATTGATATGGGCACTACCACTTAGCATCCCTCTCCCTTCATCCAGTCAGAAGCAACACGCCCAGGTTGCGAATTTGTAAGGCCTGATTGTTGCAGCCTTGCAGGCAACGCACCTTCAAAGAAGAGATTTTGCAGGCCTCTATTTGTTCTGTTTTTGCATGGTGCTAAAAACTTCCCCTTTTTTTAATGTGAGAGGCAATTTGTTCTAAAATGCAAGTATTGATGACTTGAATGTTAAGCCCTTCTCGCAAGCTTTCTAAGGTCTGCAATGAATCCTGGATTGCATCTTTACATAATAATAACATTTTACCTTATGGGAAACTGCAGCAAAAGTTGATCAGGCAGAATGAGCAAGACCAGTAGTTTGTACGGATTTCCTAAAGCTGATCCAGCAGAAGCAATAAAAGAATTACTGAAGGCATACACGGTTGAAGGGACTGTCCATGCTGTGGACGTTGCTCAACCAAAAAGCATAGGCTCAAGAACACATGCTAAAGATCAATTCACAGACTCGGAAGCCGCCGAGATCATTAAGTCTTCAGCAGATGACTCCCCGTGCTACGGGAACTCCTATTTGAAAGCTCGAGATCTAGACCATGATATCGTGAGGCCAAAGACGTTTCTGTATAGCATGGATGGCATAACATTGTACAGTGGTTGCCAAACCTCAGCGGAAAATTTTTCTGTTCTCTGGAGACAGAAAAATGTTTCACTCAAAGTTGGGTTTGGACGCAGAAAGTTCTACTTCTTTTTGTCTGTTCTTTCTACAAAATACAAACTTGAGCTCTCCTACGAGAACATTTGGCAGGTTGTGCTTCATCGTCCTCATCATCAAACAAAGAAATACCTCGTCATTCAGGTTTGAAATTTAAAATATTACATGGATTCTTTGTTGTCATTTTTTTTTTTAATCTCCATATGCAATATACACTAGCATCTACATAAGACATAGGTAGTGTAAATTTTTCTGCAGTTTTGGGTTCATGGATATCGTTCTGACATTGCAAACTCTACCAGACCTCAAGAGCTGAGGGTTATAGCAATACAAAAGGGCGAAGAAGAAATGTCGTGTACAAGTCATTAAGAAGTCAAAGTGCAAGAATCATTAAGATAAATCATTACCGTGCTGTCTAACTTAGAAATGATTCTTCTGATGCAGTGGTCCACTGTTTTCTATTGGAAAGACTTCATAGCTTGTTTGTCTTATGGTGATTTTGGATTTTTGTTCTCCTATCTGTCCTCAAAAATAGTTATCAAGCTGATTCTTTCTTCAATCATCATCACAAACCACTTAATTTTATTACATTATAGAAAGCGCATTAGATGTGTGTACAATGTTTCATGTATGCTACAATTTGCTCTGGTCTGCTGCAACAATAGATATTGACACAGTTTCACATGTTTGTCTTTGATAGTTACTTGGTGCACCCCGGATATATAAGAAAGACACACCTGTCCTCAGCGACTTCAAAAAAGCTAATGACCACCAGTGGGTTCGTGAAGTTGATTTTACACCATCATGCTGCATTGGACAGTCTTCTGCTCTGTGCTTGGAGATTCCACGTAAGGTTCAACTTCCAAATTTTCAGGACAACTTGGTTTTTTATAAAGAAAGCCGTAGTCAATTCATCCTGGAACAAGGTTCAACCTTTTCATGTGGCTTGGACCTTGTTCCCACTGTGAAAGCACCTGAAGGATTCAAACTTCCATTCAACATCTTGTTCAAAGTAAATTCCTTGGTTCAGCATGGTTGTCTTCCTGGGCCGGCATTGGATGCAAAGTTCTTTCGGTTGGTTGATCCGCAAAGGATAAACATTTCTTACATAGAAGATGCACTTGGGAAACTATGCCATTTGAAAGAGTGCTGCTATGATCCTGTAAGTTGGCTTAGGGAGCAGTACCGAAAGCACATGGCCTCTGGAAGACTTCCTATGCCACCAGTGGTTCCTTTGGATGATGGCTTGGTGTATGTGCGCAGGGTTCAGGTTACCCCAACTAAAGTTTATTTTGGTGGCCCAGAAGTAAATCTCTCTAACCGTGTCCTGCGTCACTATCCTGATGATATTGATAATTTTCTTCGTGTTTCATTTGTTGATGAGGATCTTGATAGGCTTTATTTGACAAATTTGTTGCCAAGGGCCTCTTCTGAAAATGAGGGGAGACGGACTGGAATTTATCAAAGGATACTGTCTGTACTAAGGAATGGCATAACTATCGGTGATAAGAAGTTTGAGTTTCTCGGCTTTTCACAAAGTCAACTACGAGATAATTCTGCTTGGATGTTTGCTTCCAGACCTGGCCTCAGTGCAGCGGATATCAGAGAATGGATGGGTGACTTTACTGACATAAAGAATGTGGCCAAATATGCTGCAAGGCTTGGTCAGTCGTTCAGTTCATCAAGGGAATCTTTCTTTGTTCGTAGGCATGAAATTGAAGAAATTCCTGATATTGAGATTAAAAGAGGTGGAGTCAAGTATGTATTTTCAGATGGAATCGGAAAGATTTCAGCAGAATTGGCTCAAAGCATAGCCAAAAAATTTGGATTTAAATGTTATACTCCATCTGCCTTTCAGATCAGGTATGGTGGGTACAAAGGCGTTGTGGCTGTTGACCCAACTTCTTCGATGAAGCTATCGTTGAGGCAGAGTATGTGCAAGTACAAATCGAGCAACACTAGTCTGGATGTTTTAGGATGGAGCAAGTATCAGCCTTGTTTCCTCAATCGCGAAGTGATCACTCTTTTGTCTACCCTTGGGGTCAGGGATTACGTTTTTGAAAGGAAGCAAAAGGAGGCTATTGCTCAACTAAATGCTATCCTGAAGGATCCCCTGAAGGCAAAGGAGGCTCTTCACCTGATGGCTCCGGGAGAGAATACCACCATCCTCAAGGAAATGCTTGCATGTTATAAGCCGGATGTTGAACCATTTCTTTCCCTGATGCTGCAAACTTTCCGAGCATCAAAATTACTTGATTTGCGGAAGAAAACGAAGATATTCATTCCAAAAGGAAGGATTATGATGGGTTGTCTGGATGAAACTAGGACACTGGAATATGGCCAAGTATTTGTGCATTACTCCAGTACTGGACATAGGCAGTTCTGTGATAGCCAATCAAATCATCACAATCATGTAGTTGTGGGGACTGTAGTCGTAGCAAAAAATCCCTGTCTACACCCTGGAGACATTCGTGTCCTAAAGGCCGTGGATGTGCCAGCTCTGCGCCACATGGTGGATTGTATTGTCTTCCCACAAAAAGGAGAGAGGTAAAACATTCGAGTCTCTTTGAAATTTTAGTGCTGCTGGATCTGTTTTTTGGTTATTTATTTTGCTTGTGCATTAGGTTTTACCTGAGTTTGTTCAAGCTTTGCCATGGAAACATCAGTTTATTGTGATTAGGCAACTCTAAAGGAGGCATCGTTTTTCTCAAATACCTTTTCATGCAATTATACTTTACTGAAACTAGTTACACATTTGACCAGACCACATACAAATGAATGCTCGGGAAGCGATTTGGATGGAGATGTTTACTTTGTCTCTTGGGACCGTAAATTAATTCCTCCTCGGCAGTGTACACCAATGAATTATACTGCAGCACAGAGCATTGTTTTAGATCATGACGTTACAATAAAGGTATTGTATAATAGACTTAAAGAACGTTCTTATGAAGTTGTGTTATTTCTTCTTTACCTACCGCGGTGTTCCTTTGTTTTAACATGTTTGCTGCTAACGTACAGGAAGTCCAGGAGTATTTTGCAGACTACATACTCAATGATAGCTTGGGGATCATTTGTCATGCCCACACCGTCCATGCAGATAAAGAGTATTCCATGGCAATGAGTGAAAAGTGTATCAGACTTGCAGAGCTGTCCTCAATTGCTGTTGATTTCCCAAAAACTGGTGTTCCAGCTAAAATTCCACAAGAGCTGCGTGTCAAAAAATATCCAGATTTTATGGAAAAGCAAGATCACAAGCCCACTTATGAATCGCAGCGCGTACTTGGAAAGCTTTTTCGAGCTGTGAGAGACATTGAGCCAGAAACAAGTTCCATAACATCCTTTACTAGAGAGGTGGCAAGCCATTCTTATGATCCTGAAATGGAAGTAGCTGGATTTGAGAAATACATCAGCGATGCTTTCTATTACAAAAATGAATATGATAAGCAGTTGGGGAACCTGATGGACTATTATGGTATCAAAACTGAGGCTGAAATACTCAGTGGATGCATCCTGAAGATGTCTAAATCCTTTGACAGAAAAAGAGATTTGGATGCGATCAAATTTGCCGTTAAGTCCTTGAGGAAACAAGCCAAGAGATGGTTCTTTGACAAAGGAATTGATGATTCTGAAGGCAACCCTGATGACTTGTTTGCCAAAGCATCAGCCTGGTACCATGTTACATATCATCCAACATTCTGGGGTCGCTACAATGAGGGCATGCCTCGAGATCATTTCCTCAGTTTCCCATGGTGTGCATTTGAGCAACTTATTGACATCAAGAAGGGCAAAGCTCATAACAGGGATTATAGGCACACTTCATCACTGGAGGATTTGTTCAATTACTCACTCCGCTTCAATTCAGATATCTATGACTAGACAGATTCCTTTCCACATGCTCTAAAGAATTCGGATGCATCAGAAATGTTCTCTGATAGTAGTCTTTGGTGCTAGTGTTTGTGTAGATACATGATTGCATATGGTCTTCTATTGTTAACTTCTTTGCCTTTGCCTTTTGTTATAGTTTGGTTTGTCAGAAGTTTTTTGAGATGTAAGATATCAATTATGATAGGTGTGTGCTTTGTAATGTTGTAAGGTTTGAGAAGATGTAAACCAGGATTTTAGTGCTGCTATTAAATAAAAATTCTGGTCTGCCTTCAATGTTTTCCTAGTCAACAGAAATTGATAATGCTTGTTGCAGAATATTGCTGCAAGTAGTGGCTCATGAACCTTTCTTTCCTATGAATGACATTTCACTTGGTCTTTGCAATTCTTTGTTTTTTTTTTTTTTTTTACTCTCGTATAGATTTTGACTCATCTTGTAAAGCTTTTAGAACTACTTTTGACTCTTGAGATTCAAATTTGAGATCTTTAACTCTAAAGATAGTTTAAGTATCAATGAGAAATAGTTAATTAATTTAATTACATGTCACATAGATAAAATAAAAGAAAAAGTACACTGCATGAGTTTTTTCTTACCTGATTTTTTGTTCGAATGAAACTGGTTTTTGAATTTCTACAATAATAATTATATTTTTTGTAATTAAAAAAAATATATTTTATTATTTTTTTATTACAAAATGTATTACTGTAATTACAAAAAAATAAAGACATGTTACATGCTGCAACGAATTTCGAGATTTGTGACATGCCCATAAAATAAATAAAAAAGTTAACCTTTGTTGAGTTAAAACTTACAATTACGACACTGCATAGTGCAAATGAGTCTCGGACCGTTGATTCGGCGGTACCGACAGATCGTGCGATCCTCCAATCTATTGGCCAAGAACATTGATTTATTAATTTTTATTAGTTTTTTTAAGCTTGGAATTGTCCAATACAAAGCGATATTTGTTCCCAACAGTAAACCGAAACATGGATTTGTCGCTTGCTGGAAGAATATATGTGGATAATGAAAAATTTAAATCATATTGATGCATTATTATTTTTTTTTGTTTGGCTAAATGTAGGAGACGGGAAAATGAAGACATGGAGGAGACGAAAAAATTTCTTGTGCAATCAACTAGGTTATTTGTGTAACGAAATATTTAATTATTATAACAAAATTTAAGAGTATCTTTTCAACTATTTTTTATTGTAGAAATTAAATATCTTGTTGCACAAATAAGTCTGTTTATTACATAAAAAATTTTTTTCATCTTCTTCACGTCTTCTCTTTTACGTCCACGTAACATGACTCTTTTTTTTTTAATAATTTGAATGACCTATCTTTTTGTAACTTTGTCAAATTCAAAACTTTCAACCACCCTAAAAATCAGTCTAATGCCAAAGAACACTTGAATGATTTCTAATACCAAAGAACACTTGAATGATTATTAATATTATTATTATTCGGTTGAGCGCTTTATGTGGGGTTTGTTCCACTCATCATTGAGTCATTATTTTAATCGAAGTTGAACTTGTGCGTGCCACATAATTCCAGCAACTCCTTCCAAAGGAAGGTTTTCGGCCATTTGGCCAAGAGGTCATTCTCACAAATCAATCAATGGAACCAGCTTAGCGGAATCTCCTGAATAATAAAAGGAAAAAGCCATAATTTAATTGCTATTAAAATAGTTGGGAGCGAATTAATAAAAACAAAAATAAATCTTTACTGCAGAGTCAAAATTTCTCATAACGCACTATTATAACACTAGAGGATTGTATTTAAAGAATTTGTCCGAATAAAATTAGTCCTCCTTTTTTTGTAACTACGCTTTCACTTTTAACAATAAAAACACCATAAAATATATTCTTTTTTTATCATAAAAAATAAATGCGTTATTATAAAAAAAAAGACTTAATTACATTTAGACAATTCCTTCAAATATAATTTGTTCAGTGCTATAAATTTTTCGTTTCTCATAATGGGCAACGAGGGGAGCATGTTGGCCCTACTCTGCCACTACTAGGGCAGCTTCCAAGTCACCAAGCAAAGATGGTTTCTTTACCCGTACATTACATAATATATCAAAAAGAAAATTTTGTTTTTATGCTTTTAACTTTTTATGTAATAGGCACTATTTATGTTCTTATTTGTTTTTACCTTTTTTTTTTACACAAATTATAAAACTAGTTAATCAAGTGATTTTTTTTTAAGAGAATGTTTAGTGAAAGTTTAGTCTTAACAAGGGGCAAGGCCTAACAAGACTTCCTAACATAGGCAAATTTGATCTGCGAATCGACATTGATTGAGAGTGCTGGAATCATTTCTGTAAGACAAAGTTTCGATTTTGAATTCTACTTACAATTAATTAACAAAAAAAGAGCGGCAAAACATTGACTGAGAGAATAAACCTCTCATTTCTAATAAATATAAGTAGGTCAAGTCTGCAAGTTTGATCAAAAAAAAGTCTGGAAGTTCGTAGTGCATTTCACAGTTCACCCAGTGAGTGTGGCTGATAATCTGACTGGTAGTAGTACGTATTTGTCATGTGTATTTATTTACAAATTAAATACCTGAAAAAAACATTTAAGTAGAAATATATTTAAAGTATATATTTTTATTTATTTGTCTATGTATTACACAACCTTTTGCCATTGCGCGCATTCCAATTATTTACGCATCTTGTATTTTTAGTATTTTCAGTTTTTGTCCAAAGTTTTTTTTTTTCAATTTATTAATTTATAGCTAAGATTTACTTCTAACAAATTGTTATTTCTAAGTTCAAAATAGCATCTATGTTTTTTTAGGTAAATTACATTTTGCAACTTATAAATAGGGTTTAATTATTGATCGAGACCACTTATTTTAAAATGAACATAAAACAACCTCACTTTTACATGTGATAACAAAAAATAATTTTTGTTTAATTGCCGTTGGGTAAAATTGGTTATATTAGTAAAAATGCCACTAAAAATATAGCAAAAGCCCCAAAATGCCCTTCCATTACACTTGCACACAATATGATTGTTTCAAAAAAATTGATAATAATAATAATAATAATGCAAAGGAGAAGTTCTAAGGATTAAAATCATTCGACTTACCATTCTCTGCGCACTCATAGATTATATATTCCCACTAGAGCCAATGCAACAAGTGGCTGGGGCTTGTCGATACCCATTTGTTAGAGTTTCTATAAGCATATATTTATCACACATTTCACAAAACAGGAAATGAATAGTGATTTAAGCAAGTCGGGTAGAATTTTTTTTTTACCATCAAGGCCACTGAAGGTTACACTAGTTGCCAAAAGGATTCCAATGATGACAGTTACAGATGCTACTCTGTGGCTGTAAGCAAATCATCTAGGCGCTTGTCGATGTCCTTAAACTCAAGCTTTTGTGGCTCTCCAATTGGGTGAGACTATCACTACAATATGATTGCAAAGCTAGAAAAGAATCAAAGAATCAACATCTTCATAGATATTCAATCAAACAAGTAATAGGAAAAATCCCATTTTTAACTCACCTACCTGTAACCATAAAGCTAGCCTTGGGTGATGATGCTAGTGTCTGTAACTGCAATGAATGATAATAAATTCAATTCAACATGATAGTCTATCGATGTCAAGGACACCAAATTCAACCAAAGGAAGACACATCCATCATAAAGTCCATCTGCTACAGAACTTCACTCACAGTACGTTGAGGAAACAATAGATAAGTAATTGGATCAAACCTTGTCGTGTACCATTCAAATCCTCTCATGGCCTTGGGTGAGCATGTAAGTCATGCTAGCCAATGCCTCTCCTCAGCCAATTCTAATCGTAGGCCCACGACCTCCTTACTTTGAGATTCCAAAGCAGCCTTAGCATCTGCAAGCTTACTCTAAAGCCCTGAAATGGATGACTTCACATTGACTTGTTCCTCCTCTAATCGAGCGACCTCAGCATGAAGACCCTCTACCAGAACAGCTTTTTCTAACTGCACTGCGACCTGAGAACTCATAGCTTGGGAACTTTCCCCTCATGAACCCTTTAGGGCGTCCAGCTCACTTCTCAACAGTGCAACAACATTCTCCATCTCTATTATGTGCTCATAAGCACGATCGATTCGGCAATCAAGCTCTGCATATACTCTATCCCCGCAAGAACATGAGTGCTTAGGACCACCAACTTCTCGTAAAGAAACAGTGCAAAATCATGGCAAGTCTCCGAACGCATAGAATTATGCTCGGCAAGATAGCGTATCGAGCGAAGCAAAAAACCAAGTCTCAACCACTCATTTGTACCGTTGAGCAAGGATCGCCAACTAGGATGAATAAGTTCTCAGCCTTCAAATGTGGCACTTAGTCTTTACAAGCAAGGGCCCAAAGGGGATTCTTTTTCTTCATTTGGCCTCTTGTGCCAATGAACTCTATGCCAAAAGAGAGTTGAGCGGCGACTTTCTTACCATGGGAAACTTGCTTGACATTAACAGTCCTCGAAAGAAGACCTCCAACGTCATCCTCACTGGGACCAACAATAGAATCACCAAACTCTCAAAGAAGCTATCGAACGGTTACCTCAAGACTATCAACGACCCAAACACTAGCAGACTCTGCAGCCCTGGTCCTCTTCAACCTCCATATAAAATGCTCCTCAGCGATACTCCCACTTTCTTCGAATCCTTGAAAAATGACGGGAGGCGTCCCCTAAACAACCTTTCGTTTCTGACCTCCCTCTGCTCCATCTGCCTCATATGCGGTCTCTTGTGAGTCTTTCTGCTCCTTCAACCACTTAGCCTCCTCCTTAGCTAGATCAAGGTCATGCTCTCAAACGAGCACATTGCCTCCACACTCTTCCTTCTTAAGATAGCGCCCCAAAGTCTTCAGCTTCGCAAAGACCTCTGTTTCTTGAGGGAATACGGTAGAAGCCCTAGATTGCGAACTCTTCAACGAATAAAATTTAGCTGGAAGGTCAAGAGGCATGGACAGACTAACAAAAAAGAAATGTTCTTTGTAATCGTGTTTGCTAGGGAGACCACCTTTAAGCTTGCTTGAAGCCAAACTTCCTAAAGCAATCAAATTGACTATATCGAACTCTATATCTACAGACTTCACGGAAAAGTGACCAACACAGTATCTAGTGGTCAATTCCAAATTGATGCGATTGTAGAGAAATTTCAGGCTCAGTAATTGCCGTCAAAAGTTTGGGGGGATTTGGCAAATGGACAATTGATTATGGCGGAGGAATCTGAGTAGGACATCAGGAAGAGGAAACTGAACGCCCAATAGGACGTACTTTAGATGAAAGGTTAAATGCCCCTCAGGAGGGTGACAAGCTCTTTCTAATGCGGTAGAAACTGCAACTGGTAGTTGGGAGGAAAATTTTTTTATGCTTTTACCAGCAATTGGTCGGTCATTCCAAAGGATATGTTATGGGCCAGGTACCCCGACTTACCACACATGACTATATCAGCACCACTAGAGGAGCTGCCCTTAGGAGGCTTCACCTTTTCCAAACTTTTAATCC
This sequence comes from Carallia pectinifolia, assembly GCA_037832335.1. Classification (NCBI taxonomy): domain Eukaryota; kingdom Viridiplantae; phylum Streptophyta; class Magnoliopsida; order Malpighiales; family Rhizophoraceae; genus Carallia; species Carallia pectinifolia. The sequence goes on from CM075453.1 coordinate 14,620,797, forward strand.
TTATCATCTTCGTCAGAAAGAATAGAAAGAACCAAGAAGCAACAGAAACAAAAGGGAAGAGACGGGAAATTTTGCAAGCACAATTTGCAGAAGGAACCCTTTAAATAGGGCACTAAAGGACCGACATAGTCATTAATGAAAGGGACGTTTGTCAAGGGACGCGACCTCACTAAACGACAACGCGAAGGTTAAAATTCAAAATGAAAAGGCCCTTTTATCAGCAAAGAAACGATCTTTCTCCGCTCTTAAAGGGGGGCAAGTGATGGATAAGGCTCATCACAACCTCAGGCCTTAAGCTCAGACCCAGCCAAGCGGTATAACAAGGGCTTATCGATAGCTCACGAGAATTAGTTGACAGTTCTCCCAGGCAGCTCCCTTAGAGCTCGCCCACAGGAGCCCGTCAGGCGGCTCGTGGTTCATATTCGAGCAACCGATCGCCAATCTCCTTAGTGATTGACACTTGTCACATCCATCACGCATGGAGCTCTAGTCTTTTCAAACATCAAACTACCGTCAACAAATGGGCAGGTATAAGACCCAAAAGGACTCTCCTCTTTGGGGGACCTCTCTGGACTCTAACCTCTCCAACTCCAACTATCCAAATTTGTAAGGCACTACCACATCTCTCTAAATCTCCACCACAAACACACATCCTTGTAAGTACTATTGCACACCGATGGGGCAACTACTTTTGGAGCCTCCTCATTACAAGCTATCTACGAAGAATTCACTAGACCTCCTCAGTCTCTTTAAGTCCTATTACTGATTTGAGTGTCAGAGTATTTACGTTGGGGCATTCTCCAGCCCAAGCCTCACTGTTTTGTAAGTTCATACGCTGAGCTCACAGTCAGGGACAATTATCAAAAATCAAAACCTCTAAAATAAAAATTAAAATTTTAATAACTAAAGTATACTTTAAAAGATAATTATAATTTCATATAACATTAAAATTTTCAAATTCGCTTGCTCGGGGACCATCTACTAAGTTGGTCGCCGGACGACCATTGCTGGTGAGGAGCTCGGTCATAAGCAACGATTATTGTTGGCATGGCATGTCATTCTGACCTAGCAATCAGAAGCTCAAAGCCCACTATTTTTTATTTTATTTAATTTTGAGAACTTGAGAAAGGTAATGTTCGAATATGTGATTAATCGATCTAATTTTATCATTTTCTCTATTTATTAAAAAGTCTGTAGAACTATAATTCAAATATGTTATTTATTATAAGTAAAAAATAATGTTTGCTGTACCACTTCTTGAACCCATGACCTTAAGCAGAACATGGATGCATTGCCACCAAGACAATCTGAGGGTAGTAGCATGAAATAATGTTTCGACAAGAAAGAAAAGACTCAAATTATGTTGCAGAGGAACGGCTATACGGTTCATTACAAATGGGTGTTGCTAACGTGTAATTTGCAATTTATTCAATTAGAGCAAACGCGTCGTATCGATTTAATCTTATAATGAGAAGTATTTGATAAGATTTTTTAAGTAACATTAAAGTATGATTAAAGTGATATATGTTATTTAATGATTTAAATTTTAAAAAATAAATAAACTGTTAGATATTATTAAATGAATTGCATGATATTGACCAAAATTAAATTGTACAGTAAATCCTTCATAATAACCTATCAGTATAAAAAGAGTTTATGTGTTTCCCTAATTTCAGATTAGTATTTGTCACAAGAAACTTGTTTTTTTTTTTTTTTTCTATTAAGAGGTTTCTTTAATTTTTTTAAAATTTAATTTTTTTTTCTAATCAATCACATTTAGCAATAATGAGAAAAATTAAAAAGTCTAATAAAAGTACTCGAAGTCATACACCATTATCTTAAATTGTTTATTTATTTTTCTAGTCTGGCATTTAAATTATTTTCTTTTTTTTTGTTTTTAATCCTTTTGTCATAAAAATATATGAGAAAATGGTACAATAACACTTAACAAAGGTAAAATATCCATGAAATTTAATGCATCCCATCATTTTTGTTTTTTTTTTTTCTACACCTTTTTGCAGATGCTATCATGTTTGTAACATGTTTTGTCTTTTATTACATAATATCATTTTTGGTTAAAAAAACTGAAATTAAATAATAATATTATTTTAATCCTATTCGATTTCTATGATCTTTAGTTAATATATTATTAGTGAATCGTCTCCTATTTTCATGAATCATTGATTTTAATTAAAATCAAGTGATAAAAAATATATTGTAGTAATATGGCTTTTTTATTTTGTTGAAGAACGATTCAGAAGTTCAGTAAAATGGATCCTTGCTCATTGTGCATGATAAAAACTGCATAATTCTTCCTAATAAATCTGCAAGACGTCGCACCTTCCATTCTAATTTTTTGGAAAAATTTTTCAGTCAAAGAAGAAAAGAAGAGACAACCTCCTGACAGCCTCACGAGGGAGTAATGTTTCTGTCCTAAGAGAAGTGTTTTAAGTGTTCTGTTGATTGCGGCATGCCTAACACCGAAAGAGATGTAGGTTTAATTCTGCCGCACGTCTTAATAAATTTCTAACTTAGAACCTCTTGCAATTAAAATATTCGACGTTTTACCATTAGACCATAATGTGAGATAGTAGTAAGAGAATGATTGGGTTGATGCACAAATATGCACAAAAAAAGTAACTTCATCGAGGCTTTTGCCATCATAAATCACAACAGTTAATTGACAGTTAATTACATATTATCACGTCGTTTTTGTCATTTTTATATCAAAGAATTGTCCCTACGTAACATTTTACTTTATGGGGACCATGATGATATCTATTAATCTACGATGAGTTTGGTCACTTGAATGAAAGACCCGTTACAAATGATAGATAATGATATTCTCCAACCCTTTAAAGTACACGCAAACCATCCAGCGAGTTATCTTATGAGCAATCACCAATATCTCTGTCCCAATCAAATTCATGCAATGGTCTAATTAGGGATTTGCGCAAATTCGTCAAATTTGTCTAATCAAATTAATCCAATTAAAAGTAAATTAAAATTATTTGAAATCACTGCAAATAAATTAGTTATAGTTTGTAATTTAAGTAAATTGCACTCAACAATCTTGTTTTAGTAATGGAGATCAAAAAACAGTGAAAACCGAACCGACTCCCTTATATTTTATAAACACATTTACCATATGAACAAATCTAACCGTCTCCAGAGTTTCTACCTGCAATCCAATATACTCATAGTCTAAAACACTCTCATAGTTAACAAAGTACAAAACTCATTCATATTTTTTGCAATTTCGACCATAGATGAATCATGTAGGAAGTTTTTTTTTCTCCAAAATTGGTATATTAGTGTTGATTTATGTCTTTAAATGTACATCAATTGTTAATTGTTAGCAATAAAAAATGTTAAATGCTACTGTGGAAATACTAATTCCAACTTATTTGTCACTTTGATCTCTTGTTATCCCTTGTTTGAGATGAAAATCGACATAAAAATTAGGTGAGATACCATCTTAGTTTGTAAATGGAAGTAGAAGTAGAACAACAAATTTTAAACCCCCGGTCAAAATTTTATTTCTTCTCATAGTATGGTTAAAAATGTTAAACTAATCAAACTAACTCGTAATCTCTAATGATATTTTTATTGATTTTACTTTTATTTTAGGTTAATTTTAATTTGAAAATTTTCAAACTGCTACTAACAACTTAGTTTGTATATAATAATCAAACTAACTCAAATGCTGCGTGCACTGCTAGTTTTAACACTTTAGTCATTCTATCAATCCAACCCCTACCCTAAGCAGTTGATTAAACTCCCTTGTCATAGAAGTTCCCCTATTTTTCCTGTGAGGTGCATCGGTTCCATCAAAATCATATCAAAACTTTATGTTATATTATTATAAAGAGGATCTCATGCCCCCTTCCTCAGCAAGTTGAGAACCCTCAATGATGAATGGGGAGCATAATGTAACGCTGATAGACTTTTCTAAAGTTCCAGGTAAGAACATCCTATTGGGTACATATGGTTGGCAAAAACCACATGCTTTCTTTTTTTTTTCAGCTTTCATCTGATTCGCCCAATGTCTCAATTGTAATTCTGAATTGTCGATGTAATGCTTCATATAAGCGGACTTTCCAAGTCAATTTGTGGGTCCTGGGCATTTGGAATAGTTATAACCGGCGAGGTTAGGAATTGAACTAGTGGGACAGTAGTTGAATTAACGAGTTAATAAATTTTTCATATAATTTTTGATAGTTATGTGAGGAGTTTCATTGAGTAGTGAGCTATACAATATAAATATTTTAGTTTGTTTTCATAAATTACATTTTTTTCCAAAAATTAAATATGAAAATTTTCAAATAACGGTCTAAACTCTTGACTAGTGACCACCACGAAATTGTTTTATTCTAGCTAAATTCTTGGAACATATAATGGATGTTAATGAATTTTATGATGAGTTAAAATCTATTTCCTATAACTTTTAAAGATATTCCTTTTTGTTCACTTTAAAAAAAAAAAAAGATATTCTTTTTTGTTATCAAAAGGAAACTAATCAACTTTATAAACCATGAATATAAGCTGCGAGTTATTATAAAAAAATTGTTTTAGTTGATGTTTTGAATGTTTTAATTGGAATTTCGTATATTTCATAAGCAAAATTAATAAAAGAAAATCAAACCCAGTCACGTAAATGCCTGGGATGTGAGGTGTTACAACTCGAACCAAAGTCCCTCAACTTATGTAAAGGTGGAGAATGCACTAGACCCCTTACATGCCACTCTTGGAATCAATCAATTGATCACAATATATACATGAGCAATTTGATTGAGCCTCGGATGGTTATAATCTGTGATTATTATTATGTTATCAAGATCTTCTTTATATTTAAATTCAAATTTAATATGAGCTAACAATGTGTCATCATTTATCTATTTTTAGAATGGTGTTTAAGAAGATCATAAAAGATCCCAAATCAAAGAAAGAAAGAACTGGTTAAGTTGATAATTAAATAGAAAAAAATATATGAATACAAAATTTAAATACAAAATGATGACACTGACTTATTATTTGAATTTGAATTATTGATTGACTAGTAAATCCAATACAATTAATGGTTCAAATTTAAATAGTGAATTTCCATTATTATTTTGTATCTATATAGTGAGATTCAAATTAAATTAATAGACTGGCCAATGCAGTGGTCGAACAGAATCTAAGATGAAAATAACAAGTCAAAGTTTTTTATTTTGAAATTGTTATTCCATATGAAAAACAATTAATGTCTAACAGTTAATTTAGTCATCTTTCTATAAGAGAGTTATAGAACTCTTTTCTTAGAAACCTTAAAATATAGTTTATGTTGATTTGAAAAGTAAGATTAAAGGTCCCTTAAATGATACTCTAATAGTTAGAATTCAGATTTCTATTATGTAAATCTTAAGTTTAAATCCTGAGAAAGAAAGAAGTGAGATTTATGAGAAGAGAGAACTGTCATCACAGTGTAGTTGAGCCCAATGAACCTTTTAATAAACTCAAAAAAAAAAAAAAAAAAAAGTAAGATCAAAGTGAAAAGGAGAATAAGAGTGATCTTGTCAAAAAACTTCATGAAAACTTGTGTTTGAAGTTTAAAGACCGAAAATGTACGAGTTGTATTCACCTACTAAAAGAGAAAGTGTTAGTAAAGTGAAATGTCAAGAGAGGAACCTTGGGGTCTTAAAATAGGCTCTCAGTTTGAATCAATATAAATTTTTATAACTTAAATCTGTAAAGGTTTAAGATTTAAAAATTAGTTACCTAAAATTTTTATGTACACTTCTCTTTTTTTACTGTCTTTATATTTTGCTGCGCATTATCGTTTTTGCTGATAACTACCTATTTAACCGTTGTTTATTACTATTCATTAATATTTTGGAGTTGAGCTCACTCGAATGTTGAGTGATCAACCAAGTAGAACCTGTAATCGTCCAATTAAACTGAACAAAATAAAAACTAAAAGTTTAAGACTCATTTAGAAAGCCAAAAAAGTGGATATGCATATTTTAATTCTTAAATTTTTATATTTTTTAACATATGAATTCTAAACGTTTTTAAATTTTCATTTTAATCTTAAATTTTTTAATTTTCGAATCAAATCAGTTCATTTGTTGACAGAAAATCATCAATCTATTAAAAAATGATTTTGACCTTATAAAAAATTCTTTAAAAAAATGTTAAATATATGAATTAAATATTTTTTTATCAAAAAATATGAATACTACCTATTTAATTCGTGTATTTATTACCTAAAAAATATTTAATGTGCATATTTTAGTGATAAAAAAATATTTAATTTCTATATTTGACATTTTTAAATATTTTTCATTAAGTTAAACTCATTTATTAGCGGATTGAACACTTTTCGTAAATGAAATGTCTGATTTGGTAAGAAATTAAAAGATTTAAAAATCAAATGAAATGTTAAAAAGGTTTAGAACTCATATGTAAAAAGTATAAACTTTAAGACTTAAAATAAACACATCCCGCCAAAAGAATATAAGACTTAATTGAAAAAATCTTTAGAGGCTGAAGACTAAAAATTGGTTATCTCATTGTTCTTGGATGTAAAGTTGTAAACATAAACCCAAACTCCACCGCACAAGCCATTTTCTTTTTCCTTTTTTCAAAAATAATTTTGTTGTTTTGGGTTTAAGAGATAAATACGCACGTAGGTATTGATTCCTTTTTAGTACATTTGTGATTTTTTTCAATGTATTTTCAAATTATAATATCATATTTTTGTAATCAACTGTTACACACAAAGGAGCTGACCAACTTCTCTTTAAAAAAGACTCAAATGGAATAAAAACCAAAGGTTTAGAACTCATTTAGAAAGTCAAAAAAAAAATAAAAGACTTAATTGAAAAAGTCTATAAAAATTTAGGGCTTAAAACTTAGTTATCCCTAAAACCAATTCATCCCCTTTTGAGTTGCCCACGGCCAACACTATCCAACGCCAAATCTCAAGTACAAGATTTAACAATATAAATGATAAAGTGCCACCGAAGTAATAACCTAGTTCAATAGTACAAGATTCGTATCTCATATTGTAATTCTTGAATTTAAATTTAAGTGAGAGTCAATTAATAAAAAATAAAATAAAATAACAGCACAGCTCTACCCAAGTTGCATCTCTAAGAACTGCAAGACACCTATACTCTGCTCGTTATGTAAACTAACTAAAAATTTGCGAGAGAATTGGAGGGGAGAGGGAGCTATAAAATCTAGCAATTCAGTAACAACGCGCATCATGTAACAACAAATGAGAACAAACAAGACGCATAAAGTGCAATGCAATGTAGTTTAAACACCAAATTATGAAATTATGTACTGTGTTTGTAATACCGTGCCCCAAGTTTTATTACTTGAATTTCTCACAACGGTCAACAAACATTTGCTTGTGCACCAAGTCGTCTAAGTTTAACTAAGAATTGGTGTGAGGGCGCAGGTAATCTCAAGCTTCGTTATAGGGCAAAGACAACTTGGCGTATTTGAGACGCAAACTTCCATACGAAGTAAATGAGGCTATCCTATGTAACTTTACCTGACTTTTTATATTCCACAGTCCTTTACTTTAGAGCTCCATTTCATTACGTGAAAAAAAAAATTATTTAAAATATTGTCTAAATGTAATTGTTTATATTTAATTTGCAATCATGTAAATTTCAAGTGCAACTAAAATGAAAAAAAAAAATTACTGTCATTTTTTTATACATGAAATTTAATTGGTTGTATATCAAATATAAATAGTTACATTCGAGTAGAATTTCAGACAGTTTTTTTTTCAAGTAATGTAACTTTTTCCTTTATTGGTGAAGACATGTTGACTCGGAGTTGACTACCATTGCATTATTGGTCTCTCCGCATCTTTCTCTCGCACATTCCCTTGCTTGGCAAGTTTGTAAAAATATATACATCCATTCTCTTGCAGAGCTTTTGGCGTGTTAAACAACAGTTGGCTGCTGATCGATCCTGCAATCCTTGGCAAGAATACTTTTTACATCACCCACATTCCTCTAAGAATTCTTCCTTTGATCACTGTAAGTCCATAGCTTAAGTTTCTTAACTCTGTTCATCCATTTTAAAGAATGTTAATGTGGTTGCTTCATATGATCGACGAAGAGTATAGTACTTAGAACTGTTTCAATTGTTTCCCTCTTTTTTTTTTTCTTTTTTTTTCGGTTGCTTTTGCTTGTTGATCAAACTTTATATACTTCCAATGCTGCAATGTAACATTACATTTAAAGTTCTGAGCAATACACCACAAGCATTTTAGAAGAGTTCAATCAATATTAATAGGTCTTTTTCAGTAGTTTTATGCATTTTCACATTTATTTTCTCCCAAGTAATCGCTACTTGTTTCTGGGGTCGTTTCTTGCTGACATATTTTGCTTTGTTTCTTCTGCTGTTGTATTTTTCTATGCCCTTCTTGGCAGGATTTTTTTTTTGCAGAATTTGTTTTCTGTTAAGTAGGGGAATTGGTTTAAGAATGGTTCTGATCTTGTTGATCATAGAGCAGCAAACAATGCCGGATTTTCCGTGCCATAAATTTCCTTGAATCGTGCATTTGAAACTTTGGAAGTTGGATTCATGATGCCTAGTGTGCAAATCACTATGCAGAACGTCATGTTCTTCAAAGATAATTTGGTCTTTTAATATTCTATTTAGCAATAATTCAGAAATTTATATCTAATAACTGCATTGATATGGGCACTACCACTTAGCATCCCTCTCCCTTCATCCAGTCAGAAGCAATGCGCCCCAAGTTGCAATTTTGTAAGGCCTGATTGTTGCAGCCTTGCCGGCATCGCACCTTCAAAGGAGAGATTTTGCAGGCCTCTATTTGTTCTGTTTTGCCATGGTGCTAAAAACTTTCCCTTTTTTTAATGCGAAAGGCAATTTGTTCTAAAATGCAAGTATTGATAATTTGAAGGTTAAGCCCTTCTAGCAAGCTTTCCAAGGTCTGCAATTAATCCTGGATTGCAACTTTACATGCTACTAACTTATTACCTTATGTGAAACTGCAGCAAAAGTTGATCTGACAGAATGGGCAAGACCATTAGTTTGTATGGATTTGCTTCAGCTGATCCAGCAGAAGCAATAAAAGAATTCCTGGAGGCATACACAGATGAAGGGACCGTTTATGCTGTGGACGTTGCTCAACCAAAAAGCAAAGGCTCAAGAACACATGCTAAAGTTCAATTCACAGACTCAGAAGCCTGCCGAGATCATCAAGTCCTTAGCAGATGACGGCCTGTGGTACAGGGGACTCCTATTTGAAAGCTCGTGATCTAGACCACGATATCGTGACACCAAAGACGTTTCTGCATAGCATGGATGACATAACATTGTACAGCGGATGCCAAACCTCAAATGAAACATTTTCTTTTCTCTGGAGACAGGAAAATGTTTCACTCAAAATTGGGTTTGGACTCAGAAAGTTCTACTTCTTTCTGTCATTTCTTTCTACAAAATACAAACTTGAGCTCTCCTACGAGAGCATTTGGCAGGTTGTGCTGCATCATCCTCATCATCAAACAAAGAAATACCTCGTCATTCAGGTTTGAAATTTAAAATATTACATAGATTCTTTGTTGTCAATTTTTTTATCTCCATATGCAATACATACTAGTACCTACATAAGACAAAGGTAGTATAAATTTTTCTGCAGTTTTAGGTTGCATGAGCATTGTTCTCACATGTAAACTCTACCAGACCTCAAGTGCTGATCAAATTTCTAATTAACTCTGAGCAATGGTGGAAAAAACAGAAGGGTTATAGCAATACAAGACCTCAAAGAAGAAAAGTCGTGTGCGAGTCATTAAGAAGTCAAAGTATCATTAAGATAAAATCATTAGAGTGCTGTGTAACTTAGAAATGACCCTTCTGATGCAGAGTTCTGCTATTTTCTACTGAAAGAGTTCATAGCTTGTCTGCAGTACAATGATTTTGAATTCATTGTTCTCCTATCTGTCTTCAAGGATAGTAATCAAACCGTTTCTTTCCTCATTCATCATCACAAACTAATAATAGATGTGTGCACAATGTTTGACGTATGCTACAATTTGCTTTAGTCTGCTGCCAAAGTAGATAATTGACACAGTTTCACATGTTTGACTTTGCTAGCTAATTGGTGCACCCCGGATATATAAGAAAGATACACCCATCCTCAGCTACTTCAAGGAACCTAATGACGACCAGTGGGTTCGTGAAGTTGATTTTACACCATCTTGCTGCATCGGACAGTCTTCTGCTCTGTGCTTGGAGATTCCACATGGGGTTCAACTTCCAAATTTTCAGGACAACTTGTTTTTTTATAAAGAAAGCCGTAATGAGTACGTCCTAGAACAAGGTTCAACCTTCTCTTGTGGCTTGGACCTTGTTCCCACTGTGAATGCACCTCAAGGATTCAAACTTCCATTCAACATCTTGTTCAAAGTTAATTCCTTGGTTCAGTATGGCTGTCTTCCTGGGCCAGCACTGGATGCAAATTTCTTTCGGTTGGTTGATCCAAGTAGAATAGACAATTCTTACATAGAAGATGCACTTGAGAAACTTTACCATTTGAAAGAGTGCTGCTATGATCCTGTAAGTTGGCTTAGGGAGCAGTACCAAAAGCACATAGCCTCTGGCAGACTTCCTATGCCACCAGTGGTTCCTTTGGATGACGGCTTGGTGTATGTGCGCAGGGTTCAAGTGACCCCGACTAAAGTATATTTTGGTGGCCCAGAAGTGAATCTCTCTAATCGTGTCCTGCGCCAATATCCTAATGATATTGATAATTTTCTTCGCATTTCATTTGTTGACGAGGATCTTGATACGCTTTATTCAACAAATTTGTTGCCAAGGGCTTCTTCTGAAAATGAGGGGAGACGGACTAGAATTTATCAAAGAATACTGTCTGTACTAAGGAATGGCATAACTATCGGTGAGAAGAAGTTTGATTTTCTCGGCTTTTCACAAAGTCAACTACGAGATAATTCTGCTTGGATGTTTGCTTCCAGACCTGGCCTCAGTGCAGCGGATATCAGAGAATGGATGGGTGACTTTACTGACATAAAGAATGTGGCCAAATATGCTGCAAGGCTTGGTCAGTCGTTCAGCTCATCAAGGGAATCGTTCTATGTTGGTAGGCATGAAATTGAAGTTATTCCTGATGTTGAGATTAAAAGAGATGGAGTCAAGTACGTGTTTTCAGATGGAATTGGAAAGATTTCTGCAGAATTGGCTGACAGCATAGCCAAAAAATTTGGCTTTAAATGTTATACTCCATCAGCCTTTCAGATCAGGTATGGTGGGTACAAAGGCGTCGTAGCTGTTGACCCAACTTCGTCGATGAAGCTATCGTTGAGGAAGAGTATGTGCAAGTACAAATCGAGTAACACTAGTCTGGATGTTTTAGGATGGAGCAAGTATCAGCCTTGCTTCCTCAATCGAGAAGTGATCACTCTTTTGTCAACCCTTGGGGTCAGGGATTCTGTTTTCGAAAGGAAGCAAGAGGAGGCTGTAGCTCAACTAAATGCTATCCTGAAAGATCCTCTGAGGGCGCAGGAGGCTCTTGACCTGATGGCTCGAGGAGAGAATACCAGCATCCTTAAGGAAATGCTCACGTGTTATAAGCCGGATGTTGAGCCATTTCTTTCCCTGATGCTGCAAACATTCCGAGCATCAAAATTACTTGATTTGCGGAAGAAAACAAAGATATTCATTCCAAAAGGAAGGATTATGATGGGTTGTCTGGATGAAACTGGAACATTGGAATATGGTCAAGTTTTTGTGCATTACTCCGGTACTAGACATAGGCAGTTCTGTGATAGTGAATCAAATCATCACAATCATGTAGTTGTGGGGACCGTAGTCGTTGCGAAAAAATCCCTGTCTACACCCTGGAGACATTCGTGTCCTAAAGGCTGTGGACGTGCCAGCTTTGCGCCACATGGTGGATTGTATTGTCTTCCCACAAAAAGGAGAAAGGTAAAATGTTCAAGCCTCTTTGAAATTTTAGCGCTGCTAGATCTGTTTTTTGGTTATTTGTTTTGCTTGCGCATTTGGTTTTACCTGAGTTTGTTCGAGCTTTGCTATGTAAACATCAGTTTATTGTGACTAGGAAACTCTAAAGGAGGCATCGTTTTTCTCAAATACCTTTTCATGCAATTATATTTTACTGAATCTAGTTACACATTTGATCAGACCACATACAAATGAATGTTCGGGAAGCGATTTGGATGGAGATGTTTACTTTGTCACTTGGGACCATGAATTAATTCCTCCTCTGCAGTTTACACCAATGAATTATACTGCAGCACAGATCATTGTTTTAGATCACGATGTTACAATAGAGGTATTGTCTAATAGACTTAAAGAACGTTCTTATGAAGTTGTGTTATTTATTCTTTGCTTACGGCGGTGTTCCTTTGTTTTAACATGTTTGCTGCTAACGTACAGGAAGTCCAGGAGTATTTTGCGGACTACATACTCAATGATAGTTTGGGGATCATTTGCCATGCCCACACTGTCCATGCGGATAAAGAGGACACCATGGCGATGAGTGATAAGTGTATCAGACTTGCAGAGCTGTCCTCAACTGCTGTTGATTTCCCAAAAACTGGTGTTCCAGCTAAAATTCCACAAGAGCTGCGTGTCAAAGAATATCCAGATTTTATGGAAAAGGAAGATCATAAGCCCACTTATGAATCTCAGCGTGTAATTGGAAAACTTTTTCGAGCTGTGAGAGACATTGAGCCAGAAACAAGTTCCATAACGTCCTTCACTAGAGAGGTGGCAAGCGATTCTTATGATCCTGAAATGGAAGTAGCTGGATTTGAGAACTACATCAGCGACGCTTTCTATTACAAAAATGAATATGATAAGCAGTTGGGGAACCTGATGGACTATTATGATATCAAAACTGAGGCAGAAATACTCAGTGGATGCATCCTGAAGATGTCTAAATCCTTTGACAGAAAAAGAGATTTGGATGCGATCATGTTTGCCGTTAAGTCCTTGAGGAAACAAGCCAAGGGATGGTTCTATGACAAAGGAACTGATGATTCTGAAGGCGACCCTGATGACTTGTTTGCCAAAGCATCAGCCTGGTACCATGTTACATATCATCCAACATTCTGGGGTCGCTACAATGAGGGCATGCGTCGAGATCATTTCCTCAGTTTCCCATGGTGTGCATATGAGCAACTTATTGACATCAAGAAGGGCAAAGCTCATGACAGGGAATATTGGCATACTTCATCACTAGAGGATTGGTTCAATTACTCACTAAGCTTTAATTCAGCTATCTATGACTAGACGGATTCCTTTCCGCGTGCTCAAGAATTCAGATGCATAAGGAATGTTCTCTATTTCTAGTCTTTGATCCCGAAGGTTTGTGTGGATACATGATTGAATATGGTCTTCTAGTATAACTTCTTTGCCTTTGCCTTCTTTTATAGTTAGAAGTCTTTTAGAATGTAAGTTATCAATTATCATAAGTGTGTGCTTTGTAATGTTGTACGGTTTGAGATGTAATCTGGGATTTTAGTGCTGTTATTAAATAAAAACTCTGATCTGCCTTCAACGTTGTCCTAGTCAAAAGAAATTGATAATGCTTCTAATTGTGTTGCAGATTATTGCTGCAAGTAGTAGCTCATGAAACTATCTTCCCTATGAATGACATTTCACTTGGTATTTGCAATTCTTTCTTTGTTTTTTTAACTCATGTATGGATTTTGGCACATCCTGCATAGCTTTTAGAACTGCATTTTGTTTGTCTTTTGACTTTTACTAAGGCTCAAATTTTATGTCTTCAACTCTAAAGATAGTTTAAGTACTAATGAAAAAAAGTTAATTGATTTAACCACAAGTTGCATAGATAAATAAGAGAAAAAGTATAATGCACGAATTTTTTTTTATCTAATTTTTAACCCGAATGCAGCGGCTCTTTGAATTTTTGTAATAATAATTATACTTTCTGTAATAAAAAAAAGTACATTTTATTTTATTTTTTTAGTTGCAAAATATATCATTGTAGTTGCAAAAAAATGAAAACCTGTTGCATGCCGGCAAAAAAAAATTCCAGATTTGTGCCATGCCCATAAAATAAATAAAAGTTACTCTATTTGTTGAGTTTTTTTTTTTTTTTTGACATATATTTGTTGAGTTACTCTATTTGTTGAGTTAAAACTTACAATTACAATACTGCATAGTGCAAGTGAGTCTCGGACCATTGATTTAGCGGTACCGACATGTAGTGTGATCCTCCAATCAAATGGCCAGGAACATTGATTTATTAATTTTTATTGGTTTTTGAAGCTTAAAATTGTCCAATACGGAGCCATATCTGTTCCCAACGTTAAACAGAAACATGGATTTGTCGCTTGCTGGAAGAATATATATGGATAATGAAAAATTTGAATCATATTGATAGCATTATTATTTTTTTTTTTTCAGTACTTATAATGACCCTTCTTTTATAGTTTTAATTGAAAGTCGAATTTAAAACTTTCAAACTCTAAAAATCAATCTAATACGAATGAACTCTTGAATGATTATTATTATTATTATTATTGTTATTATTATTATTATTTTGGTTGAGCAATAGATATAGTGATTGTCCCACTCATCATTGTGTCATTATTTTAACCGAAGTTGAACTTGTGCGTACCACATAATTCCAGCAACTCCTTCCTAAGGAAGGTTTTCGGCCATTTGGCCAAGAGGTCATTTTCACAAATCAATCAATGGAACCAGCTTTCAGGAATCTCCTGCACAAAAAATGAAAAAAGTTATAATTTAATTGGTATTAAAATAATTCGGAGACAATTAACAACAATAGAAATAAATCTTTACTAATTCTCATAATGGGCAACGGGGGGAGCATGTCGGCCCTACTCTTCCACTACTGTGGCAGTTTCCAAGTCACCAAGCAAAGATGGTTTCTTCACCCGTACATTACCTAATATATCAAAAAGAAAATTTTGTTTTTAACTTTTTATGTAATAGGCACTATTTGTGTTCTTATTTGTTTTTAGCTTTTTTTAACACAAATTATAAAAATGGTTAATCAAGTGATTTTTTTTTTTTTTGGGAGAATATTTAGTGAAAGTTAAGTCTTAACAAGTGTTGGGGAAGGCCTAACACGATTTCTTAACATAGGCACATTTGATTTGCCAATCGACATTGATTGAGAGTATTAGAGTCATTTTTGTAACACAAAGTCTCGAATTCAAATTTTAACTATAATTAATTAACAAAAAAATAGCGGCCAAAAATTAATTTGGAGAATAAACCTCTCATTTCTAATAAAATATAGGCAGTCAAGTCTGCAAGTTTCCTAGTGCATTTCACAGTTCACCCAGTGAATGTAGCCGATAATCTGACTGCTAGTAGTACGTATTTGTCATGTGTATTATTTACAAATTTAATACCTGGCAAATGCATTTAAGTAGAAATATATTTAAAATACGTATGTTTATTTATTTGTTTATAAGAGATTTTTATTTTAACTCCTTTTTTTTAAATGAGTGTAACTTACACATAATCTCACATCACATAATAAATG
Organism: Carallia pectinifolia; assembly: GCA_037832335.1. Taxonomy (NCBI): domain Eukaryota; kingdom Viridiplantae; phylum Streptophyta; class Magnoliopsida; order Malpighiales; family Rhizophoraceae; genus Carallia; species Carallia pectinifolia. The sequence goes on from CM075453.1 coordinate 14,636,353, forward strand.
GGTTCACTTGAATTAAAAAATTAAAAATAATATTTAAATGATATTAAATCATAAGTTAATTTTACTTATAAAAAAAGATGGTAAAATTAACGTGCATCATATCTATGTATTACAACCTTTTGCCATTGCCCGCATTCCAATTGTTTATGCACCTTGTATTTCTACTATTATCAGTTTTTGTCCAAAGGTTTTTTTTTTCCAGTCTATTAATTTATAGCTAAGATTTACTTCTAACAAATTGTTATTTATAAGTTCAAAATAGCATCTATGTTTTTTCGGATAAATTATATTTTGCAACTTATTAATAGGATCTAATTATAGATTGAGACCTCTTGTTTTAAAATGAACAAAAAATAATTTCACTTTTACATACAGTAACAAAAAATAACTTCTATTAAATTGCCGTTAGGTAAAATTCGTTATATTAATAGAAATGCCACTAAAGATGTAACAAAAGGCTAAAAATGCCCTTCCATTACACTGACACACAATATGATTGTTTCAAAACTAAAAAAAAAAAAAAAAGAAAAGAAAAAACCTAGGGCGAAGGAGAAGTTCGTGGGGTTAAAATCATTTGACTTGCCATTCTCTGTGCACTCATAGATGATATATTCCCACTGAGGCCAATGCAACAAATGGTTGGGGCTTGTTGATACCCATTTATTAGAGTTTCTGTAAGCATAGGTTTACACACATTTGACAAAAGTAAATGAATACTGATTTAAGCAAGTTGTGTAGAAATTTATTTTATTACCAAATCCACTGAAGGTTGCACTAGTTGCCAAAAGACTCCCAATAATGACAATTACAGATGCTGCTTTGTGGTTGCAAGCAAATCATCTAGGCGCTTGTCAATGTCCTTAAACTCAAGCTTTTGTGGCTCTCCAATTGGGTGAGACTGTCACTACAACATGATTGCAAAGCTAGAAAAGAATTAAAGAATCAACATCTTCATAGATATTCAATCAAACAAACAAGTAATAGGAAAAATCCCATTTTTAACTCATCCACCTGTAACCACGAAGCCGGCCTTGGGTGATGATGGTGGTGTCTGTAACTACTGTGAATGATAATAAATTCAATTCAACATGATGGTGTGTCGATGTCAAGGACACCAAATTCAACCAAAGGAAGACACATCCATCACAAGGTCCATATGCTACAGAACTTCACTCACAGTACGTTAAACAAAACAATAGATAAGCAGTCGGATCAAACCTTGCGGTGTACCATTCAAATCCTCTCATGGCGTTGGGTGAGCCATGTAAGTCATGCTAGCCAACGCCTCTTCTCCAAACCCCATACTCTTTATAGCTTGCAAATCTTCATAGGTCGTAGAACATGACCTTTGTTATCGCTTGAACTCAGTTAGGCCAAATGATTTTGCGAGAAAAATTTCGGGTTTAGTTGTTCTGGAGGCCAAAGAGAGTTTGGAGAAGAGAAGAATCAACCTCTTCCGTTCATCAATTTTTTTTCTATATATATAAGAGTAAAATAGTCTCAACATATCCGTCCAATTTGACTAAAAGCTAGTCGCAGGCTGTTTTCTGTAATTTCTGAAAATTGCGATCTTGATTTATAATAGATTCTATTAATAGGCTGTAAAATGTAATTGATAAACGTTGTGTGCTGGACGGGGGAATCAGAAATTCAGACTGAATCCTTATTACAAAATGCAACCAGTTTTATTTTTAGTGAAATTATATTGATTTTTTAGGAAAAAAATTTTTAAAAGAAAAATTAATTTTTTTAACGTATACTATATAGTATTTACACTTTAAGTTTTAAAATAATATCATTTAATTTTATATTTTAATTTTGTAATTATTTTAAAAAAAATATTTTTCCAACAAAATCACCACAGTTACATTTCAAAAATAACTGATTGCATTTTATAGGGACATCCGAACAAATTTCTACAGTTGGCCCATCTTAGCAACCACACTCAAATGTAATTTACTCATGTTTTTTCTGCATCGGTGTTTTCTATGAGGGAAAAAAAAAAACTACTTTATTTTCTACGGTTTGCTTAGCTACCAACTGTCTTTTTTATTTTTTATTTTTTGAGTAATTACCAAACTTTGATTTTATTTGTGCATATATATATACATATATGTGCAACTATTTTCAAACACGAAAATTGCAATTTCCTTATCTGCATGACGATTGCATGTTTTTTTTTCTTTCTTTATTCACGTTGAAAAGAATAGTGAGAATAACTTTTTTGCTTGTTTTCTAATGAAATGGACATGCTTAAGTTCATATCGGTTACATCCATTTGTTCTAATTTCAATTTCGTTCTTAGTATTAGGGTTTTTCTCGAACTTTGGGTTTATTAATTTGTTATTTTTTATGCACAACTTCTTTGTTGATTGTTGTTTGCCAAGTTTAATATGATTTATTATATGAAAATTAGCTTTCAAAATATTATATGATTTCTTAGGAGTTAATGTTGTTTTTGTTTAACTTTGGCTGATTCCTTTGCACCCAAAAAAAAAAAAAAAAATCACAACCACAAGCAGCAAAGATGCCAAGTTATAGAAGAATATGAAACCAAAACAGAAAGATTTTGTTAGTGGTATTGAAAGTGAAATTTGTGTTCATATTTCATAGACACATTTTTTTTTAAAGTAATTATTCATTGAAGATGTTTTATGGTTTTCAGTGAATGAAATTCTTTTTTCTATAAAAGAAATACAACTTTCTCAAGGTACCGCGATACGCTAACTTTCTCAATAATGCTCAAAGAGTGACGCTAACAATGATACGACACTTTTGAAGATGGGTCTATTATATGGACAAATAAATTTTTTTTGTTGTGTAAATATATGGTTTTTTTTTTTATAATTATAAATATTTTTTGTGTAACTATAAGAGATAAATGTGGAACGAAAAAATAATAATACTTTTTATATTATTTTTTATCATTATAATTATACAAAAAACGATCGTAATTACACAAAAAAAAATATATATATAAACACAATAAAAAAAATTTATCTGCCCACTAAATTTTTTTTTTTATTTTAGATATGCTTAGCATCGTTACATAGGAACTATCCAAGGCAAATTGCATCAAAGCTAACAACTAGAAACTGTAACTACAAACGTACGAATCAGATTCGACGGGTGCTTACTATACTTATTTCTTTTGTTTGTGGGTATGACACACAAAAGATTTTAGACAACAAAAATCCATTTAAATATCTTTTATTTTAAATGTGTCTCATTTATTATTTTTTACTCGCCCTTGAATTAACTTTTACTCATGTAAAATATGAATTAAATAAAAAAAAATCCCAATTGTACATTGACGTGAATTCAGGATGCATATTTGCAACATAAACATAGAGACATGCTCACGTTTCTTTCCCCATTTGTTCTTTTCCCCAAAATTTTTCTAATAAGGTGAAAAGGAGAAGTATTAGGATTAATTGACTAGGAGCTTAGTGCCACCAAACATAAGATTTGGAGTAAGATATAAGTTTTGAATCTTACCCCTTGTTATCTCATCTTTCTTATTTCAATTAGACCAAAGCAGTAGTTTTATAATTAAAAACAAAGTAAGAAAGTAAATTTCATCCATGACCTTTATAATTTTTAAAATTTTTATCCACAACATTTTTTTTTTAGAATCTACCCACCACATTTATTCCATCTCATTTTCACTCTTTTCCCGTTAATCCTCCTTTAAACGTCCCATGTAATAGTCCAGCCATCAACACGTAACTACTGTTACACACTGTATCAGTAGAGCAATTATCATAATTTTTATATTAAACAAAAATAAAGAAATATTTTATTATAAAATAAAAATTCTAATTTCTTAAATCTATATATATATATACATTTTTTTTTTTTCATTTTCTATGTTTCTCTGGTCACACCTCCACCGACGCTCCCTCCACCACCATCCAAAACTCGATGATTAATTGTCATCATCCACCATCAAATTCAAGCCCCCAAATCTCTCCCTTTTTTGGGTCTCACTCCTACCAGTTAGTTCCGCAATCCTTCGGCGTTGTATACAAGTCTTGCGGGTGCAAAATCATGACCAATCTTAGAGCGGCCGGTCGGGCAGACTAGAGAGCAACCACTTGAAGATAGAACTAGAGAGTACAATTTGTGCAACTTTATACATGGATTGTTGAACTTGTAATGGAGAGCCTTGAATTGGAAAACCTTTCTTCAGATCTGTTGGTGGCGTTGCTATGGTGGCCGGTGGTGCTGCTAAGAAGGGGCAACGGCAGTGGAGGGGAACGACGGTGGCGGGCGAAGAGAGGCAAAATGAAAATTAAAAAAATAATAAAAATGAAATATAATATTATTTTGAGAGAAAGATATATATATATATATAAGTCTAAAAAATTTTAATTTGTACATTATTTAGCAAAAAAAATTATGAAAATGAGATATCAGTAATAAACATTTTTAAGAAAATGTTGGAAATGATTATAATTTGCCATCTTATCAGTACTTTGCTAACATAGCATCTGACAACAGTTATGTAGTGATGATTGAATTGTTACGTAAAATATTTAACGAATGATTAACGATAAAAAGTAAAAAAAAAAAAAAAAAAGATAAAATAAACATAATAGGTGAATTTAAAAAAAATGTTATAAACGAAAATTTTAGAAGATATAAAAATAACGGGTGAAATCCTCCTTTTTACCTAAAACAACTAATCAAGAATGTGAGTCCGTCGCTAGCTCGCCGCCGTTGCCGTTCGGATTTCCTTAATCATTTATCTTTTTCTTCACTCTACGGGCCTTGTTTGTGGAGGGCCTATGCAATCCCTTCTTGCTCGAAAAAATTAACAATCTTCTTGTGGATGTTTGCTCTGCATTTGATTTTCCTGGTGAGGTTACTGCCTCCACGCCTAGACTGGTGGGGTGGGAGCATCCCCCATCTGGGTTCGTCAAGATTAACACTGATTGGGAGCTCACTTGGCAATCCGAAGAGAGCAGGTTATGGTGGCCTTCTGAGGGATGAATTTGGTGTTTGGCGAGGTAGGTTCTTTGGGTCTGCTAGCATTGCTACAAATATGTTAGCAAAGCTATTGGACATTAGACAGAGTTTGGAGTTAGCTTGGAAGTGAGGTATCGGAAGGCTATTTTGAAGACAGACTCTTTAGAAGCATTGCAACTTGCACTTAGTTTCCAACTGTACAGGCACTACTCATTCGTTATATGGGCTTTTTGAGGACATTCAGCTATTACGTGATAAGTCATGAGTTATGGAAATACAACATATATTGTAGGAAAGTAATTCATGTACAGATTATCTTGCTAAGTTAGGTGGTACGTACTACTACAGGTGATACAGCTTTGATTCACTCTCTTCTAATATTACTGAGTCTTCTGGTTGGTGATCAGGATAGTCTAATTTTCATTAGTATCAGTTTTTTTCTTTTCTTTCCAATGTACCAAAAAAATAATTTACAGAGAACGAAACCAAGCAACATTATTTCCTTAATTTGGGTAGCTAGTCTAATATATGTTTACGTACTGCATCTGAGATGAGAAAGTCATGATGAAATATATGCATGTTTGCACAACCTATTGGTTAAATCAATGGAGAGACTATGTTAGTAGAAGTCTCTAAAATGGATTACGTATTAAACTTTACATGTTTTTTCACTACTGTTAAGTCCATTGAACTGACACCGTAAACGAATTGTATATTTACCCTACCTGTAAAATTTACAATTAATTGAAAAAAGTAAAGGTAGCATGATTCGAATTTATATCTTATTCCAAAAGGTTAAATTATTTGATGTGATTTAAGAATCAATCGCATATTATTGTCGAACACTAGAATAGAATGTTAAGTCAAAAAGGAAAAAAAAAGACATGTTTTTATGAAACTAACAATATCTATTGATGCAAGATATTATGACCCGTAGAAATCGAGGAAATCGTCCTCAAAGTCTTTTTGTTTTCAGTTTTTTCCCCCAAGCATAAAAGAACATATATAACTATGTTACAGCTAAAGTGGCTCATATGCTGCTACTTTTTTTATTTTTCAGTTAATCGATTCAAACTGAAAATCAAATTTAAGATCTTCAATATTAAAAAGACTTCAGTACTAACTGAATTATACCTTATCGTCTCATATGCTACTTCTAGTTGTTGCATTTGCGCTTCAAAAAAATAGCTAGTCGAATTCCTTCGCTGTTTCTCGATGCCATCAAAAGCACCAACTCATCAATCTTCGTAGAAAATCGTTCAAACAATTTATCTGTAACATCATCTCCGAAATGGTGACTTATGAACTCTTGCATGCCACCCTTCAAGGACATCATGAATGCATGCACGGTTGGACGATCGTAGGATTGTGTGTAGGTCTTTGTTGACTCTATTCTCTCAATGCTGAAACACTCATTTTGTTCTATGAGCTGTATCATTTCCTTAGGATTCGTAACATATATTGGAATATTGAATGAGTCCACCGAGTCTTCACATATTATTTCCTGTAATAGAAACATATAAGAAATAAAGATGTCTGTAGGAGAATTCTTACACTAAAAATTTAAAAATATAGTCTAAGAAAACTAATTTACATTCAAAATTATGATTTTTTTTTTTTTGATGTACCAGAAAAATGGATTTAATATTAAGCAATAGACTAGCACATTGAAAATAAAATAGAAGGTATATTTCTTAGACCAGAAATATAGGCTTTTATCATCAAAGATCTAAGTGTGGCTTGTGTTACTTTATGATTACACAAATTATCTTCATTTCCAAGGTTCTTACGTCGTGCCAGCATTGCTGAATATAATCATCAAATAAAGTCTTAAAACCTTAAATCTACATAAAAGCTCAAACTAATAAGTGGAAAAGTCTAAGAATATTGTAAGTCATAAGGAATCTATGTAAATTATCAATATAAAACTTTATAATCTTTAATATGTCCTCCTAATACATACTAGGTTTGATTAGCATGTAATATAAAAAATTAATTTGAAACAGACCAAAACTCATTTATAAAGCGCTAAACTGCCTTGGGGTGTGCAAAAAATATGATAAACTAAATTTTGACATCATATTAAATAAAGTTTTAAAACTTTAAATCTACTAAAAAACTCAAAGTTAGAAAAAGAAGAAACTAAAGATTATAAGTCATTTTAGATCTTTGTTTTTACAGATAGTAAGACTTTATATCACAACTCAGTTGCTATCTTTAAGTTCATTGTCATGCATGATTCTGAAATCAAATAACTTGAAGTATAATTTTACAATATCATTACCTCTTTGACCATGTCCATTAGGCAGGAGGACAAATGATCGAACATGAGCCCCATCGGTTCACGAAATTTAGATCTCTCATCTGCGATAGTTGGCAAGATGAGCAACATGATACCACCCTCAACAAGCTCTTTTGCCCTAGCATCCAAGAACATTCTCACATCATTGGCAAACTGCGCAGCAAAGGCCGCAACTACAGGTTTTGAGGCATTTGTGTAATGAACTCTTCCCTTGTTCCATGCAGGAGAATCCTCGTCGAGCACCTCTTCTGGCACCCGAGACAGCCATTGTAATGCATAAGAGCAGTGCACAAAATTGAGGGAAGATTTGGGAAACAATTGGCCGTGGAAGGACCCCGGAACTCCGGCCAGAAAGTATCGTCTTCCGATAGGGAGAGACGCGAAAAGGGTGTCGAAATCATTGAACGGAAGATCGTTGAAAAACACATGAAATTCAGGCATTTTATCGGTGGCCAGGCCTAATTGGGTTGTGTACTTCTTTTCCACAGCTTCAATAACATTTTGCACAAAGTTGAATGTGCTTGGCCCTACTGAACATCCCAAATCTGCAACACAAAATGTGTCTGAAATCGTCGAAACATCGAGCTTTGCATCGATCGTTTCATCAATCATTGCCTTCATAAAATCGATAGCCGATGTCTGCACGTGATCAGGTTTACCAAAGTAAAAAAAAAAGAGTAGAAATAGCAAGCAGCGTACCACTTATATCATTACACACTTCAAAATGCCATTACTGAGTAAATTAATGTTCGAATTAATTTGTTTGTACCTGCTGTTGATGGGTTTTTTGGCTTTTGGCTTGCTGGCTCTGCATGCCATCCTCGTCCCTTTTAATAGGCAAAATCCGTAGATTTCTTGGGACCTTTTCCTCCTGATCATCCATTCTCAAGTCATCTTCGTTTTTGACATTGGTGTTTTCTTTCTGCATGATATCAACTAAACTAAACTTTAGAATCTTTTTTTTTTTTTCTTGCCCTGGCCTTCTCTCTCTCACACACACATACACATCCCACTATAAAGGGTTCCCCATTTATATTTGTGCAGCCGTCCCACAGCAAATAAGTTGACATACATGGATGGTCTTTCTTCCTCTTTTTCCCATGGTTTTAAAAACTGGATTGACCCTGTGGTCAGACCGATGAACAGTTAATGAAATTTAAATCAGTTCCGCTGTCAAATCTGGCCTAAGAAGAAAGTGATTCAGAGAAAATAATTTGATTTGGTCTATCCAAACAGTGGAATGGACAGATTCGACTGGTGAACCGACAGAGTCAATATTAAAAATTTCTTTTCTAATTTTTTTTTTCAAAAAATTACATATAATTATATTATTTTATAAAGAGTACTTATAGATATTTATTTAAATATTATTTTAATCATATTTTATTTATTTTTGTATAATATAAAAATACTGATAATTTTTTAAAAAGAAAGATTTAACCTATCAATCCGCTAATAGAATAGACGGTTGAACCATTAGTCCAATGAATCAGACCCAAATTGGGTCTTATAAACTATGCTTTTTCCTATATGATTTGCCTTCAAGAACTTTTAATTTGATTCATTTAAAAAGTAAGTCAAACTAAGTTAACTTAAAATGTGATTGAAAATTAAAAATTTAAGTAGAGTTTACTGAAAATAAAAAATAATAAAATAAATTTATTTAATATAAAACTATAATTCTGTTACACTAAAAAAAAAATGTTAGTGAAAGTAAAGCGAACGTGCTTGATTGTCCTGTATCAAAGAACAATGCAATTTCCAAATTTATGTGCTTGACTTTTAGTTATTGTTTGGACATACAATTTCAAACATTTGACTATTGCATATTTTTTATCGCCAAGTGTAACCTTGAGTGTGGTATATGTAATGTAATCAAAATACTTTGCATTGTCAGAGCTTTCCCAACAAGGCAACAACAAAGAGATAAACTACGTAATAAACATTCTGAAAATCCAATGTTATAGTCGCTGCCTTCTTGAGTTGTCCAAATGTTTGACATAACCATTATCATTCAACCAACGTTGACACACCCCCATCAAAAGTTACAAAATAATTCACAACACATGCATCTTCTCGTATTGGGAAACACCATTTGTGAGATCAGTGCCTAAGCCTAATGTTCACAATATATTGCCTCACCGAAACTCTACGGGAAAAGCAGTTTTTCTTACTTGTAATATAAAAATTCCGAAAATTTGTACTTCAATTTGATCATTGTGGTCCTTAACTAAGTTTTGTCATAAGATTGATTTTTTTTTTTTTTGAAAATTTAAAAAACAAAAAAAGATAGAGATTAGCTTTATATAACCCAACCTGAACAATGACATGGGCCACGGAGTGGATCATTAATTAGTATTACTTGTTATTTTTACTCATTTTTAATGGTCAATCACAGTCCCCCTAATTATTTAATTCATTGGTTCAAACGATGAGCCATTGATTGTAAGAAAAAAAAAATGCATTTGCTCTTTGACATTTTGTGATAAATTGATTATTTTAATGTAAAATATTAATATATATTGTGAGATATTACAAATAAAATAATTTTGATAAGATTCAATTTTTTTATTATAAATAATCTAACTTTAAGTATTATTGGTGATAATTAAAATATTTTGGTACAAAATTTTAGAATAAAAAAATTAATTAAAACCGAAAAAACTTGAATTCTGACCAACTAAACTGATTGGTTTGACGGTCGACTTTACCAAGTGAATCTGTGAAAAATGGTCCAACTTGATTTTTTTATAGGTATGAACAAAATGTTGTTCATCAGTCCAACTAGCTAATCGAGACCGAGTTTAATTAATAAATGATAACTATGCCTATAATAATTAGAATTGCTGCGAAAAAGATATTAAAATGATGGCAAACAATGATAACAATTAAGGAATAAAAATATTGTCAATTGGCACAAGTAACATATTATTCATTCGAACCATGATTTTTTTTATTATATTTTTGCTTTCGAAATTCAACCAGTTGACAAACAAATTTTAAAATGTATCCAAATATGCATTGTTGTAAAATTATGGAGTTTCTTCTGTTGCTTTGGATGAACCGTAGTATGAAGTTTCACAAAATATTTATAAATTAATTTTATTTAATTAACAAAACTTGCCATCGGAAGAGCCGACGACAACTCTTTGTAAGGTTCCTAATTTTGTCTAATTTTATCTGAAATACATTTTGTCTTTCATGAATGTATTTATCGATGGTTTGCCACTTCCTAGTTCACCATAACTTAGTGAATTCGTCACTTTCACATGCTTATCTTCAAGAGTTGAAAAAAAAAAATTTTGAAAAAAAAAAAAGAGCCAAAGGCCCCTAATTATTTAATTTCAGTGGAAGTCTCTAACTATGTATGTGATGATGTAATTGCCGAGTCTGGCACTAGTCAAAATCTTGTTACGAGGCAAAAGAAAGAGTAAAGAAACTAGCCATTTACAAATTCATGGAAAACACCATACCAAAGCTGTTTTTTTTTTTTTTTTTATCAACTAATAACAACACGTTTAGAACAATGACCAAACCGATTATCTTGGTTTATGGGTTCTAGTTTACGCCCAAGGCGTATGTTGAGTTCAACACGACTTGATAAACATAATACAAAATAAGTTGGCAATTGGTGGAACACAGTTACAACAAAAGAGTCGTTGAATAGTCTCAAACCATTCCCTTGTACAATTGGCCCAACTCTCTCTCTTTCTCTCTTTCAGGGTGTGTGCGAATGTGACACCGTAAGAAAACAGAGGCCCAGTAGTTAGAGTTCAAAATTTTTATTTTAAAGATCTTGAGTTCAAATTCTAGGAAGGGAGAGATAGGATTTATAAGAGGGAAAAACTACTCTCATTGTGTAACTCACGCCCCCAATGAGCTTCCTAATGGATAAAAAAAAAAAAACAGAGCGACATCGGTCTTTCCAGTGCCACAAAAACAAAAACAAAAAAAGGGAACAAAAAGCGGTGATAGTTTGTGCTTCTTAAGATATTTAGACTGTGAAAAATGAGTGATTTTCGATGTGACTTCACCTCGACTATAATTTAATCGTGATGTTTTTGAGGCTAGTAATCCAACCCGAGATTTTGGGCCGTAAAAGAATTTTAGCTGAGGAATTCATAGTTTTTCGGTAATTTTCTTGTGAAATTATATCTTTAATTTCCAACAATCTTGACTCGTATCTGTTTTCGGGATCAAACACTTTTAGTATTTTTGCCAAAAGTTCACGGTTTAAGCTCGTTTAACAAGTTTGTGTGTGAGGTAATTTCTTAGACCTTAAGGTATCATTTATTTTTTTACGTTGCTAAAAAAATTAAAATTCTGGGGTTGCTTGGTTTCTTTTGACAAAATTGAGAGAGGTAGCTTTATAGACTTGATTCGGCTAGCAGCCTCTTCCACGACAAGATGTCGTTTATCCCCACCTCAACCTAGAGTAACCCTGTTCCAGTTCAGAACTTTTTAAACCGCAATCTGATCCGAACAAAAAATTAGACTAACCTTTTGTTACATATATATTCTTTACGTTTTATTTTCAGAATTAAAATTTAAGACTTCAAGATAAATTTTAACTGTATAGGTGTCCTCTAAGGAACCTTCTATATATCTTCTTTCCAAGAAAAGAAGCAAAGCTTCTATTCGTCGATAAATGGACCATTTGTTTCGCAGGCACAGGAAAAAAATGGAGGGATCCAGATTCAATCCGCTTAAAGTATGGGGTTATTAGTGACCAGACTTGACAAAATCGACTCCATAAAAATAAACTGTTGGTTCCCAAAAATTTTGAAAAAAAAAAAAAAAAGGGCCGCTTATTTTCTTCTCTTTTTTTTTCTCTTTTTATTAAAAAAATAAAATAAAAATAAACCGAACCAAACAGATTCGAATCAGACCAAAACCTGAAACTGGAGAACTGCTAGTGAACCAGACCTGACTAGGTTACCTTACCGAAGCCCACCTGGCCATATTCTAGACAAACCTCAGACAGGCATGGAGCTCTTAAGCCGTGAGATATGGAAAAAAAATCTAATAATAATGTTATAAAAGAGTAGTTTAGAGAAATTTTTTATTAATTTAAATAAAAAATTTAATATTATTCTTAAAAAGAATTATGTGTTAATATATTTTTTAATGATTTAAGTACAATATCTAACACTCTATTACTATCTATAATTGTAGTTAATACCTCCCATTATTTCTAATTTAATAGTAAAAATATAATTGAGTGAAGATCAATATGTTAGTTAGTTCGTTCTTTCATTCTCAATAATAATATTTTCAAAAATTTGTAGTTATCAATTTCTCTTATAAAAAAATATACTATAATATATTTTCAGTCCACAATTTGTATATATTAAGCACGTATTTTGTGGTGTTGTCATTGTGAAACTAGGCACCATTTCCTTGATTTTATCCAACCTTTCGCGTCTATTTGTTGGATTGTTACTTTCATCCTCATTTTCTCTTTTCTCGATTTCTCTAAAACCTGAGTATGTGGTAACCAAATGCATTCCTCTACCATTTGTTATAATTAAGTGTTTTTTGAAATTAAAATAATAATAATAGGTGTTTTCTAAAATTCTCCGGGCTTTGTTTTTTATACACAAATTTTTTCTTTTCTATTTTATAAATCATTACTTCTTCGATTAGAATCCTTCTGTCAAACTGGACGTGCGATCACATCACATTTTAAGTTGATGATAATACTTTACTCTTGTTCTTATTGCTTTTTTTTTTATGTTTTTTTTTATTGATTTTTAAATTTTATTAGAGTTCTCATAGGCTCATCATAGATAATTTTAGAATTATCTAAAAGCTAACAAATTAAATATTTATGTTTAAATATCCTTTAATAAGAGACATTGGTGTCTGGCTTACCATTTCACAATCTTAATTTATTAAGATTAATTATTTTTAGACAGGGCAATGGATATGGATGAAGTTTTTGTTTCTTTATTGTTGCAATTTGGGATCACGAGATAAAGATTTATGTTTTTTTATGTTGTGCAATTCTCTCTCTATTTCTTCTTTTTTTTTTTTCATATCTCATAATTTTTTTTCTCTAAGATTGTCTCTTCTGTTTTTTTTTTTCATATAATGAATGGGAAATTTTTTTCATGATTTTTTGATCTGGTTGATGATATTATTTTAATTTAGGATCCATTTTTGCTTTAGTTTATGCTTAAGGAATTATGTATTTTTTTAGCTTGGACTATCTCATTAATATATAGAATGATTGTTACTGCCAATTAACATGTTTTTTTTTTTTTTAATTATACAGGATGTTGATGTCTTTGAAATTTTAACCAAGATGCAAAAGATTCAAAAGAAAAGGAAGAACTACAGAAAATTAAATGGATAAAATCAATAATTAGCAGACATTGCCTCACGTGCACAAATATGGATGAGATCCATTGTAACTAGATTTTATAATCATGACTAAAAAGCTCATGAGTTTTATTAAGGTATATTCCTTCCGTGATTTTATTCAATAATTGAGGTAAAATAATTCTCTTTTATTTATTTTGCTCACAATCTCAAAATAAATTGAATTGTAAAAACTAAACTATATATCTTAAAATCAATTCATCATGAACTATATTATTTTGATTTCTCAACTTCAAATATTTTTTTCAATCAATTTTTGCCTCCATGATTCTCTATTCACGTAATCATTAAACTATTAGCTGTAAAAATTTACTTCCACAAACTAACAAAATTAATTTTTAGTAATAAATTAATAATAACTATCAAATTGATCTCTAATGCGTGTGTATACATATATAAACTACTAAGATATGATCTCAAAACGATAAATCGTCTATTGGAACCAATCACAAGATAGCTTTACAGTAGACCCATAGCCATCTGGGTCGGGAAATATAACTGAGACCATAAGATCTGAACCCTTTCTATCTTGGTTCAACGTGGGGTTAGGCAGTTTGAGTCAACGACTCTCCAAACTTAATGGAAAATCTAATGCACATTTCGGCATCTGGTAAAAGCTTTATTACACTAAATTGAACGGCAAACTGGAAGTTCATAACTCCTGAAGAAAAATCCACAGATTGAATTTATAGTAGAAATAGCGACATCCGAGTAAGCAAGAAACAGCTAGGCGAAAGGTTTCGGCGGTAAAAATTACAACAATAAAGTTTTAATCCTAAATTTAATTACCGGCTAATAGTAGGATAAAAAAAATAACGATCCCTCTCACCGTAAAAACCAAAATAATAGATCAGCCATGCCACCCTACTCCTCATTCTGTCTCATTACATCACATCTAGTTTCTGAAGTGTACCAAAACCAGTAATAAGACAAATGTCCTATTTTACGTCCGACTGCCTGCACAGCTCTGTTCAAATCATCTCGAAGAAGTTAAGCATGGCTTGACTGACTAATTTTCGCGAATCCCAGGGTAAACAAGGTAATCAATTTACCAGCAATCTGTAAAGGTCAATTTTATAACTCAGAAGGCGCAGTGATCTCTTAACACCTGCCTGGCAAGATCCAGTGCTCCACTCTTTCTGTATATCAAATGCAAATTGTAAGCTGCCTCTCTCCGCAGGTCGCAGTAACCCGGTTTGAGATTTTCCGGAAGATCAGTGCTCTCATTCAACAGTTTTGGAATAGGGTAATCTTTCACATGAGCTGCTAGCACCTTTTCATAGCATGAGACCGCCAGAGATACGAGTCCCACATGATGACAAGCACGGGCAATATTATACCACGCCTCCTGCAAAACATAAATAGAGCAGAAATATAGATTGCCAATTTATTTACAAATAAAAATCGCCCAAATATAACGCCCCGTTTTATGGTGTAAATAACATAGAAAGGTGATATTTACTAAAAAATATTATGAATTAAAAAATAGGGCCCCACAGTTCAGATATGGTTTACGTTTTGCTTAAGCCATAACTGATTTGGTTCGTGGAAAATGTGCAGGGTTTGGTAGCCCGCACCATGCAAGCCCCTAATTATTATTATCTCATGCCAATTTTTGCGGGGCTGCAATTCAAATGCTGTGAAACATTAAGCATCTACAGTCTAGATTCTGAAGTCAGCGACCATATACATAGAAAACCCATAGTAATTAAGTTTTCATTCGTGGCTAGCAAAAAAATACTAGATTCATACAAGAAACACACGTTATATCAACATCAATGAAAATCAAACATGGCTAGCTCAATGAAACAATTCCAAGTATGAAAGTGTAACCAAACCTGGCTATTTTCAGTGATACGTAAACTGTTATAGAGGAATGCTAATCCTTGTGCAACACATTGATGCTTGTTTTGAAGTCTAAATCCAAGAGCTAAGTTGATTAATGCAGTTCCTGGCAATGGAGAACAAAAAGTATGGATAAACTCTACAAGGCAGATCATTTGCACAAACTGTAGTAGGGTGGTAATATAGATGTTTAATCTCTGGAAAAGTAAAAAAAAATGGAAAAGAAAATAAAGAATCGGACATACGCGCACAGAAGAGCATCTTACCTACACACAGATTAATCAAAGGATTTTCTGGTGACAATTTATAAGCTTCTAGGTAATCTTTTGCAGCATCTTGATAAAAACTCCCCACGGTGAAATGATGCCCAGAAATAATGATGGGTGGCACACAGTCACTGTGTTTAGCTCGCATGTCACGCAAGAATTTTCCATGTTTTGAGTAGCCCTTAACCAATCTACAATATTATAAGAAAACCATCAATAAATAGGCACGTCCAGTCGAGTACAGAAAAGGCATAAGCTGATATTCCTTGGACAGGTTCTTGCTCTGAGGACATGTCAAAGGACCACAGCCATACCAATGAAGTGAAGCTCTACACATACACCAAACAAAAGAAAAAGAAAACATGCCACAACGGCTCCTCTTTATTTGGTGTTATTATGAACAATGAAAATTAGTCCCTAGGGAATGCATAAGAGAATAGACAGATATTTAGCAAAAGCAAAACTTCTGAAATACTGTGTCTTGAGCTCGATTCAATCTATTATCTGTAGAGACTTGCGCCAATAACTTAAACTGCGAGGCAACAAAATAGCAATTAGGTCGCTATACCATATGGCAACGAGTTCCATGCAACAAAGGGTGACATATGTATAAAATGAGTGCAACTGCAATGATTTGCAATGATAGATCCACAGGAATACAAAGAAAGATCCAATAATTAGATATGAGTTATTTTCCCATGTACCCAAAAAAAAATATTTTATATATATATAAAACTAGATACGACTGAACTCAACTCCAACATAGGCCGATGGAAGTACCTACTTTAGAAGAGTGATAAAATCTAAGTAGCAGGAAAAGGAAAAGGGAGGTAGAAAAAAAAATGTGGTATATGATGATTGAATAAGGAATACATGCTCTATTTCTGTTAGAAATCAACCAAATATGCTAAGAAATTAGATGAAGTTAGTTTAGGTTCTCGATCACATAGCATTCAGGTACCTGGACAATCAACACAACAGGCCAATGGTTATCATGTACAAGAAATGTGGGGCAAAAGGGAAGTGTTGGTGCTAGGAGACAAGTTTCTATCTTGGCAATCATATACAGGACTGCTCCATTCTTCCTAATTTTAAAAGACCTATAATTTGCCACCACCACAGACTAAAGGCTCTTTATCATTCTCAGAAATGCAAAGATATTTAAGTGATAACCTACCCACAAATAATATAACAGCTAGACATTACATTCTTATTGGACAAAATTGATGTCTGTCTAATGACAGTAATTTCCTTTTTTTTTTTTTTTTCTGAGTTCATTGGGAGACCCATTATAGAACAGGAGGTAGCTCTTCCCTTGCCCATAAATCCCACATGACCCTTCCTCAGCTAGGGTTCAAGCCTAAGACCTCTAATGTGGATGTTTAGGGTATTAACTGCAGAGGTTGCATGATGGTAAACCTTTTAGAAAAAGTTTGCTATCTTGTCTTTTTTTCATTGACATACAGTAGCCCCTCTTTGAAAACTGACACCTAGGATTTATATGTCTGTAAATTCACAAAATTATACGCTCACAGAAACCATAAGATGGTAAAATCAATATGCGTGAAAGCATAATATTTTCAACTTCCTTCAAAATTTTTAATCAATAAGCTACATTAAAGCATAATGTAATGTGCATAAAGACATGCCAATATCAAGCACCTCGAACTTATTTTGTAATAGCAGTTCCAGGCTGAAATGTTGTGGGGATGCTGCTGAACCATGGTTCGAACATAATCAAACCCGTGCTTAGGATCTATGGTGTTGTATGATATTTCTGTAGAGACATGAAAAAAAAACTATCTTGAGTAAGAAGCCATAAGTTTTAATCATTAAAATAAAAAAATTAAAAAAAATAAAAAAAAAGAGTCACTTGAACATGTTTTGACAACTTTTTACAACAGTTGGGAGGATGGCATCTAGAGCTAGTCTAAAGAAATGGTTATCTACTGTGTTTTGGAATTACGAGCTTCAAGAGACTGAAGTTCCTCCTTCTTCTCAACGGGTAGTCTGTCACAAGCTAATCTCTGGGTGAGACGAATAATCTGTAGAGCTTCCCAGTACCTTTGCAAAGATTGCAAGGCTTTACACAACTGTAAATCACATCACTGAACTATCAGAGGTTGAAGTGATTTCAATACAGCTCTACTCAACCACCTAAGAAAACCACACTAACATACACACACTGACAGGCAAACAGAAGTTTCAAGAAAAGAAAGAGCAACGTTTCTTTTTCCGCGGGTGTGCCCCCATGTGTGTTATATGAATTAAAACAGAAGGAAAAAGTACAGACATCTAAAATAAGATCATAATGCTTTTCATCCTCTAGAAAATTGGGCAGGGGAGGAACTCTGACTTCTTCTTCTTGCTTCTTGTTGTGCATTTCTTCTTCCTTCAAACATCACAATAGAGATAATATCAAATTTTATCAGGCCTTACACAAAAGACATTATTGATTAACTGATGCTCATATAAGAATATTTAAGCTTTACCCAACAATCATCATCGTTTGTACCATCACCGAACGAATCAACACCAGCTGCCCTAGCTGCAGCTTTCTGTTCTTCCCTCTTTTGAAGTAGCTTTCTTGCTCTGGCAGCTTGTAATCTAAAGCAGGCCTCATAAGTTAATAGCTGTCTAAAATAATTGACATAAACAACACCACCCCACGCCCCCCCGCCCCCCCCCGCCCCCCCCAAGATGGCAAACTTCTATGGTAAATTTAGCAATTTTGACCATCAGGTGTTTAAAAGAGAGAACAATTTGGGAAGAAACTTCATAGCTGCAATAGTCACTGCCTTCATTTTGAGGCTACCCAAAAACAATGATAATTCATATCAGAACTTCTACAAGAAAGACATTTAGCCGTAAATTCCTAGTTACCATCCAAACAGAATAGTAAAGACAGAAATCTAGAAGTCAGCAAAAAATGGAAGAGAAAAAATTGCTTGTGTCATATATTAAGAGAGAGCAAAGGAAAATTAAGTACTCACAGAACTGATCGAGAAGCCAATGGTCTGACTCCGCCAAATACATCAGCAGTTTCTTGTATATCTAGAACTTTAGCTCTTTCACGGAGAACGCTCATGGTCAGCCTTTTCTTAACCTAACAAACAGTAGTAAGGATAGACACAGAAAGGGAAAATATTCAGTATGCAAAAGCTATGACTACCAAGCTTGCTTATGAATACATCAGCAGTTTCTTGTATATCTAGAACTTTAGCTCTTTCACGGAGAACGCTCATGGTCAGCCTTTTCTTAACCTAACAAACAATAGTAAGGATAGACACAGAAAGGGAAAATATTCAGTATGCAAAAGCTATGACTACCAAGCTTGCTTATGCATGCAAATTACATTAATTCACTGCCGACTCCAAAACCAATGCACATTAGTAGAGAGTGATATAATAACTTAATATGCTGCAAAAGGCACAATGAACGAAGGGCAGATATGGTCACTGAATTCTAAAGGTTTTTTTTTTTTTTTTTGAGATCAAAATTCTAAAGGAAGTTAAAAAGGAGATTAAACAAACATGAGTGTACTGGGGAAAAGGGAGAGAAAATATGATCTAGAATGATCAAATGAAATGGCAGACCGCAGACATATCTGAGCACAGAAGGCTCAATATTAGGGAGGCTGCAATTCCGTGGGGACTAGATGTCCAATTAATTTTCTCCTCATCAGGTCACGTTTAGTGGAATAACATGAAGGGTATAAACGTTTCTGATACTCTACAGGCTTTGGCGTTACCTTTGGCCGATTGGTTTTGACATAAAGTGAATCACGAACCAAGGGCAATATTGTATTGACAAATTCCTCCAGCATCCCTTTAGCTCTATATATGTAGCAAAGTTTAAGTTTTATTTTCCCATCAAGCCACCACGGTCTATGTATATCTGAATTGGCATCTGGAGAATTTGTATATATAACAACAAGAGAAAGAGGATGGCTCAGCACTTTCATCATACATCAAATTCATTATTTTTGTTGAGGGTTTCTTTTTTTCGCGGGGGGTGGGGTGGGGTGTGTTGTGGGGGATTGTTGTACCTAAATCATTCGGAGGACAAAGTAATGAAATGGCTTCATCTTCTTTGGCTTCTTCCTGCAAGAGCGACGCAAGTGCCAGTCGAGTGTCAACACTGTCTTTGAGTACGTTCAAAGCTGAAAGCAAGAACCTTGGTGAGCCGTAGAACTTGATCTAACTACCCAGAACCGAAAAACAACTGCCAAGAAAGCAAAGTAAGGGACCCATAACTTCATATTTATTATCATTCAGAAGTGAAAATTCAGAACTACATTACCCAAATGCATACAACTACAAATCTATGGAGATAATGTATCTACTATCATTCAGAAGCAAAAAATTCAGAAGAACTATTCAAATGCATAAAAATGCATAAACAAAAATTATGAAGATAATGTAACTAGTTCTTCTGAACTCAGCTCAATTCCCAGCATCAACCAATAATTACTTTCTGTCCTAAAGCCATATTTGTTCCAAGATTCCCAAAATCTATCTTTCACAGAACTCCAACTTACTTCAATGTTTGTTTATACTTTGTGCACCAACCGTCAATCTTTTGACCAATTTCCACTCTTTGAAGATGCATCCATATCCATAAGTTGCAAAAGGAAAACATCTACCGCAGTTCTAATAATCCAACATAGCCTCCATCTTCTAACATATGCATTTGAATTCCATCTTGTGTTGACTTATGGACAGATATTACTTTTTTATTATTTAACTTCCGACATTTATAACTCTGTACACGAATCCTTTTCCAAAAGCTGCAAAATGCTGAGGAAGGTGTGTGCTTTTTTTTTTTGGTACATGAAAGGAGTGATTTTAATCTACAGCATTACTCCCCTGCAACCATGTAAAAGAACTGTACAAACCAAAATTTGAGATATTATATTCTGCTCATATGGCTCCTATATTACTCTCCCACACATTATCTCCCGCTTGTGCCTCAAATGGAACATCAAAAGTAGAATTAACCGAAGGATGACTAATATTTTGCATAAGTTCATGTGAAACCTGGTTTCATTAGAATCTAGGAATCTCAAGAGCACAAATCACCTTTGTAGAAGAACTCAATGGCTTTTGCTCTTTCTTTCAAGAATGAGTAACACTGACCTATTTTGAAATGTATATGGCCCTCCTAAAGAAAATGAAACATATACATCAGCAACAGAAGCAAATCAAGACTTAAGTTGTAAATCAAATATTTGCCCATAATTAGTTATCGCAAGAAATATACATTTACACTAAATAAACATTAGGCATACTTGTATTCAGGAATGCCTCATTGCTCATATGGCTCGTTAATGACACAGTAAGAGGACAACAATCAAAATAAACTACATGGCAGAGGGCATATTTGTGCAAGTCTCAAAGCATATGAGAGCGAAAAAGGAAAATAAACTCTACTTGAATTATGTAGATGCTTTGTCTTATTTTAAAAGTGACTAACCTGATTCAAAATTAAAATTGGCAATAAGGTAAACTTGTTACATTATAGAGCATAATCAGATAAATGACAGGGGTGTCTATGCAGATACAAGGTCATAATTCCAAACAGTGGCACTGAGTAATGATGGCTAACCATAGCTAGATGACCAAATTAGCTCCCCCAACTGAAATTCTTGTCACAAATTTGTCAAGAACTCTTTTCTGGGGAATATCTTACTTATGTTCAATAACGAAACAGAAAATGCAGTGTTTTTCCAGATGCCTAGTGTGGTGATGAAACCTTACTGACACCCAACCATCCAGAAAATAACCTCTATGGGCATAGTTTTGGCCCATCAAAATTGAATCCATTTTCCTAAACTTATATCTACTAACCATTTTTGGTTCAGCTAATCAGTTAAATGAGAACACTCCTATCCTAGAGAGTTTCCTAATCCACATATTTATCTTTTCTAATTGACCATCTTACCAAGTAAATGAAAGATATCCACATTGAAAAAGAAACATACAGAATCTCAGTGCTATTTACAACTAAATATGACCTAGAACACATGGTATGTGAAGCCCCTCTAAGCTTGGTTCATGGACAGCGTATACATCACTTTTGCAAGAATACAAGAAGGCCTCTCATAATGCATTCATACAACAATTTTGCACATAAAATGTTTTTTTGCCTAATTATTTGAAAAATGCTTAACGTATAAACAGTGATTGGGAAGTCCACTATCTCATCTCCTACTGCCCTGAGGTTATTAGTTCCTTCATGTATGCCCCTCACTAGATTACTTTTTTTTTTTTTTGGCGGACTATTCCTCACTAGATTACTAAATACTGTGAGAATCTTCTTCCTACACATTTTCCACCACAACACTTTCTTAGAGACTCAATTAGATCGATAAAAATAATGTTCTAAACATGCTTCTTTTCTGGATATTTGTCCATCAACCTTCTTAGAAGAAAAATACCTCTCTTGGTTGACCTACCCAACACAAACAATGAATTCGTCCATGCACTTAGAAATTTTAATTCTCTAAAACATTTCTATTTCAGCAGGTGGCGGTCAACAACTTCATCACTTGAACCAATCAAAGCTTGAATTTATACTCTATTAAATTAATAAGCCACCAAGCTCTCTTTTTTCACTGCCACCTTGATTCATTATAGTACCATTTTTAAATATTTTTTTTCTTTCCACCATCTGTGTTGGTATATAAGAGGGCAAATCTACAAGGTCATCTTCAAGGGGCATGAATTTAACTTCATCCATAAATTAACAACTAGTGCCCATACCAATATTCTCACAATTCTAACACCTGATATGCCACACACAGAATCAAAAAATTATATTTGGATATAATATGACAAAAAATTATTCATTAGCTTAAAAGATGTAGTGTGCAAAGGTACTTCCCCATCTCAGTTTTTGTTATCCATGAGGCACTAAAATCTACTTGAAAAGGTGTGTTAACTAAAAGACATGATTCAAAAGGAGTCAATATAGCTTTACATAACAGGATCCTTTTGCATGGAAAAAGACAAACAAGGTCCAGAATCTAAAACATGGCAGTGCAAAATACACACACCCACACACAAACACGCATAGAGAGAATCGTAAGGATTTTCCCATACATTGTTAGCGCCAACAAACGACTCCAGCATATGGTAATATTTCAAAGCAGACTGGAAATACTCCTGGCACATATATGCATCAGCAACCTCCGTAATCAATCTGGTATGATCAGAAGTACTTTCCCAGCAGACGTTGAAGAGAATCTACAAAGTATCCAAACAAGATCCATTAAGTGCCCCCTTCAACACCCCCTCCCCCCAACAAAGAATATTTTGTTGTACTGCAAAAGGTTTTCACAAACAGCTATTGTCAAGAAATGGCAGAAAGCATACACTTGTACAAAAATCATCCAGTGTCTTTAAAGCCCTAAAAACTCTCAGGGGGAAGTGAAGCAAGTAATCAATGCCTTGCAAAGTGACCAAGTATGCTGAAACAGGTTCAGAAACTTGTATTAAGGGAATTTGTCGTGGATTTCCCTTTCAATAAATCACAACGGAGAAAATTAGCAAGGATGTTCAAGAAAATAGTCTCGAAGGTTACTAAGAATCTAAAAGGCAACAACAAATGTGGCAGAGTGGTATAGAAATTCATTGCTTAATTAAAGTGTATCGCCTTTGAATAATTAACAATTTATAAATGCTTAATTTTAGACAGTTAAAACCAAGGCTCCCTCTTAGGAAGAATTTAAACAAGTCTTTAAATATTTATAATACTTGATTTTCTACAAATTTTGAAGAATAAACATTGCCTAGCATTAAGCTATTTCAGAATGAAGCTGCAGGATGGATAACAAAAATAACTCCCATATTCTTCGGCCTTTGTTTTTTTTTTCTTTTCTTTTCTTTTCTTTTTTTTTTTTTTTTTGTTTCAAGAGGCAATTTTAATGTGGTACCAGGGAGAGGGGGGGAGAAGGGAGGACTGGGAGCTGCTTATTGAACAATTGAACAATAGAAGTAATTAGCAGTGTCAGTTAAATACAACAAACCTCTGCCTTCTCAACATTTCCCAGGTGCAGATGGCAGATTCCTGCTTTGACTTTTAATTGCAAAGGCAGTTCCTCTCCAGAATAGTAGACAACTTCAGCACGCTCAATACGTTGAAGAGCATTATTATAAGCCTTAATTTCCATGAATACAGAAGCTAGAAATTCAATGATAAAGAGAATATCAGCACTAGATGGATGATCCTGGAGATAGTCCTCCAAAATGCCGACACCTTGCTCAATCCGACCAGATTTGAAGTATAACTGAATAGAGAGACAAAAAAAGAAAATTTAACGAAAACCCTTCTTATATCCATAAAAAGCACCAACTCAAACTACAGCATCTACATATCCTTTATGCTCCCATCAATTTCTACCTCAGTCAGTCCCCTTCTATTCCTCCATCTCAAATTGAGTCACTGCTATCCATTAGTTACCCTCAATTTTCAATAACCAACATCCTAACCATGCCAACTGCAAGCCATATAACGTACCACGAAAGAGGAAATGAAAGAGAAAGAGGGAGAGATAGAGGGGGTGTACAAACTACTTAATATCTGCTGTTTCTTCCTCTTTACTAATAAGATGTGACCACAAAAATCACCCCTTTGGCATATGAGCTAAGGCGAAACTTAATGCACTAAAGTGCAGCAAAACCAGTTAAGTCAGACACATTTAACAAGTTGACTTTAAGTCTATATTTTTTACCCAGTTTAACATTCTAGTGGCCCATTAATAGATTGTTAACTTATCTACTATCCATCTAATGCATTCCAATTCATCAAGAAATGCTGTTGACTACAAACTAATAATAAATGGAAGCATCATGAGATTTATGGATGAAAAAATATTTAATAAGAAAGATAATAAAATATATTTATTTGTATAATTATCAATATCTGGTTTGGAATTTTAACCATGTCAGTTTCAAGTCACATAAGTGTCAACTTAACATAAAACTCATGTAACAACGTGCCTAAGAAGTATCAACTTTTCATTGGCCAAACACATAAAAATCATTTTATCCTCAACACAAAGAAATGAAGGTATCTTTTTTCCTCTCAAAAGATCCTCACACAAAAATTCCTTTGAGCTGAAAAAAAACATGACCATTAACATCACATTAACTAGGCAAAAATGAACAGTTTTACTTGATTGCATGCAAAATAGTGACAAAATCCACCTTTTTGGTCTCATAGAAACTTTAAGGCATGTTTAGCAACAATAAGATTTCGCAATCAGAAGAGAAGCTGAGCAGGTTCGGGGACCAAAATACAGTTTTGGCCCTTCTTTTTTTCATGCTTGTGGTTTCGGATGGAGAATCACACTACAGCGTCAAACACCTTTATCCTGCAAGGTGGGGTCAGAGAAGAAGCTAGTCCAATTTAATTTACAAGTCAGTGATTATGGTCGCCATGTACAGATTGCATCAACTTTTTATACAATTGCATTAGCCAAGTCAACATGCTTATTAAATGCATTGCCACGTCATGTTGTACTGCAATATATGCTCAACCAGCCAGGTCATGTTTGTGATTATTTTTATGACAGTAATGAAATTAAGTACACCTCAAATCAACTTATGTTCACACAGGCACAAAAAGATGCAAAGAGGTCATGTTTACCAATGTTACAACCACTAGATGAAGAACCCTTGTGTTGCTGGTAGCCTCATATAAATTGATTAAAGGAACAAGTCGATTGAATAGCAAGCATTATTTTGGTATAGAGCATTTCCTACAAAAATATTAAAGTACAACCTTTGCAGCTGTCATCAGCTCTTGAACTTTTTGAGGACAAATTTTTACTATTTGCTCATATAACTCTGCAGCTCTCTGATAATCTCCAAGTTCAACATAAAGTGATGCATAAGAAGATCTTAGATCAATATCATTAGGATCAGCCTTTATTGCTTTAGAAAGGTACTTCCTAGCCCGAGCCATGTCCCCTCGCTTTCTGCATTTTAAAACACAAACTAAGGTAACTTGCATGCATTGCGCACATGTGCACATATACAAGCATAGTTCTATTTAGCTGATAAAATGCCACCAACAAGACAATTAAAAGTTGCTTGATATGTATCTGGGGTCACAGAATTCAGCCACTGTACGCAGCAAGATTTTGAAGTGGAAGCTCAAGAAGCCGACGCAGCAGAAAATGAAAGAACAGCTTCAAATGTTGATTCTCATTCGTCAGGAAATTCTATTTATTCTTATTTTATTCTACACCCTTGAGAGACCCATTGGACCACAGAGAACATGACAGGCAATCTCTTTCCGGCCCATCCAATGGTATGAACCTAAGAACTCAAATTAGAAAGTTTAAGGTATGGGGTCCCTTAAAGCACAAAATCCTATTAATGCTAACTAAACATAACGATTTTGATATGGCTTGCTCTGTAGATTGTTCCAATTCAAAGACCTCTCTTCAGCGTAATCCTATGCACTTTTGGAGAAAGTGGATTTCTTCTTGTGAACCTATCAAATTGTCACCCGCTGGGTTTCTTTCAGTAAGTGCATGGTTAAGAATTAGCAAATAAAGACATCTGTTAGGTTGTAATAACAACCATCAATGGCAAATAATGGAATATGACAATGCCTCCCCCCACACCCCCCCCCCCACCCAAAAAAAAACCACCCACCCACCAAATGCCATCTGCATAGTTTATTCTATTTTTCTATGTTCCTCGTGCTCTTTCTCACCCTCCATCACCACTTTGATATAACCATAATACAATTAATAACTTGATACATTGTCGTAATTGTATAGAGCCTTCCAAAACCACTGTGATTGCCAAAAGTCCAGTCCAAACCAAAATCTGAAACTCTTAGATTCTTCAAAACTTACAAGAATGATTAACTAAGGTGCAAATCTTAAAGCAAAATCAGACTATTATTTTCTACTTAATGACGGAACCATTACGTAGATCAATAAGTAAAGTGTTATCAAAACTCACTTAGCGAATTATTACAATACAAAAGAATGGGTTGACATTTCAAATTCACCAGATTATGCTCAATGAAATTGCAAAGCTGAGTGAAAGGAAACTTACGAATGCCACGCATAAAGGATTTTCCATAAGGATAAATTTGGCTTAAGATGTGCTGCAATTGCATAAAGTCCCATGGCTGTTTCAGTATTACCAAGTGCATCATGAACACGCCCAAGTATATGGTAAGAATCAGGTACATGAGCTGCTAGCCTAACAACTTCTAATGAAATAGATATAGCCTACAACAAGAATATTCACATCGCATCAGCAAAATTAACTCCCACATTTTAACAGAAGATGAAGCTTGTATGCTACTTGAAATTCAACAGCTAAAATCATAGTGTTCAAATGGCCAATACCATAGTCAAGAAGGTAAATGTCAAGTATAACACAAAAATCAAAAATTTCACAGCAGAAAATGGAACAAAATGAACAGAATAATCAAGAGTGAGCAAAAAAGGAAAAGAGAATATAGAATATGATTATGCTGTACAGACAAAGATGTTAATATCCTAACCCTGCATCTCTAAGCACTAAAAACACAACAAGGCTTCTGCTGCTGACATGCAGCCGTTACTGGAATTGTACGCACATTTAACTCAAACTACCTTTCAAAGTTCATCATAGAAAAAAAAAATTATAGAACAATTGAAATATGACTAAAGACATCTAATATTTGACCAAATCTAAACCTATGTGTGCAATTCCAACCCCCTTCCCCTCCCCCGCCGCCCCCCCCCCCCCCCCGGCGAAAAAAAAAACTAAATGCTCATCTGTTTTCACTGCTTCTAGATGCTAATATAAAATCCTCAACATAAACCTAATTTATTCATTTGCACACACACTATTTTCGTGTTCAGATATGCATTCTCCATTACACAATATGAGAATTGTGGCATGCCTGGGATCATTTCTTTGAGTCCATCAAGAGACCCATTGGGCTATGGGCTACACAAATGGAGGTAACTCTCCCCTTCCCCATAAATCCTACACCCACTTCCTAAATTTTTTTTTTGAGACCTCCAAGACAGATGTCTTGATTATTAACCACTAGAGTGTCCCTAGGGGCCATCAAGTATAATATTTAGGAAAAGAAAAGGGATTTTACCTAGTCTCACTAGAAGCTTCCTATGGAAATGTTTTAATTAGAAGTCAGAACACAGAAGGAAATCTGCACATTGTGAGGATAATGAACTAGTTACCAGACTCTTGAGGCATGAGGGTACCATTGGTTATAAGATTGACTAATAAAAGCCCCTTATCTCTACAATCCTCCCACCCACACCTCCATGTATAAATGTATCGTACCCATTTTGTACTTCTGAGTTCATTCTCCTCAAAACATATTTTCACATTTATAATGGTTAAAATACCAAGGCATATTATCTCAGTGGAATATAGAAAAGTATTAAGAACCTAACCTGCTTATAACGGCCATGTGCGTGGTGAACAACAGCATCACCCAGCATCCGTTCAATTTCAGGGTTGAGTTTGTTTTTTGATCCCTTCCGCCTACCTGCTTTCTTAATTTGCATAAGCTACAAAATAAAATTGTAAAAAAAAAAATATTAAGCAGAAAATCCAAACCCATATGTGATCAGTGCAAGTAAATCAGAGCTAAGCTTGTTTTGAGTATAGACCTCATCACACAATATCTTTAATCAAATTCACTTCCAAAACTTAAAATTTTGGTGAAATACCTGGAAATAAAAAATATGCAAAACAACTACTGTGCCAGACTTTTCAATTATTTTTCACTGGCTGAAATTGAGACAATTATGCAATAATAGACCATGGAACTTCGAAAAGCAAGTTCCTGACACCTCCAAGAGAAGTAATAAGTGTTTGCATCCAGGAACATGATTTCATCCTATTAAGTGAGATGGAAAGAAATCACACGTTGATAAAGGGAACACTGGAAAAGCCAAACCGGCAGTAGTATCTTCCAATGTAAGTGATAAGAAGACAAATGGATCGTTGACAATAAGTGATGTACTCATTACCAGGATTGGTATTACACAAACAATTAGGTATAGTCTAGTGGCCACCAAGTTTAAACCAAGGCGTGAGATCAAGGGTTTGAATCTCGGGTCCCACTAATAGCTAAATCCCCTTCACCCACTCAAACTAGACCAAAAAAAGAACAAGTATTATATAATCAGTAACACCTTGTGCAGTTTATTAAGAAGTATGATGTTTACGATTCTAACCCACTTAAGTTCTCCAATCAGTAACAGTTCCAGCTAGATGAATTATGTCAACGCCGTAACATAGGCAACAAAAGTGTGAGGCATGTAAACACGCTAGCATGCATGCTCAAATGAACTCATTTCTCTTTTTTTGACATTTGTTTTCTAATATTAAAATCAAGAAGAAAGAACAAAAATTCAAGTAGATTCCCTTCATCAGAGAAGAAACTTTAAGCCTATCAAGCATGTGGGAAATGAGAATTATATAAGCCATCAAGAGGCCCACCTTTGATTTTCTCGATTTTTTCCGCATACCATGAGTCATCAACTCCATTATTTCATGTAAGCTAGCTCCAGACAAGTCATCTTGCCTAGCCTTCTTCCTTGACCCTTCACTTCCATTGAAGAAATCACTAAAGAGATAATATATAATCAAGCACAAATGGTTTCTTCCAAGAAAAACAAAGATCAAAGAACAGTAAACCACCACATAGAAAAGATTCATGGAACCTTTACCATCCTCAATATGAATAAGCATCCACATCAACTGCAGAAGCAGCAACAATAACAACTACCGGGGGGGAAAAAAAAAAGAGATAAAGAAAAGAATGCCACTTTGAGCTCAGTCACTTTTTTTCCGTTCATTTTCATTACTTCCATAGTAGCCATGTAATATGGATATAAGAGTAAATAGTCTTCCCCTTCTCATAAATCCTTATTCTTTGCTGTGTAGCAAACTGAATTAGATCCCACATTTCTTGAAACAAAGAAGAAAGACATTACCAACTAAATCAACTAACTAACTAACAGATGCCTTCTCTACCAAAGCAAAACAACACAAGAAAGTCATTGGCATTACCAAAGGACAAAAAAATTTTCACCAAACCCAGTACACAAAACTCCTACAAAAAGGTTAATGAAAGGTATAAACAAAAGAAATGCCAGAATTGAGCTGGAAAGAAAGATCAAATTACAGACCCCTTGAGATCAGCAAGTGCTTCGCGCTTTCTCTTCGCAAGTGCTTCATACTCGAGACCCTCGAATTTCTGATGATGAGATTCTGTTCCTGAACAATCAGTTTCCAGCACTGATTCCCCAGCATTCATTTCCTCCTCCTCGCCAACATTATCCTCTTCTTCTCCTCTTCCTCGTCCTCCCTCTTCTTCTTCTTGGTCCCTATCTTCTTGTTCTCTTTCTCCTTCTCCTTGTCCTTCTCCTTCTCCTTCTTCATCTTCATCTTCTTCTTCTTCGAGGTCCATATCGAAGACATGTTCTAGTGCTTTTTCTAACTCATCAATTTCACTTCCCTCGTCTCCCATTGAAACCTATCAAAGCAAAAACGAATATTAAAAAAAAAATTCTAAAACATCAAACATAATTGATTCTATAATTAGGTACCCTTCAATATAATGGTAACAGATAAACAAGAAAAAAAAAGGAAGAAAAAAGAAAGAGAACCGCACTGGTACTGCAATTCCAGTTAATGAGGAGTGTGGGAGTGTTCGCAACATGGTAGCAAAGCAAGGCAATGCTTAATTTTCTCGGCAACCCCACAAGGAAAATGGAAGTTACTAATAAAAGATTGCAACTTTCTGGTATTTTCTCTTCATCCAAACAGGAAGAACAAAAGCACTTTTGATGAACATCTGACTGCTGGGGATTTCCCTTTCGCCAAAATTTGAAATTCAGCTTGCACTGCGCAGTAGAGAAGCTGGATGATGCGTTGAGGCAAGCCTGAGTGCGTGTGAGAGAGAAACAAAAAAAAAAAAAAAAAAAGGACCAAATTCGGCAACGCTTGATTTTCTCAGCAACCCCACAAGGAAAATGGAAGTTACTAATAAAAGATTGCAACTTTCTGGTACTTTCTCTTCATCCAAGTAGGAAAATACGCAATTTTGATGAACATCTGGCTGCTGGCGGTTTCCTGAAGAAAAAGGTAGACCAAAAAACACAAAGGATGAGAAGGACCGATTAGATGGAGAATTTGGGTTTAAAAGAAACGGATCCATATGGACTGGGCCTCAGGGAATTGGGCTAGTACTTGCCTGCAAAGCTTTCATAAGTTGTTGTCGGAACAAGCCCAGCTACGCATGATCATTTATTTTCTTATTTACCACGTGAGCTAGTAATTTAATAATAAGTCAATGTATTTTTATATTTATGACCTGAGTTAGAATCTCTCCGCCTGTGTTCTTTCTTGACAAAAGACTAGGTGACCACTAAGGCAACTAAAGATTGCAACGCCGCGATGAATTTTAAATTCGGTAATTTCTGCAATTTCCTGTAACGAAACCATGCTCAACGCTACTAGTACTTAAGTGAAAGGTTCACCTTTTTAAGGACAGTTAAATGAGGTAGTCCCAAACAAGAATTACTCCGGTCCTGAGTCCCAAACAAGAATTACTTTGGTCCTGACCCGCATATCTAATAACTATATACTCACAATAAATCTTTTTTCATTGTTAAAAAATAAAAATAAAAAAAAAAGAGGTGAATCTAGATTTACTCAGTATTTTGGCATAATGCTTGAAGTCTTGTAAATTTTCCACTTAGAATCAAGATGCAGAAAGACTTTCAAGCCACGTGGGAAGTTTTACATGGATTAATTCCTCAACCTAAGAATTATTTCTCCAGCCATCTTCACCTTTTCAACTTGGTTCAATAGCAACCTTTTGTGAAGTTTCAATTATAATATGATCTTCCTCGGCACTTCCAAGCCCTTCATTTTTTTCCTGTGTCTTGGTTTACTTGCCTACTTTCAGCAGAACTTATCCTTCAAGATTGAAAAAAATTTACACACTTTTAAGGTCTTGCATCTCTTCCCAAAACAATCTCAAAAAAGACACTCTTTAAGATACTATTTACCTGCTTGATCACTTTGTTTTAACCTGAGATAGGCCCTATATTTGAAATTACTGTCATCCTTGATAAAAATGTTAGATTTTACACAATTCTACGTAATCAAAACATATTAACAACATGTTGCTGTCCTTTTACATATGTGTTGAGACTAAGGATCCATTTATTTATTAAAAAATAACTTATTTTTATAAAATATTTACAGAAAAAATATTTACAGTAAAAATAATGATTTTCTTTTATCACTCACTTAAAACACACTTTATGTTTTTCTCAGAAAATAATTTCAGTTCATTCTAAATTGAAGTTATTTTCCCCGAAAATATCAAAATATTTTCCAAATTTTTTCAGAATTTTCTGTTATAAAATATTTTACGTAAAACAGATACCAAAAAATTAAAAAAAAAATTCATAAAATTTTCAGTCAAACAAACACACCCTAATTATCAAAGCCAGCAACTGTTTAACTGCTGCCAGATTGGACAAGACTCTTTATCCGTACAAAAAAAATATAGTTATATTCCGAAAACATGTAATTACAGCCAAGGTTGTTAGAATCGGGATTCTACCTAAAATCGTTTTGGAGATGTCAGGATCGAATCGTAGGATCGGATCGTATAATCGTAAGATTCTACCAAAATCAATAAAAAAAAAGTTGAAAATAACAAAAGAAATGTAATTTTAAATTTTTAAACATTTCATAAATTTTCTATATTAAAATTCAAGTATAAATAGTCTCATATATGTATTTGAACAATAATGAAAGCATCAATCACACGTAGACTACTTAAGACAATTCATATTTAAGATAAATTCATGTCCAAGTTATTTTGATGACCGTTAATATCTAACAATACAAAACCAATATATCATTATAGTTAACAACCTAATTTTAATGTTTTAAAACTAATGTCAATTTTACAAAACAATATATTAATGTCCATTTATAATAATTTATTTTATTAAAAGATAAAATATTTTTAAAATTAGATATTAAAATAAGAAAAATTTATTCAAATAATTTTAAAAATAAATAAAAACAAAATTAATGAAATAATTTTCTTCATTATTTTTTTTCGTTAACATTGTAAATAAGAAGATGAAAAAAAAAGGCTCATTTAAAATTTATAGCAAAGCAAAGGAAACAGCAGTGGAACATAGGGAGGGAAAAAAAAAAACAAAAGTAACATCATTCAAAAATAAATAAAAACTAAATTAATGAAATAATTTTCTTCATTATTATTTTTTTTTGTTAACATTAAAAATAAGAAGATGAGAAAAAAAGGTTCATTTAAAGTTCATAACAAAGCAAAGGAAACAGTAGTAGAACATAGAGAGGGGGAAAATAAAACAAAAGCAACATCATTCAAACCTTAAGAAAAAAAAAAAAAAAACAAAGGCAACAAATGCATAGGACAAGGCTCGACCACGGGACCAATGAGTAAAGGACAATGTTAACTTACCACTAGGCTAAGTTGGAGACTTAGTTCTTTTATTCCTTTTCAGGTATAATAATCTAAAAAATTCAATGGGGTCCATCCATTTCTTGGATCGGTGGGATCGTACGATCCCACCGATTCCACGACTTAAATCGCGATTCTAGGACGATTTTACCTAAAAACGATTCTGTGAGGGATCCGGATCGTTGGTCTTGGGTAGGATCGTAGGATCGTA
This sequence comes from Carallia pectinifolia, assembly GCA_037832335.1. Classification (NCBI taxonomy): domain Eukaryota; kingdom Viridiplantae; phylum Streptophyta; class Magnoliopsida; order Malpighiales; family Rhizophoraceae; genus Carallia; species Carallia pectinifolia. The sequence goes on from CM075453.1 coordinate 14,669,861, forward strand.
CGATCCTACGATCCGGATCGCGATTTTAACAACTATGATTACAGTCCTTTTTTTTTTTTTTTTAAGTAAAGGAAAAAACAACATCTCATGATAGGCAAACAGAAAAAATTGCTGGGATGGTTATAATTTTCTCAAGATATAAAAAATAGGTGAGAAAAAGAAATTATGTCGTAAATGCTATTTGAATATACAAGCTTCTTCCGAACACACCCTAATAACTTTTTAAAAGGAGGCAATTGACCCTATGTTGTAGCCAGCCCAATGTTAACGTGAACTATGCACATAACTATGTGTATAAGAATATATTAAAGGTGACAATCAGAATCATCAAAGCAAATAAATCTGCAGCATGCCACAGTGGAATGTTAAAAGTTAAATAAAGTATAAGTAAAGCCATTCAAAATAGTAAGATATTGAGATTTTAATAATGTATTTCTTCCTTTGAACGTAGAAGAAAATTTAAATCCTAAGCACCTAACAGGAGTGTATTGAATATAATCCCCGAGGAACGGCTTGATGAAAGATAGATCACGTCAAAGACTATTTTTTTTTTCATTAAAAGACTTATTAGAACATAAACTATATAATGATACGAGAATAACTCTATATTCTCATGAATTTGACATTCTATTTCTATAATTAGAGCTAGAGAGGTCAAATTCATACTCAATCTGACAGGTTGACTTGAATCGTCTGATAAAACCTAACACAAATACAATGTGATATAAAAATAACCTAACTCGATTAACCAGAACTCGATCTGAAAGACATGACTTTTACTTTTGAAATTGAATTTCAGAAAAAAAAAAGTTATTGTCTAATATTTTCTTATATTTTTATTTGTTGCTTTATTTATATATAACACCTATATACACGTTACATATGCACACTATTTTATTATTTTATTTTTATATATAATACAAAGACATATATTTAATTTAAAAAATTTTTAAATTATATAAGCATTAGTGTAGCGAAAATGATATTTCATTATAACTTTATGGTCATAGATTTAAATTATGGAAATACTCTTTTTGTAAAAATAAGAATAAGACTACCCACATATAGCATTCTCTTGAACTCTACAAATATAAAGTCTCATGCATCAAATACTATTTTTGATATATATTTAGCTATTTTATATTAATATCATATTATATGTTTTATATTTTTTTTTATCTTTTTTAAATTTATAGTAGTTTAAAAATTTTATTCACATATAATACACACACACACACACACACACACAACATAAATATACATTATACGTATAGTATACTCTATAATTTTGATACAAAGTAATATGACAATTAAAAATGAACAATTTCATGTATAATAGTAATATAAATATTTGAATGTATGAGTAAATAAAAATTAGTGAAAAAAGTAAAATTATTTTCTAAAAAAGCAGCATAGTAGCATGTCAACCTATGAGGTCAACCTAAATTCGAACTCGACTGAACGTGACATGACATGCAAGTAATCCAATCTAATATTGTATGAATTTGAAATGACTCAATCCAAACCTTAACTAACCTGACTTATTTGACACCTCTAATTAAAACCTAAGACTTTCGCGAGAGAAATCTAAAGTCTAACCATATAAATGTCTCCAAAGGGACCAGCCTAAAATTTTTTATACACAACAAATTTTATGTTTACATTAGTAAGATTCACATTGAGCTTGTGTGACATTTAATGTCAAGTCCAATTAATCATAGTTTTTAAACCAAACTAAATTTATTAGTCAGACAGTGATTCTATCATCAAGTAACAATGTTGGCATGGGACATTTGAGAGCTAGGAATCTACTGCTCATGGAGAAAAAATTTTTGGAGTCAAGAATGATGATTGACGTGGCACTTCAGCTCTACTCAAGTTATAAAGAGGCAACTGCTATATCCTCCACCTCTCCACAACCCACGAATCCCCGAAGATGGCAAGCCCTACTTCGTGTTGTTGTCAAAGCAAGCTGTTGGTGATAACAGTGGAGGTATAGGATGCATTTTCGGGATCATATGGGATCTCCATCCCGAGCTAGTTTTCTCAACAGGAATGGTGGGTGACTTCTCTATGGTTGTCCTGGAGATGCTAGCCATCAAGATGGCAGTAGCGAAAGCCATCGAACTGAATGCCCCATGCATTGTGGTGGAATCAGACTGTCAAGTAGTCGTACGAGCCATAGGTTCTGCCAAGAAGGAAGATTCCCAGATTGGTCATTTGGTAGACGAGGTGCTCGTTATGTCTAATGCCTTGAACTCTCTGAGTGTTATCTATGTGGGACAATAGCACAATGAAGCGGCACACCTTCTAGCAAAAAAGACTCTTGTTCAACGTGATGAATGTTAGTGGAATAAACAAAAGTTCTGTTTGACAATGCTTAGAGATAAAGTATTGTGAATAGAAGTGTTGTAAATAAAATATTGTGATTAAAAGTACAGTTATTTAAAGTTACAGATTGTTTGGTAATAATTATGAAAAAAACTATAAAAAAATTTAAATTTTGAATGTTTAATAATTTTTTAAATTGATAAAGTTAGTTTTATCCATTTAATTCGAAATTTAAGTAGTATAGTCATTAAGTTTTGTGATATTCACTAAAAGTATGTTTAAAGTACTTTTGTCAAATTATAATTTTGAGAGTTATCACGTTTGTAAAACTCTGTTTAGAAAGAATTATTAAACATTAAAAAAATCACTTTTAGTTCAAAATACAATTATTACACTACAAAACATTTTTCATATTAATACCAAACAAAACTAAAGCTTTGTTTCAGTTCTGTCATTGATAAAGATGTATGACTTTTGAATAGTTGTGTGAAATACATTCTGTGTTGATCTCAAAAAAAAAAAAAATTAGTGGGACCGAAAAATCAATGATTCTATCAGCAGTCTAATTCTAATTAGCTGTCAAATAAGACTATGAGCCAACAACTTGCCTAACCGGTCAACCTCAAACTGGATGACTCCGGCGAATTTTGCCCCTTTTGCTTGCACATCTGTTCGGCTGCGTCAAAACTACCACAAACCTTGGGCTAAGCTTTTAAGCGGGCCACCTGAAATTTTGTACAATACAGATTAGTCGAGGTCCCAACGAATTACAAAGCACAACCTCGTCCTGTAAGTATCAGTTAATAATAAAAATTTTTCATTTTCTATAAACAAAAAAAAAAGTTTGGTTATTCTACTAATTCATTGGTGTTGAAATCATCTAGAAACTGAAGTTTAAGTATGAGTCAAAGTCAATTATCTTAAATTAAAATGAAAAGAAATATTAAGTAGTAATATTTAATTAGCAGTAAAAATGATATAAGATTGAAATTTTTTAAAACAAAAGATAAGTTATTAAGTTGTTAAATATTATTAACTGAATTGTATAACTATTTTATTATTATTAAAAGTTAAATTACGTAGTGAAACTCTTAAAATAATTTCCACCATTCTAGGTGTAATATAGATCATTCAATTGTTAGCTCTTTCTGGTTTTTTGAATTTTTTAATTCAAGTCAATTCAAATTTTAGGTTAAGAAGTGTAATAATTAAGAATAAATTATCCAACAATTAATGAAAGTAATTGTTAAATTATAAAATCAAGTATAACAACTAAAATTAAATAAATACATCTGTTACTATTAAACAACAATACACGATTATTGATTATGTGATAAAAACAAAAATTATCTTTTGCAATTAGAAAAAATTACATTTTAATTTTGTTTCCAAAAAATTATTTTAATTTATTAACTCTTATTAAAATTTGAATTCCAAGCTTTTATCAATAAAAACGACTCCTGTATGAAATAAATAAACAGGTATTATAACGTGACATTGGGGCCCAATACGATACAATTTTGCTCTCATCAATCAACCCAATTAAAAGCCCAGCCAGCCTTGTATTTCATACGGCAGCTTAGCTCTCGCTAAGCCCTCTCTCTTTCTCTCTCTCTCTCTCTCTCTAGGCTCTGTGAATTTGCGTGTAACAGTAGCAGAGGCTTGTGGTCATGGGGGATCCATTGGTATGCTATTTTGCTCTTAATTTTTCTTTTTTCTTAGCCAATTTAGTTATTTTGTCTATCTGATAATATTATTTACTGTTCTATTGCTCTTGTGTTTGTTGAATTTGTCTGTTTATGTGATGATTTGAGCAATTAGAGAAGATTAATTTTTTATCAATTCTGAATCTTTGTGTGCTGATTCCTCCCAGTCTTTCTTTTTGTAAATCTGATCCTCTTGTAATGAGTTTTTGTTGCTGCAATTGCAGAATTACCCATGTTCTACGATAGGAATTGAACATCAGTGTTTTTTTTTTTTTATTTAAATATTTTTCTGATTTTTGGATTCTTTGTGCTCTGCTTGCACAGGTTTTCTGGATTGCATTGATAATTTCTTGACCAAGTTTTCATTAAGCTTGCTAGTAATCTAAAATTTCTGTTGGTATACATTTTTCGGTTTTCTTTTTCTTTTTCTTTTTGGTTTGCATGTGTGATTATGCCAAAAAAAAAAAAGGAAACAAAAATCACTGAAGTTTCTATTTGTTTTGTTCGAAAAATTTTGTTTGAGAAAAATAATGTTTTCTAAAAAATTAATCAATTTTTTTTGCCATTATTCTGGTGTTAAAAATGATTGGATGTATATAAAATCTTGATTGGAATGGTGATTCCGTGGGGTTCAACTTGCAGTTGTTGATTGTACGGTAATGGTCTGTGGAAATTTGGCAATGTAGTGGCATTTGGCAGGTGCTAAATGATGGCCGGTCAGCAATTATGGAGTGGTTCTAGTGACCAAATAATGCAAGGCTGATGGTGGATAAATTCTTGAATGGTGGGTGGAGATTTATCAGGTTTGTCTTGCATTGGTATAGCGATAGCAAGCGGCCTTATCAATGGCCAATTGATGGTGATCAGGTGCAGATATTACCTAGTTATAGCAGGGACGGTCGATGGTCGTAGGATGGGTATGTTTCTATGTTTGGTTGGCAAGATGATCCAATTAGAAAAAAAAAACAAAAACAAAAAGTCATTCTGATCCAAAGTACTTAAGTTCTTCATTTGACCAAGAAACACCATTCGAGGCCTTCTCGTGCCTTCAAAGAGCACATGTGGCCTTCAGCATAAATAAGTTGGGTTGGTGCCTGTTGCTCACTGCTCCCGAAAACATTCAACCTGTACTTATTATCAGGTTGTCCACCTCTCTGATCTCCTCTTCCTGTATTAATCAGTTTTATGGTTTTTATCAATCCAAAGTGTAAAACATGGGGGTTATAGAGAGGACTTGCATTTTGCACCACAAAAGTCATTTTATGTAAATTGGTAAATCTGCAATACTAGAGTAACCGAGAGTATCCTGTGAAAAATCCTAACTGAACCTATCTAAGCTTCTCGTATTCTACTTTGGTGGCCCTAAATATTTGTCTCTCTTCATACTGATAGAATAAAGAGCATTGACTTTGAGAACAAAGGTATTGGGTGGAGTAACAATGCCAATCAGCAAGATCTTCTGAATGATGCTATTGTTTGGTTTGACCCATTGGAATCTGCTCAGGCAACATTGCAGAAGAAAATTCACTTTGAAAAAGGGTGCATTCAAGCGCTTAACAATGAATATGGGAAGGCGGAATATGAATGTTGGAGTTGATGCCCTAATGCTAGAGGTGAGGGACCATAATCAGTGCAGACTTGCAGGGGTTCATACTGGAGCAGCTTAGTCATGATCGAAAGGGTTTCGTAAAAAACTAGGACCTGATTGCCCTCACTAGGAAGTGAACAAGAGATTCAGTTTTGCCTACTTGTGATATGAAGGACCCAAAGAAAGGAGACATGGGCTTCTAATGTATATCAGGTTATTGGTCCATGTTGATGCGACACAACCAGACAGAGAAAACTGGTGCCTACCAAGGGAGAAAATGATGAAAACTTAAGAATCAATTCAAGGAAGCTTTGTCCATGGGGAAACCACTGCAATGCCAGTCAACATATTACGCCCTACTACAGGTGTGACACTAACTGAGCTTTAGGTATGTCAAATCTTTATAGCTTCAATGAAACAAATGAATTTTTGGAGAATTTTTCCTTTCTTTTTCCGTTGATTTACATGTTATTGGCAGCTTCATTTGGGAATTTCCCATCTCAGTGGAGGTTTCCGAATATTTAGCTTAATGGCCACTCTGGTTGGCTTTTGTTGTTAAAAGAAAAAAAAAAAAAAAAGGAGGAACTTATTGGCCAGCAAAGGAAAATGAACTACAAGTTTTAATGAAGTCAGTCTATTTTGTTTGGGCTTCTGCATGTTATTCTAATTTATGATGAATATGATAGTGGCTGGTTGCACTGGTTAAATGCAAAAGTTCTTAAAGGTAGAAGCTGCTATCATGGACTGTGTAAATGCTGCTGCAAATTTAATTTCCGTGCAATGTAGCCAACAATTGCATTACTACGCTCAAAAGGGCTACTTGTAATTTCTGTTTTGACGTTGATCTCTTGAAGACTTCTCGCTCAACTGACATGGTAATTTGTATCCAGTTTTCCTTTTTAGTTTTATGCCTATGGTTTTGAAGTTAAAGATTAGAATTAACTATCGTTACTGCCTCCATTAATTTTCCTACTCCAATTTCATCATCCCCTTGTCCTTTTTGTTTCTCCTTAGGTCATTTGAGAAAAATTTATGAACAATTGCATGTATGTATGGTTTCAGCAAACAGGTTGGGCTGTGAAGCATTTATTACCCAGCATTTGTCAACTGGGATTTTTTTTTTTTTTTTTTGAATTAGTTTGCTAAGCTATCACTATATCTTGCATTGGCTACTGGATGAGCGACAGGAGAAATGATTGGAGGTTGCTTGGTGGCCAATTTTTCTGTCCAGAAGAGAGATTTCATCTCTGTTATGTCCTCAATTAAGCTGGCAATTACTTGTTGAAGTTTAGCCTCTACTGGGTCCATGGCCGTTTGTTGATTACTGCTTGATTACGCGTAAATATTGGGATTCAATCATTTTGTTTCCAAACTCAACGTATTGACTAACTGCTGTTTGTAGGGTGTGTATTGAAATTATGCAACTTTCATTTTAACTCAGATTTATGTGTTTCTTTGTTAGGAAATTATCCATGAATGGTAGTTGATACTGTTATTTGTGTTGAATTAGCAGCTACGTGTGTGTGGAGCTAGCTGAATGTGATTCATGGGCACTGTGGGATGGTTAGATGACTTACCCTTTTCATGACAGTAACGGCATACAGGGATGCAAGTACTAATCTCGGAAGCAGTAAAATGACGAGGTAAAAAGTTTGTCAATTCCATTCTCTCTTTAAGTAATTTTCTTTTGTTCCTTTTCATGTTGGCGCATTGCTTGTACAACAAAGTATGAATTTGTTTGTGTTGCAACACCAATTCACAAACTTGCAAATATGATTAAATAATTATCTGTTTTTTCTTTTCCCTTAGGTAGATTTCACTACAAAGAGTCGACATAATACATTGGACTAGTTCCATTTCTCGGCAAATGGGGAGCAAATTTTCAAAATATTACCCCATTAATCTCTCAAAAACATAATATTTACACAATATGTACATATTAACCTACACTAAATGTCACTTTTAGTTTAGGTACAACTCTGTCTGTCTCCACCGCATCATCACCACTGCAAGTTGATGCTCTCAATATTGAAGAGCCATCAAAATCTACCTTAGAGTTGTGGATCCTTTCCGATTTCTTGCAAGATGAGTTCTGGCACGTTCGGCAGACAAACTTGGCGGGAATCGCATGAGAATCATCAATCCCAGCACATCGAGTATGATGCCAAACACCACAGTCATCACAGGCTAACATTCTTTCACCATCATCATCCTTAGCCCCACATATGCAATCAACTGTCCACCTCTCTGTTCCCCTCTCCATTCTGAAGTGGCCAAGTGCATACATTTTTGGGCATGTTCCTTTAATTCTCACTGTTCCACTTGGTCCAACCAGAAATTTTAGGGTAATGGAATCTTCTAGAGATCCATATTCCAAAAGTTCACTGGCTTCAAACCTCTTAAACATGGCATATACTTCTTGAAAAGTTTTTGTTGCTTCAATCTTAAGGTCTGCTATGGTAGCGTTTGAAGGTAGGACAATTATTTCTGGAGGTATGGCTGGATCTTCTTTCGATTTGTCTGAAAGCTCTACGTAACATAACAGCCTTAGGACAGAGGGGTTACTTACTATTGCCTTTTCAGGTCTGTAATCTTTCATAAATTGCTTACAGTCCAAAAGCTTAGTTGCTGCATCAAGCATACTTTCCCTTGTTGCTCGAGGTTTAACATTCATCATTGTTTCAGGGTGAAGCAAGGAATCAAATAAAAATTTCAGATCAGATTTGATCTGGTCCCTTGATGAGATGTTTGAACATAATCCATCTTCATACCTTGTAAAACTCAGATGCGCAAGCCTGTTAGAATAGGGGGAAGAAACTCTTATCAGAGGAGGTTTTCTGTTTTGAGGAATAAATACAGTACAAAGTACGTTTCAACTACCTGAATTCCGCATCATAGGAATCATGATTCCATCGAGTTTGGACAACCATGCCATTAGCTGCAAACTTCCCTCCCAGGTGCTTAAGGCAGTAATTAAGAAGTTCTGGAGATGCTGTTTTACACATCGCACCTTTCAGAGCATGTCTTGTCACCCAGTTCGTCTTATGAGATGCTGCTTGAAGAACTTTGATCATAGCTTGTTGTACACGTTCTACATCGTTTCGTGTCCATGCACATAATACGTTTGAGGTGCCAGACTTCAAGTCATTTTCTGTTGCTCTAGGGAGAGTTGGAGTATAGCTTTCATGAATGAGTCTCAACAAAAAGGAGAATAGGTCTTTTAGGTTTAGGAGTTCTGAGTCAGACAAAGATTGATAAAAAGCAATGACCGCTTGCAGGCGTGTTCGTGGTCCTCTCCCTTGTAATAGAAGTGGGGCTAAGGGCATAGTTGAGAGTGTATGCACGGCTTTCTGGTAAGCATCCAGTGTGAGCGCGTAGCTGCCACATCCAAACTCATAGCCCCAATTGGCATACCAGGAATGACCTTTAGTGATTGCATGAAGCAATCTATACTCCATTCCATATTTTCTAGACATATCCATCACAGTTACCTTCCTGTGTAGTGATTGCATGAAGCTTAGTAAGGGAATTGATGGAATAAAAAAAAATATACAGAGTTCAACCTTGAATCTATTCTTGGCATTTTCAGAACATCTTTTAATATATTTTTCTTAGGCTACGCTTGTGAGCATATTTTTGTTTGTCACAACTGCGCATTATTAGTGAGACATGGCCATTACACTGTTTGCTAAAATGGTTGAGCATATATATCTATTTATCAAGCAAAAAGCAGTTTTAATGAATCACTACATTTTGTCGAAGTTTCGTGGATCAGAAAAAGGGCATAATTGCGCAGAAAAAGGGGGCTCTTTGTTTCAATATGACGAACTGGGAATCAATCAAGTCAATGAAAATTGTTTAGCTCCAGCTCCTAGATGTTGGTGTGATGCTAATTAATGGCTAAAAGGAGAATGGGATGTTCGAAGTTCAAACCTGACGGCGAGCCTTGTACATAGTCTGTCCCAGAAGTCCATGATGTCACTGCCAGTCAAAACCTGGGAACCTCCTTCTCTTCCATTGACAGTAAGAAGATGACCATAGCCATTGGAGTGAACGACACCGTGAAGCAGATGGGTGTTATCCTCAAATTGAGCATACACCCATTCCTCAAAATCCTCCATTGTAATAGCTGAGTCACACCATTTGCACCTAAACGGATTGCCCCTATTGTCAATTGTATTTTACCAAATTCAAGCTTCCTAAAACACACAAAAAATGAAAATTCAAAAAAAAAAAAAGAGAAAGGAAATGATCACCTACCTTGATTCCGACATATGAAGCAAATTGCCACACCTCGTACAGGACTTCTGGTAACCGGAATCTGAATTATCGTTGGCTCGAATGATAAAATGGTACCGCTTCCGGCACACCGGATGACCACTCCAACCTTCATCAACATCACCAAAATCATTAATCATATTACATCCTAGAAATTAAATATTTAAGAACATCATTATATTTACTGTCACTGTGATTACTATTGCTACTGCTTATGTTTTATCACATTTTTTGGTTAAAAGGCTCAAAGACATGCATGACGTGGCAGGTAGCGCGATAAGGAAAGGTGGTCTGAGTCGACTCACCAACAACTCGGCACTGGCTGCAGTAGACAGATCTGGGAGATCTCGTGACGTCTTCCTCGACGACTTCCATCGCCACGACCGCCGCCGGAGACAGATCCGACAATCCGCCCGCCAGATCTCCCACCGCGAACACGATCTGCCACGCCATCAGTGATTGAAACACGGAAGGCGAGAAGGTAACGCGGCCGTGCCGGAGAAGGAAGGCCTTGACAGAGTCCCTGAACGGTTGTTGGTACGGATCGGAGTCCCCGGCGGGCGGGAAAGTCCGGAAGTTGTGTAGATCCGCCGTCACGCGCTTCCTCCTCGGCCTCTTCAACGGCCTCTCGCCGCCGACCGCCATTACTGGTTTCCTTTGTTTATATTTTTTTAATCCCAAATAGGAAGTAAATCTGTTCTTTTCCGCAGCTTATAACTCTTTAAACGGTGCGTTTTGGTGCGTAATAATAATATAAAATAATGACGAAAATAATAATTATATAAATAAATAAAATATTAAATAAGTTGAACGGAGATTAAAAGGAGAGGATTGCGAAGTGAGCGAGAGAAAGTCTGCTTGTGTTTTGCTTTGCTTTGTATATGTATATATGGGAGCTGTTGGGACTGATAGTAAGGTGGGACCCATTGGGGTGGTAGCCTTTGGCGGTTCGGATTTTATGTTCTGCTGTTGTATTTGTTCTCTGCTTCTTTGCATTTACCATTTTATCCTACTGTTAAGGCGGTTGTGTCTTTTTTGCTTTCTTTATTTAAAAAAACTTGTTAGAAACGTAATTACAGAGATAAGTATACAGTAATTTAAATTATTAAATTATAAAATATATTTTAAATTAAAAAAATTATAATTTATTAGATATCGTTAAATTAATTATGTACCTTATGTGAAACTCAGCTAAACAGTTTACATAGTGTTGTTCTTCTTTATTTATCTCATTCTTTCAATCTTTTATAATGTGTTCGAATTTGTAAAACAGTGTCCGACAGAAAGTTGTGAGAAAAAAAATTTATTTGAATTGATGAGAAAATTATGAGAAAGAAAATGATGAAATAGAAAAATACATAATAATTTGTAAGAAAAAAATTGTGAAAATATTAAATTGTTTGAATTAATAGGAAATTGTGAAAAAAAATATGAGAAAAAATAAATAGTAATTTGTAAAAGAAAAAATTGTGAAAAAATTAAATTATTTGGATCGATAAGAAAGTTATGAAAACAAAAAAAATTGTGAAAAAATAATAGAGTAATAATGATGTGTTTTTACTAAAATTTTCTTTTCCTATGGTTTTCTAACAAATGCAAACAAAGCATTAGAGCTAGTAGGACAATTATTAAAGATGGAAGATGTGAGAGTATGAACACGAGATTGAATCTCGTTTGTCTAGTTCAGATACATTATTCTAACCATTCCAGTTAAATTTGAACTTCTTAAAATATTATGTTTATCATCATCTTTTCCTGTTTGAATAAAACATTATTATATTTTGTAAGGAAAATAATTGTTGTCCGAGAATTAAATTGTCAGAAAGAAAATTTAAAATGCAACCATTTAAAAAGGTTATGCAATTTGATGGATTTATTGCACAATAAAAATAATAATAAATTTTTTTTAATTACACTTGTAATTTATATTATTACACAATAAATTATAATTTAAAAATTTTTCCGATAAATTTCCTTCGATCATCATGTAACAGTGTTCATTTTGTAATTGCTCTGTGCGTGTTTCTTTGAGACTCATGTTTTCTGTTTTTGACAAAAAAAAAAAAAAAGAGGATTGATGGTTTTACGTGCAAATTAATCATAGTAAAGTGTCGCTCCTATCAACTTCTTGCAAAATTTAGGATATCTAGCGGAAATTTTCTCGCATTGACACGTGATGATGTAAAGGTGATAATTTAGTGGTGTTTTAAACGTATGTATTTTAGTATTAACTTAATTTTAAATTTTCACATTAACATTCTCTCTGAATTAAAAAGGGATTTATGTGTCAGTATCATGATAAATTTTAAATTTATTAATACTATAATCAAATTTAAAAGAGATTTGTTTTAAATCTAACAGTATTCCAATGAGAGTCCACTATATAGGAATGATTAAATGAGAATGTCAACAGTATAAAAATCGACTTTATTTCACAAATTTATTGACCGTTATACTCATGATAGATTTTTTTTGTTAAAAAGAAAAAAAAAAAAGAAAAACATGTGGTGATGTTGACATTGGTACTCGGGGTGACGCTTTCCGACCAGTTAGAATTGCAAATAAATCAAAACGTGAGCTAGAAATTTAGTAATTTGACTCCATAAGGATATTTTTTAATATAATTTCGTTTATTTAATTATTGTTAAGCTCTTCTTTAAAATTATATAATATATAATATTATTAGACTTGTATAATATGTGAATTTATCGTATTTATTAAGAAGTGTTAACCAGGATATTAAAAAGAATAAAAAATTTAGTTAATGACAAAAAAAAAACGAACTGATCAAATCGAACTTTTGTTTAATTAATTCGATTTTATAATTGATTAACTAAATCAACTAAAAACTAAAATTTATTGTTTGCTTTTAATTTCGAATATTAAAAATCATGACTAACGGAACCTTACTAAAATGCTATTGTATTGTGGATAAGAATTCAAATATTGAGAATTTAGGGTTTACGACTTGTTTGGCAAACAAGAAAAGTGGTGAAAAGAATCGAGAAAATCAATGAGTAAGAGAGAAGGAGAGAGGACAGAGAAGGAAAGATGCGAGGTTTTTTTTTTTGTATTTTTTATTTAATTGTCTTTTATGTTATTAATTATAAATTAAATTACACGTGGTATGTCACGTGATCAAATTTTTACATGTAGGCTTGCCACTTGTGCATACCAACAGATTTCGTTAAGTTAAATTGATGGTGTGTTAGATTTGTTACAAAATAATTCAAACGTGTTAGATTTGTTATTTTTTAAAATTAGCATTAAATTTGTTATTTAATGTAAAGTTGATATTTTTTTTATATTAACCATAATAATAAATGTTAATAGAATTTTATTTTTATTTGAATAATCACATATTTATCTTATATATAAAACGATGATTGTAAATTTCTTTTAAAATTCTATATCAAAAATACATTTAAATTAGAATTTTTAATTTTTTTGGTTATTGAATTTAGTTAACTGAAATCAATCGAATTTTTCAATTAACTGAATTTGAGATTCGAGAAAAATTTTTAATTTTGCATCATCAAAAGTTTCGATTCTGTTTTCGGTTATGAGAGTTCGGTTTAGTTACTTGAAGCATGAACACTTCCAGTGTTAATACGATTTATGTTTTGAAAAATATAAAACTTACCAGAGATTGCAAAGATAAAGAATTATTTGAAAAGGGAAAGACTGTTGATCAATGGTAAAAGAATATGGAGAAAAAATATGATAATGTTGACAAACATAAAAGTAATTAAAAAATTTCGGAATAATTTTCTAAGAAAATGAAAAAAAAATGGAGTATTTTTTTCCTATTAAGTTGGAAGAATTTTTTTTTCTTTTTATGAAAGTATAAAGGAAAATTTGAAAGTAAATTCTGTTTCCTTAGAAAAGAGAGTTTATGAGTTTTTTTTTTTTAAAGAAACAAAAAACAATTACGAGTAACTTTTTTTTCCTTTTTCTTCCCTTTTATTTTTCTTAGTTAGCAAATCAAAGAAAAACCGTCAAATAAGCAAAAGGAATAACATGACTAAGGGGATTTCTAACTTTATTTTTTGTGAGTATAAATCATTCATAATCTTACATTATATATTAGTGGGATCTATTTTAAATAAAAAAAATAAATTTATATAGTGTACAATCATGAGTAAATTATATTTACAAAAAAATGAATAAAAATAACAAGTGCCATAAGTAAAGAAAAAAAACTGAGTTTTCTCTCAGATTTATCAATATCTATGTCTACATGTATAACATTATTGCCAAAACTGAGAGAAAACTAAGCTATTGTTTATGCATCAATGGGTGCTTAAGTTTAGGAATATTAAAACTCTCATATTAGTAAGATCTCTTCTTTATTAATTCTAGAGTATTGGAAGATTTTCATCTTAAGTACACTAATAATTATATAGGTTAATATCTGAAAAAATCATCACCTTTATGTAAATTAACAAATATAACATCGTCTTTAAAAATTCACAATTTAGACTTCATATGAACTTTTCCTAAGAAATCTACCATTCCGCCTAATTTAATAATTGGAATCCATCAAAGGCAATGACCTATTACTATGATATGGATTAGATGCTGATATGTAATATAAAAACATGATAACTAAATCATGTCAGATGCAAAAGAATGATCAATAAACTCGACGGCGTGGTAGATTTGTTAAGAAAAATTCATACGGAGCCTTAATTGTGAATTTTTAAAAGTAATATTATATTTGTTAATTTACACAAAAGTCATGATTTATTTAAATATTAACCTTAATTATATCTAAAAATTCAAGTATGCTAACTTTGAAATACTAATATAGTACAACTCAAAAGAAGACCTTAGTTGATTAGAATTCTATCTAACTAATTGATTATTATAAAAAATTTTGTATAATGATTTAAACATAAAAAAATTTGACATTGTATATTATTATTATTATATTTAGTTTTTTTTTTTTAGTTTGGTTTAGTGTTATGTCACATTAATTTTGAACCATTAAGAAATTAGGATTTAAGTTCTAAAAATATCAATAACTATGATCCTTTTAGAAAAATTTCATTTTATCTAAAGCAACAATTATAGTTAGAAATTTAATCTATTCAATTGTAATCTAATAAATATTACAATTTACTGAATTCAGTCTAACGATTATTCACCTATGTTTGAATTCGTGCAACTTAAATATGCATAATTAAGAAAAATAACATGAAAACGGCAAAGTTTTATCAGAAACAAAAAAAAATTGCGCTTAAATTATCAAAATTCCTTTTATTAACACTCAAAGAGTAAGTCTCCTTTTGTTTTTTCCTTTCAAATAAAACACAAAAAATATATATATTTTCCAATATATATGATAAATTTGCGCATCGCATGAATCTAATACTAATGTGTATATATACATGAATTATCGAAACCAAGAGAAAATTCATGTTTTACTTATTTAGTGATTTCTTATAAATTCATAAATTAAGGATGTTGAAATATACTATGCCTATGGCAATTTGATTACTATCAAATAATATACTATGATTTATTCAATATAAATTTTACTGTAATCAAATACGATGATTCTAATAATTTATAGAATACTATCTTAATTGTAAACAAATCTTCATAATTTTAGGATTCTCTTACAAAGAAATATCAAAGGCAAGAAGGAGAAGAAAAAAACTATTCTTGAATCTTCTTTTTAATGATGAAAAAAAAAAAAAGAATTGCCCCAAAAGGAAGGGGAAAAAGAAAAAAATCTCTTGAATTCACCTCTTCCTTTCTTGTATAAAAAAAAAAAGGAAAAGTACTTTAGGTTCCCCCAAAGGGAAGAAAAGAAAAAAAAAATATTCCAAAAAGTTTAGTTTTTGGTCTTTTTTTGAAAAATAAAAATTATTAATTAACTATTAATATTATATAGTTAATCAAATTCTTAATTAAAAACTCATGGCTTCATGATAACAAATCCGACTTGAGTTCAACTCATTATTAAAAGATAACAATATTAAACCTCATTTTCAGAATCCTTTATTAAACAAACTATATTTAATCACGATAAAAGTTGGGTCGGCTCGTATGTATCCTGGAGAGAGCGTGGACATCGACCTAAGCATCAGGTTTTGTTACTTCGATGAATTAATTAGTAGATTATTAATTGAGTGGATGCGCAAATAATATTTAATATATTTATAATGTTTGTTTGTATATTATTTAGTTGTCTTATGTAAGATAATTTTATGAATTATAAATATGTAAACACTTTTCTTATAATTATAGAAATAAAATTGTGTATAGTTATTCGGTGTTTTATAATAAATTGAACATTTTAGTGAAAATTATAAAAAGTGCTATGAAATATTACAAATAGAATAGCTTTTGATTAATATCAAATGTTAATCGGATGCTATTAGATAATTTTAAATAATAAAAATATTATGAAAAGAAAAATTAAAATTTTGTTTTTAAAAAAAAAAAGCACGCCCTCAAACGTCGGACCTCGGAATCTTTTTATTAAAAATTTTGGTAAACACTTGCAAAAGTGGGCCCTAATATTGAAAAAAAGACAATAAATCCTCGCACAACACCCTATGTAAATGATAAAGAAAGTGGTGAGGTTTCTTGTGAATGGCGCCAGACAATTTCGAGGAAAATCTTGGCGGGAAGCCATGACAAGACAGTTCTTAGCGGGAACTATGTTTTGTTTTTTTTGGGAATTTATCATTGGATGGATTCCTTGTCTTAAATAATTATTTCCTCCCTCTTCTTTGGGGCTTCCCTCTGTTGAGTCTCCATATTCAATGACAGCGGAATACAGTCTACTGTGAACACGTTGGCGAATTGGATTGAGGGATTTTTAAAAGCACTTTACATTTAAATAATCATTGGTAATTTTTTAAAATTTTAAGTTGTTATCAATCTGTCAACTTTTCAAATTATTTAAACCAATTTGCCAGTTATAGATCAATTGTGGGTAGTTTAGATCGTTTAAATTTATATGATTTTATCTAAATAAAATTTTACGTTAATAATAAAAAAGGACATTAAATGTAATTTTAGGTTTTATTACTTGTCACTGATGTAAAGAGGAAAACGAAAAAAACAAAAATTTTTCTTCGGCTCACAATATGCTTAAAAATGGAAAACTCGTGAGAATTTGAATATAATTGCATTATATTATAGATGACCCAATAATTTACTCATAAACTTATCGAAACTAGGGAAGATGTACATGTTCATGACATAGATTTGAAAGAAAATAAATGGACATCTAAACAATGAAGGTTATGACGCTCTTTCAATTAGAGATAGTTATAGTTTTGGCCGTTAAGTGCAGTATTCTAATAAGTTTAAACATATAAGTATTTGGTAGATTAGATTGATCTTTTGCGGTTTTCAAAATTCTTAATCCAACAAAAATGGATTTGAAAAATTAAAAATTATAGAAATTTTTTCTCTCAGTTTTGGCATATGCGGGTACACATGGTTCAGTTGGGTGATTTTAATGATTTAGACAATTTGTAAATACACCTAACCCAAGAATAGCCGACTCGTGTCCTAAATATATTTCTTTCTTTTGTAACATTAATGGTTGTAGGTTTATGATTAAGAGATTCATTCGTACTATTATATTATGAGTTTGAATTTCTTAAAATATTAAATTTGTTCTTGTACAATTGCCATGAGTGGCTTGATAACTCTAACCGAACTCCAAGAGGATGCTATTCTATTGGTTCATTACATCAGTTCTTACTCATAGTGCACAATGAAATAGCGAAATCTTCTTAATGAGTCTGTACGATCTCATTATGACATAACATTTTATAAATCATATATATCTAGAGTACTGTTAAATATACGGAACAACACATCGAATCATTAAAATAATAATTTTTTTTTAACAAAACTAAAATCTAGATTTAGATGATGTTATCATAGAACGTAAAATGTTAGATCTAAATGATGTTATCATAAAACGTAAAATATAAATATCATATGAGATTCTTTAAAAAAAATTTTAAAAAAATTTCTTTCAAAAATTTTTTTGTTTCTAAAATATTATAAAAATAATATTATTTTATTGAATATATATACTCTCAATATATAAACTTTTGTATACGTGACATTTCCCATATATCAATATATACGTTTGCGCGTGACTCTATGTACCTTTTGTGATTGCTAATTGGCAAACCATAGTTTTTAAAGTCCGGTTGTTAATTCATGGATAAATAGTCAAATCGATAGTGGTTACTAATTTTTACTTTTTTTTTTAATAAAATTTATTCATAATTTAGCACTACATAAACATATTTTTTTATTAATTTTATTTAAGTAGACTTTACTTATTATATAATGTAAAATTATAAATAAGTTATATTAATAAAAAATTTTAAGTCAGATTAGAAATACCATAAACAATTTAATATATCCTTCGGTAACTTATCTTTTAGGATCAATGTTCAAAGCATAAATCAAACTGACACTTTATTTTGGTGGTCTAATTGATGTATTCAAATTTATCTGCTATTCATAATATTAGTCTAGTACATAACAAAAAGTCACAATAAATACAGGGTAGATAATAACAACATCTCATTCCAAAGGTAGAAAACTCAAACAAGATGAGTCAATTTCGGCCAATTGCTCTTTGTAATGTCTTGTACAAGCTTATTACAAGGTGATTGCACAACATCTTAGACCTATCATGAGCTATTAGATAAGTCCACTACAAGCGTCTTTCATGCTAGGTAGAGCTACACATGACGATGTTCTGGTTGCGCAAGAGGTTATGTCTCGGATGCGTAAGAAGCGAGGAAGCAAGAAAGGCTATATGTCCATTAAAGTAGACCTTGAAAAAGCTTTTGACAAAGTGAATTGGAGCTTTCTCAGGGAAACTTTATGCTCACTAAAGATTCCAAAATCTCTTATTACACTAATAATGAATTTTGTCACTTCAGCTTCACTATTAGTGCTCTAGAATGGCGAAAAAATGGAATCTTTTAAACCTCAATGTGGGCTCAGGCAAGGAGATCTCATGTCCCTTTATCTTTTTATATTGGTCATTGAGAGACTATCGCATTCTATCCTTCATGAAGCGCAATGCAAATAGAAGCCTTTTAGAGTCTCAAGACAGGGGCCACTTCTCACACACATTTTTTTGCCAACAGTCTTCTCCTATTTAGCTCTGCTACTCCTGCTACGACAAGAGCCATTGCAAAAACTCTCTTTGATTTTTGTTCCTTGTCAAGGCATAGAGTAAATAAATCAAAATCAAAGATCTTGTTCACTCTTAATGTAACACAAATGGATGCTGCTGCCATTATTAATATTCTTGGCATATCTTCTGTTCCAAAACTTGGAAAATATTTGGGAGTTCCTCTTTCATTGGATTGTAGGTCAAGAAGCTCTTTTGAGACCTCTTTAGCAAAATTCAATCTAAGCTTAGTGGCTGGAAAGTAGACTCATTATCTCTTGTAGGCAAAACTGTCCTCATTCAGTCTGTGTCACAAACACTACCGTACTATCTTATGCAAACCTCCTGTCTGCCTCAATCAATATACGATGAGATAGATCATTGTAATAAATTCTTCTTTTGGGGACAGGATGCTACATGCCTACACATAATAAAATGAGTATTGTCACCTGGGAGGATGTTTGCAACCCAATAAGTGGGCAGGGCTGGGACTTCGCAAGACAAGGGACATGAATGACTTCTATCAAAACTTAGCTGGGAAATCAGGGCTAATAAAAACAAGCCATAGATTAATGTGTTGCGAGCCAAGTATTTCCCTTCAGAAAACATTTTGGATGTACAAAAAAAAAAAAAATGGTCCAAACTCTTCTTTTATATGGCGTGCTGTTCTTCATGGTAGAAAGGTCTTTTGCCAATGTCTCCATTGGTCCCTTGGTGATTGAGCTACAATCCGATTCTAAACAGATACTTAGCTCTTTGAGGAGCCTATTGTTTCTCTTGATGAATGTCATCCTAGTCCGAATGAGCTTGCTAATACGGTCTCAGAGTATATACAATCAAATGGCAGTTGGAACTGGGGACTCCTTGATGGAAAAATACCAAGTGGTGTGAGGCTGAAACTGTACGGAGCTTCTATCAGCATAATAGGACAGTTGGTAGATAGACGACTTTGGATGAATGAATCGGGCATATTTTATGTATCTAGTGCTTATAATTTATTATACTTATCAGAAAATGACGTAGGTGAATGCTGGTCTTGGATATGGAATCTCTTGGTGCCACCTTATATAAAAATTTTTATGTGGCTTTTGTGGAGGCAATGGCTACTCACCAATGCCTATCAGTTCCATTACCATATAGTAGATTGCGGTGCAGGTAAGTGATGTGGTTTTTTTTGGGAAGACGTTGCTCATGTATTGTTTATTTGTCCTTTTGCCACCAAAGTTTGAGAAGGCATTGTAGGTCAGTTGGACATTTATGTTGATCTTAGCATTGGATTTCATTCTCTGATAAAAATCCTCAACTTATCCAAAAAGGAGAGTGCTTGGAGCTGCACCATTCATGTAGTGTTCATTACTGCTTTATGGTACTTGTGGAATGCATGAAATAAGTTCATTTTTGAAAATGATTTCTCCACACCGTCTTTTTTGGTCACTCTAATTCGAAGAAAGGCTTTTGAGATCCATGATCTATTAAGTGGAGTCAGCACATGCCAATTATTGACTGAGGACTGGACTGAACATGCTCTCATCTGTTGGATTCCACTGCCGGAGCAAGCTATTAAAATACTTATAGATGGCTCAGCAAAAGGGTCCCCAAGTCATGTTGGAATTGGTAGTGTTGCCCGCAACAGTTGTGGACGTTGGCTATATGGCATCTTGGGAGCCTGTGGAGCAGCTATCAAGCTATTTACCATGCCTTGAGGACAACACGAGATAAAGGTTTGCGCAAGATAATAGTAGAGACTGACTCTTTATTAGCTTCTCAAAAATTGAGCAGAGATGATTGGAAATTGGACTATTGCAGGGTCATTAACAAGGAATGTAGACACGTGCTGCGTCACTCCTGACATTGTAAGCTCAGACATACTCTTCAAAAATAAACTATTGCGCAGACTTCATGGCCAACCAAGGATGCATAGACCAATCTTTGTTCTCCATTTGGGAAACTCCACCTCAAAATTTGTTTCTTTTGCTACATGCTGATATTGTTGGTGTAAGCCGCCCTAGAGGCAGATAACTATATTTTTGTTCTTTTGTCTATTAAGACCAAAAAAAAAAAAAACATCTCATTTAATCTTATAAATAAATAAAGTTAAATATAGAAAAATTACTATACAATCCTTTTTGTGTATATCATGTTACTCCATAAACATTGTTAGGTAGTTGTTAGCATAATATATTTAAAGTAACACTTAGTTATTTCACTCAAATAGTTCTAAGATAG
The DNA here is from genome assembly GCA_037832335.1 of Carallia pectinifolia. Taxonomy (NCBI): domain Eukaryota; kingdom Viridiplantae; phylum Streptophyta; class Magnoliopsida; order Malpighiales; family Rhizophoraceae; genus Carallia; species Carallia pectinifolia. The sequence continues at coordinate 14,691,165 of CM075453.1, forward strand.
ATACACAGTTTCATTAATAGTATCTAAATTTTTTTTTTTCTATTAAATTCAATTATCTAACAGCTTATAATATTTTGAGATTATTTTGAAATTATTTAAATAAAAGTACCAATCTTTTTCTATATATTTAATCTTATAACATAAATGTACAAGGTGACAGGTGTTTTAAATTATTTTTAGAGTTTTGAAACATTTCCAAAGAATCTTTTTTATTTACAAAAATTGATATTTTCAGTAAGAAATACACAATTGATATGCAATAACTTGCTTTTCTTTGTAATCCTCTCGTGTATGTCTTCCCTATTTTTTTCCTTGAAACACAGTGTAAGTCTTCCTTGTCGTTTTAAACAATAAATAATTGAACTCCAAAAAGTTGGGATAGTTTCATATTTCAATCACTCCAGTAAGTCACCTTTTCAATTCGTCAAAAAGTCGTGAAATAGTGGGATATACAAGAAAACTTGGTGCAATCTTATAAACTCATTCCTCTCAATTCCAGGAGGAAAATTATTGATTATTTTGTTTTATTTTATTCATAAATGACTTATTTTATCTATATTAATTTTTTTTATTGACACTCATTAATTTTAGTATAAGCACAAAATTGGTATTATAAATACAATATACATAATCTTTTTCTCCTACTTTCTACTTCTCAAATAAAAACTTCTAATTTTTCTTCCTTACATTACCTTTTACAATTTTGCTAACCCTCATTTTTTATATCTGTCAATTTTCATCATTTTATCTTTGTTCCCTTGCTTTTTTATTTTTTATATCCAAACATTGTGGTAAAGTTGCCCAAGTTTAGTCCTTTTGATCCATTATGTGACTCATTGAGTTATGAGTAATACGATGAGAATACTTCTTTCTTTTAATAAATTTTATACTTTCCCTTCATAGAATTAAGACTCAAAACATTTTCAATAATATCTAAATCTAATCATTGGGGCGACCCTAAGTCTCCTGTGTTACATGCAACATTTGTTGATCTTGGACCGCGCAAATAGTTTAAAATTTTCCAATTTACCGGCCCAGATACATGAGTTGATCTGGGTCGGCCGCTGACGCAGAAATGTTTATGATAATCCAAGTAATGTCTAAGGCCCAGAAGCTTCTCTCGTTAAGTCGGCTTGGTCCATGAAATTTAAGTTACACACGTGAAACAAACAATGTCCCTACAAGTCATAATAAACAACTTATACGAGGTCGAGCATTTATCCTAATAGTTGAGGAGAGTGATTCTCAACTATAAGATAGGAAGTTTAACTCTTATTAATTTCATTTTTTTCTCCCCTTATATGTTTAATTGGGTTCATTGTAAATCAAAAAAAAAAAAAACAACTTATATACTTTCACCAAAAAAAAAAAAAAACTTATATACGTAAACCAAAAAATTAAAAATAAATAAACAACTTACATGCTCTACCTGGGGTACCTGGTGTAGTTTTCCAGTGTAATACTTCTTGACAGGTCTCTAAAATACCATCTCTTTTTTGCATATTTTTATTGACCTAAAAAGAAAAACTTATATCAAACATAATTTTTTTTTTTTGTTAATCTGCTATAACTAGGATAATAAGTCAAGACTTTTAACCATCCAATCGATTTTAGTACCATTAAGTTAGAGTTTATTGGTTAGAATAATTTTTTGTAAAAGGACAAGACCCAATGCCTTATCTCCTTGAAGGTTAAAAAAGGGAACAAATAGCTCGAAATTGAAAAACGAAAAACAGGAAATGAAAAACAATAGATATTTGCAAGGCACTGTTAGGTGGCCAAATATTGGTGTTCAGACAGCATCCAAATGTTGTTTGATTTGTACAATAGAATACATATTTTGTGTAAATGTAATTAAAAAATATAAATAAAACTAATAATAATATTTTTTTATCTCTTTTTATTATTACAATTATACAAAATATACTCTTTATTACATAAAATATAAGTCTAATAATTGTTGTCAACAAATTATGTATCGCTGCCAACTTTTTCCCTATTTGTAAATGAAAGGCATGTGACGTGACATGGATATATTGGCAATATTTAAACATCAAACTACAACTAGAAAATGTATGGACAAATCTTCTGAAATTCCTCCTTTTCACTCTTCCTCATGGAGCGTATCATTTTGCTGAACTTCAAAAAAAAAAAAATGTCTATTCAACCAGCACGTTTCATTACTTTCAAGCTGCCAGCCTATGTACACCATTTAATCTGTAGAAGACATTTCAGAAATCAGTCTGTAGATGACATCAGAAATCAGCCTTATATATGATAAAACTTTCGCACAAAACTCTGAGATCCCTTTTCAGAATTTTCATTCACGGCCGGATTTTTTTTTTCTTCTTTTTTCTTTTGATTTATTCTTGACTCCCACCTGTTGTGACTCTCATTTGCTTCATGATTTGATCTAAGAGGAAATCAAACTTGCGATTGATTTTCATTGACAGATATTCAATAGGGAGAACTTGACCTGAAGGCTTATTTTCCCATTGTCCAGCTCCAGTTTAGCCCCAGTTACTAACCAGTGGCCAGGACTGTCCTGTGGTCCTCTACACAACTGAGATGTGCCTACAAACTTCAACAGCTTCTGTGTTTGCACTGGCTTTGGTGGCCCTGTTGGATACACACTGGAATCCACCACTACTGCCTCAGGTTTATCCTTGGAAAGATTGCCCGTTATCGATGTGCTTATAGCCGAAAAGAGGCCAGACTTCTGCAGTAATCCGGACGACGCTCCCTGTTTCCAGCTCGATTGCAATATGAAGAAATCTGAAACCTTGGAGAACAGCAGCCGAATATGAAGCACGCGCTTTGAATTATGCTTCTTCACATGAAGCTGAGCTCCTGTGACAATGTAGGCAGCATCTTTTCCAGTAGTATTCCAGCTGGGGTTGTACTTCACTGGTGCTGTGCATATGTGGGAGAACCTTTTTCCACTTATAGCTTCCAAGTATCGATCATCGGCAATGTCTTCGGATCCTTTCCACAAGGGCGTGTCATCTATCTTGTTTTCCAGCATTTTTGGAGTGCTCGACAGATGCTGGAGATGTATGGCTAACCTGAATTAAACAGGGGCAAAAGACTTACTGATGCTGAGTGTTTGATAAGAAAATGGCATAGCTCCTTAGATTCATTCTTTTGTGTTTTCCATGTACTGGAATGGTGGAACAATTTTGGAAATGATGGACTGACGTTAAGAAGCGACCATAGACTACAATCATTGAAATAATTTACAAGCATTTCTTTGTTAAAGATGAAATTAATGATTATAAAAATATATAGAAAAATGATTGTTTCTCAAACTTCACAGTATGGAAACCTCGTTGTACTGAGATAACATTACTATATAGATAGATGCAGGATCTAGCAGGACCTGTACGTAAAAAGTAATTCAAGTTACTCTAATTCTTGCAAGTGGTCGATCAAAAAGTGTGAAATATATGCATATGTTACATTTGAAGTACCAATTTTTAAGGAATTTAAGAGTTGTACCTGTTGCATTTCATGCCTTCCAGGTAGAACCTCATTCCTGTCACAGCTGTCTTTCGAACTGCAACCTGTTTGGTAAAAGAATCTTTCCTTTATGTCCCATTGCAAAATGTCTAGTTCTTGTAAAAAAATTCTACTCATTGAAATATTACCTGAGTGGTGTTCACATATAATTTGGGACCCATCAAGTTGAAGTGAAGAGCGGGAGAAGAACTTGCCAAGTTTGTTGTAGGGCAAAATGGAAGGTCATTGTGCATAGGAGCCCAAAGCTTGTGAGATTGGAAGTCAAGAAAGTATCCCAGATCACTTAGAGGAGGCTTGTCTGTGATTAATCAAATGTAAAGATTAGTATGTGTACATGAAAAACTATTTAAAAGAGTCCAATTGCGTAAATGCAGGAAAAAACATATGCAAGACAAACCCATGACAATCGATTGAATATTTTGTGTAACTAAATGATTAATGTTTGCAACAAAAAACTAATGACATTCATTTTTGTTACAAACATTAATTGTCTGGTTAAAAAAAAAACAATCGGTCGATACTTTTCATCTATTCCGTGTCAATTTTTTCCTTAGGTCCACATATATTTTTCTAAGTTTAAAATCCTTTGACAAGAAATAAAACAATATTATACTTACATCTAAGATAAAGGTTGATAGCATGTGATAAGAAACCTTTGCCAGGAACACCATTCAGAAGAGAGGTTATGGGTATGAAGTTGAAGTGAATTGCATCTGGCATTGATGGAACTGTTGGCAGCCACTCACAGTGACTACTCACTGAAGGGTCACCTCCCCTCTTGGCACATATGACTGTGATTCCCTGCACAAGCTCCCTAATTCCAGTGTTAGTTCAGATTGTGTGAATCTCATTCCTTCTTGAACTAAACAAATGTAGATTATTATTAAGCAATAATAAAAAACCTACATCTTTTGCTGTCATGGATGAATAGCTGTTGAACATGGGCTTTGGACCAAAGACATTGAAAGCCTGTGGCACCTGAAATTAACACTACTGTTTTAGAAAATAAACCATACACAACAAAAATAGCCAAAAGCATCAAGACTTACAAAATAATGGGTGGTTCTTTAATAATCATGATAATGCGATGTGGATCCACGTACGGGATGCTTCAAATTAATTGTGTTCATGTAATGAAGCTCTAAGCATAAATAAAAGTGCATGGAGAGTTATAAGTAGTTATCTAACAATCATGGAGGTCTAATGTGGACCCTTAATAGATGCGTCAAGTTGATTATGTTTAGTTAATAGAACTCTAAGCATATATCATGTTTGTTCCATACAATTTGGAACCTAATTAGAGAAATTGGAAGATAAGTTCTTGGTCAAAAAAAAACCTTGCTAGTTTAGAACTTCCAGTGGGTTCTGAACCTAATGGTGATCCAAATTAAATGTTCATAATAAAAGCATCAGTCAAGAACCTTGCACTCCCTAGCCTTTGGAGCAGGAAAACTGCATGTCCCTGTAAATATTTGATCTCCAAGATTATCCAAATGTTTCTTTAGCTCTGCTGGATCCATGTTGGAAGATCGATCTTGCCTAACTAGTACCATGTCTGAGCCACCAATGCTTAAACCAACAACAATGTGAGTCCCATATTTCTCGATAAACCTGTCAATACAATCGCAAATTTAATATAAAAATCAAAGTTTCCTAAAGTTTAACATGTTTGGTTTATGTTTAAACTACTATTTTTTTTTTTTTTGAACTGAAAGATTAAAAGGGAACCAATATGCATTGAACTGAACTTCCTTTAGACCATGGATGGCTGGAGTTGGACGATGCCATTGTGCAACTGTACTTTGAATCAGACCTTGTCTTGCAATGAAAAATGACCTTAGAATATGACCTAAAAAATTCAACCTTGATTTTTCTGGTCACGCCTCTATAAGTCAGAATCAATCTGCTATTGCTTTTCTCTATCTTTTGTCAATAATCAGCAATCCGATGAGGAATAATAGGGGGCCTTTTTTTTTTTTTTTTTTTTTCCTGATGGTAAACATTGGAGGCGCCTTGGGTTGACTGGGTTTCCAATTGCAATTTAATCAAAGGGCCCTGCCTAAATGCAATTTATATAGACCCCCAACGCAGTTATCAAAACGTGAAAAAACAAAGTCAATTTGTGGGGGTAATCAAAATTTTATGGCTAGTTTTTTAAAAGGATCAAAGTAGGCACAAAAAAATTCAAATTCCATGCACAAAAATGTTACAATATTTTTTAATTTCCTCTCCTAGACCATTCCAGCTATTTTCTTTCTTTTATCAAACAGAATTAATAAATTTGCTAGATGAATTTTTTTTTTTAAAAGGCTAAATTTATGAGCGTGCAATTTTTCTATTAAAAGTATGAATTATAAGGTCTGATCATCATTTGAATTAAAGAAAGACATGAGGTGGAAAAAGAAAAAGATCAATCATATTTTCTAAGTTAAGGTCTTCGATTCTACCTCATTTAATTTAGCAAAGAATTTAATTAATGGGGCAGAAGAGGGGAGAGTGTTGAGAAATTGGATTTGAGCCTACAAATTGACGCCTTTGTGTTAACAATATATTGTATTTCTGAAAAACTGCAGCAACAGCCAATTAACATGCGTGCCATTTCACATCATTTTTATTCGGTACTTTTATAGATAACCGCATTTATCTATCTACCTTGATTGTAAGAAAAATCAACAGGACAGGAATTTGGCTTAGCCAAGTGATACGGGACGATACGAACCCCGCCTCCACCACCACCACCACCACCACCACCACCACCCCACCTCTTCTTCAGATTTAGACCCTCCCAACACACACAAAAAAAGAAAAAAAAAAGCAAAAAAAAAAAAGGAAAAAAGAAAAGAAAAAGTCAATAGGACATAGGAATTCAACCATATCATGGAATTGATATACCCAATTTTGTCCAGTTATGCAGATGAAGCTGTTTAAGCTGACTTTGTGCGTTAAACTAACACATGGACACAGTCCAATCATGAATGATTGGTCAAAGAAGAGCCTTGGTTAATTCATGTCAATTGGTAGGCACGTCGGCCTCCAACCGAACTCCTACAACTCAGCCCATTTATTTATTTTTCGGTATTTTATTTTTTAGAAAAAAAAAAAAAAAAACAAGAAGGCGAAGAAAGATCTGCCTTAATGTCGACGTCATATTATTAGATTTGGAAAAGGTGTATATCTAAAAGATGAGACTGAGATTTCCTTTTATAAACATAGTCATAGACTTAATTTTCTATGTGTGTAAAATATAATTACTAGCAGAGAAAAGTCAACTAGGATGGTAAAAGTTTTGAAATGTGAGACTAATAATAATTAAATGTGAATAATCAACTTGGAAATATATTTTTTTTTTCTCCTTAACATCCTAATGTAATATGACCTTATCATCCTGATGCAAATATGATGTTAATTAAACTTAAATTTCAATAAGAAATATTTTAGTAGTTAATAATTTAAATTTTTATTTTCAAGAATTTGAGTTATCTTGAGAGGGGTATAAATTTTATGATAATAAAAAAATTACTCACAATTCACAACCTATTAAATCTCTTAATAAAAAGAAAAATCTTAAATGCCAACAGAGAAAAAAGAAAAGCATTTCATTTTTCCTATTTGAAGTATATATGAACTAAAAATTAATTTGATAGAACATTACCGTGTAACTCACTTTTAACGAAATATAATAAATAAACAGACAATACATTCAACAACATTTAATAACTTTTTTTTTTCTAAATTCCACAATTCAATTATTTATAATTTATATGTTGCTCAAATGTGGCACAACAAAATTATGATTTCTTGGTTGACCAAAAAAAATTTATGATTTCTTAGATTTTGCAATCGCATTATCACGTGTTCAACAATGGGGATATTTCTCTCCCCATAAACGCATTAATGACAGATTTAAAGGACTCATTTGAAGCTTAATAATGTATAGCTTAATAATGTATTGGTGACGAGTTTTTCTTATAAAAAAAATTAAATAAAAATATTAATAATTTAATGAGGTGAATTTTCTATATATTAAAAAAAAATAAACGCGTTAAGCACGTCGCTCTCAAGATTTTATAGACGCCACCTAGCTGTACCGTCACAAGACGCCACAAGCTTTTAATTTCTTTTCTTTTTGGCTGGAAAGTTGAATTGCATGATTAGAACAATTTTTTAAGTAAATATTTCATTCAAAATAAAAATAGATAACTCTTAGCAAGTAATATGATAACAAAAAAAATGTGAATTAATTAAATTTAATTTAATCCCACAAACAATTGATGTTATATGTAAAAAATATTTTGTTGCTTTTTTATTGTTACCACATTACGCCATATGTATTACTATATAGTAGCGTTTTATTCTATTTTAAATATAAGTAATTCAGATTATGTTTTGAGTCTTCTAAGACTATGCCAGAAAATCTTTATTAACTATTCTTATAAACTTAAATTTCAAAATTAGAAAATTTTGATGTAAAAGTAACATATTGAAGATAAATTTATATTTATTATATAACTCATGTTATAATGAACCTTTTAACGAGTTGGAAAATATTATTGATTGCCATAAGAAAAAAAAAATAAATTCTGACTGATACCCACAAATTTCAGTTAAATAAATGGACCAAACAAAGAAACGAGAATGAATGCAAGATCATATGAAGATTGTTCAATTTTTACTTTATCTAAATCACGAGCTTCTAGTAAACTTTGCTTTCAATTTTCATTAGGCTATTCTGACTATTGTTTGGGTATCTTCTTCTAGTTCAGAATATAGAAAAAGAGAGACCGGTAACCACAGTCTAGTCAGGAATATTGACGGAACTTTGATTGCGAAACACAAAATGACCACATTTGTATCAGACTGTAAACAGTAAATTTAATTTTATTATTTAATTTTGTCCAGATTTAAATTTGTAATTTTTCATACAAATCCAAATCCTTTGACTAGCGGTTGTCGGATCTCTTCTTAATTAGGACCAACGATGCACTCATTTTATATATAACAGGAAAAACATGGTCGCGACTAACCTTGCAAGTGCAGAGGGATCCCAGGAAGATGGAACTGAATTCCGGACATCGTCGGAGAGAAGAAGCGGATAGCGATCTATATGAACGTTGAACAAAACTATGACGTAACCATCAAGTCCTAAATATTTGGTCTTGGCTGCATCAGTCGCCCAGGAACCTTGAAATCCAAACATGGCGTTAAAGCACCCTGATGGGATTTTTCCTGGGACCGAGGATTCCTGATTGAACAACTCCGCCATCTGCACTAATCCAATTAATCTTCATAAACCTTAATTCCATGTCCTCGTTATAAAAATCAACTCCGAAAAAAAAAGTTTAGACTGTTGGGAGAAGTCTTATAAGTAAAATAATACCTGGTGGAACTCGAGGATATCGGAATGATAGCGAATACGATCGCCTTTGTCACACTTTATATCGACGGAAACATCTTGTATGGTTCCATAACCGGGGACCGTGATCTCCCTTTTTTCTGCTTCATTTAGCAGAACGAGTCTTTCTTTGCCTTTGCAGTATTTGAGTCGAAAATCCAATGTTAAATCGAATCCTTTTCCTAGGCTGCTTATAGCCTTCTCCAATATCTCAGTTCTCATCTTTAATTCCCTCTCCCTCAATAATTCTGTCTCTCTCTCTGTCATTTCCTGTGGTTTATATAATAAATGATACAGACAGGTTGGTGGGAAGAAATGTAGACTAGGCTGCCGAGAAGAGAAAAGTCCGGCTGGGACAGAATGTCAAGACTGAGTATAAATAATTAAATATTCTATGCAACTTGTTTGTTACAATGTGGAAAGCGTCGCGAATACATTGAATATAGTTACAGTATAATGAATTAATTAATTTATATAATTAAATAATTAATATTTATCATAAAAATTAATAAAAAAATATATTTATTTTTATTATAAATATTAATTATCATATTATATAAGTCAATCGATTGATTTCATTGTAACTGTTTTCTGTGTATAATTTTTTGCGTCTGTGTGTATTTTTTATTCAGAAGAAAATTAAAGAGGTCAAGAGATAAATAAAGTGGGGTTGTAAGATAAGAGAGAAATTATGGATCTCATGTGAATTTTTATACCAAAAAAAAAACCATGAAATATGTTTATTATTAAGTAAAATGTACAACTAAGATAAAATATGTACACATCTAAAAAAAATTAACCGCATTTATGTTACGGTTACAAAGACGTGGTCTCCAGGATCCTAAAACTTATGAATGCACGACAGGAAAAGGTACAATGTGTGGAAGTCTAGGAGTTTTGGTTGGTCTAACACTTTGACGTCCTCAGGCTAAAAACCTAAAGCATTGACTGACGTGTTACCTTCGAAATAGATTATACGGACAATTAAATTAGTGGACAAGACAAGATAGACGTCTGAGGTATGAAGTTGTAGAAGAGCACCGTGTTTTCCACCCGATCAGGATCGGGCCACGAGGAAACCAAAAACAAAAATGGTATAAGTGGCTGAAACGGAAAGATGCGAGCCTCTCGGATATCAGCAGCCCGACGCAAATCACGACAAGGGAAGAAAACCTTTTGGTTTTTTTTTTAAAATATTTTTTTAAAAAAATTAAAAAATAATATTAAATATGTTTAGAGTAATATTAATTATATTTAGATTAACACTAAGTATATTTAAAATTAATTTTTTTTTAAAAAATATTTTTTATTTTTTTAAAATATAAAAAACTACTGAATATTCTTAAGGTAATATTAATTACGTTTAAGATAATACTAAATATATTTAAAATTTAATTTAAAAAATAAAATTATTTTTTAAAGCCTCTGACTACATGGATTGTGAAAAATCTCAAGTTATGTACCCAAGCCCTAATAACAATGAGATTGTTTTTTCACCATGATACTACCAGTAATGGTGAAAATGTTGCTCAAGAGATACCTAACAATTGAAAATCTAAAGTATAATTTCGTTTTTTTTTTTGGTTAGAAGGGGATTGATAATTTAAATTCTAATTTATAAAATTTTAATTTATTTAAGGCGGTTGATAATGATGCCCATTATATGCCCCAATGGGCTCCTCACCTTAGTCCAAAGCGATCAGCGGGCTTTGAAGAACGCCACAGACAGTCAATTATCCTCCCCTATGATGGAACTGAAAGTGAATCCCCTCCTTAGATTTATGGCTCCAAGTCATGGCTAGCAATTGACCTTTTGATCTGTATAACTTCTATGCCCACTGATGTGAGCTCAACTAATCCCCTCATTACATTCTTTGGTGCAATTTTTTGATAGTTCGGTGGATTTTGCTTCGAAAGCAAGAAACGCATTGCACTTGTGGAGCAAGTAATGAGATTAGAGGTCTTATAAGTCTACATTTATATGATCCAAGTGTAAGAGGAGAGCATTGACCAAATTGATTAAGTTTAGGCCGATAAGCTATTTGAGCTTAATTGATTTTGATTTAATTAATTTGTAGTTTATTATTTATTTGGGCTAGACATTGCTTTGTTTAAGCCTAACCCAGTTGATGGTAGGAATTAGTTTTAATTCTTATCTTTGGTTTAATTAGGTCTTCCTTATAAAAGTAAAAACTTAGTTTTTCTAGTTTTAGTAGGTTTAAAACCCTAACTACTTGGATTTACCTATTAGTAGGCTTGTTTGTTTTTTTTACATAACAAATATGCAGACTTGATAATTTGAAAAATAGAATAGTTATTTTTTAGGTTCTTTGAACTCTTTTCCTAACTTATTAAGGTTTTCAACCTTATGACATCTAAACCTCTGAACTTATCAAGGATCTTCTTTCTTGTGGTGTTCAACTTAAACTTATCACCCTCTTTCTTTCTTTCTAGGGTGTGGTGTCTAACAAATCTTCTTGTATCTACAGTTCGCGTCTCCTTATAGATGTTGGGTCAAGATTTCTTCAAATCTAATTTGTTTTTTTTTGGGTTGTAACTCCAATCTCATTCGTGTGTCTTCCGTTGTATCTGTGAAGTTCACATCTCTCTAGGCGTTAGGTTTTTCAGTGCTATCCGTGGGGTTCGCATCAATTGGTATCAAAATTTAAGCTCTAGATCAAGTTTGCATATCCAAAATTTATTTTTGTGTTTTCATCGTGTTCTAAACCCTAAGTTTGTGTCTATTCATCTTTGTCTTCGTTGTTTTGTTACTTAGTGTCTATACCAACAAAAAAAAAAAACCCTAAGTTCGTGTGTTTCGCGTGTTCTGTCTGCTAGATTTAACATCTATTTAGTATTTTCATCATAACTTCTTCTGTACAACTGCTAATTCAGTTGTTCAAATTGTGTTTAAAAGCTAACGCATAGGACAACTACTTTGTGTTTTGATCAACCCAGTTTGATTAGTATCTTAGTCAAAAATGCATTTGAAGTTAGTGCTCAAAATCTATCTTGATTGAGAAAAAGAGAGAAACCTTAGTCTGCGCATTCTAAACCCTTTTTGTGTCTCCTATTGATTATTTGAGTTAGTTTTTGTTACTTTCTAGCAAGTTTGAAAAAAAAAAAGAAAAAAAAGTTCTGACCTTATAAAAAAAAAGAGCTATTTAGTTGAATTACTTGTGTTGTTGGCAGATTAAAAAGACAAGAAAGAAAGTTGTGTCTTCTTTGAAAGTTGTTTATGTTTAAGTTATTAGACTTTAAAACAATTTACAGATTTGATTTTTGAGTTTGTGGCTTGTAGATACCTATTATTAGTGTTTCCTAAGTTGCAGTTACCCTAGACTTCCTTGAGGATCAGTGTGGACAGCCTGTACTAATCTCATTTCCCTAGTTGTTTTTCTTTGATTATTTAGTTGCAGCTGCTACAAGGAGTTGGTAAACTGATTTTTATGGTTCTTGACTCCAAAGAACTTAAAGTAAGGAACAATTGAATAGAAAAGGGCAAGAGTGTGAGTTGCATTAGAGAGAAACGCTAAGTTGATTTATGTGCAAACATGAGAGCTTGAGTGTCTTAGTTGAGGAGTGGAATGCAAACATATGAGGGAGTGTTCATGAGGATCTTTCTACTTTTTCTAACATATTTTTGCAGGTTTAAACATATTTTTAGACCGCGAAAAAGTTATTTCAGAGGAAGGATCAACTAATAAATCAATTTTTATCAAAGCGATACAACAATAATTTGATCGAGTATGTGCACTTTTTGATGAAATGTGAGATAGCATGAATAGGATATAAGCTGCAATTACCAGTTTGATCAGGAAACAACAAAAAAGAAGAGCTCCTAAACTCAAAAGTATTTTTGATGAAAATTTTCTCTAAATACTTAGTCAATATATCAAACGCTTGGAGAGTTCTAAATCAAAACATGTGAATTCTAATTTTTACATTGACGTGATCAAAGATGTCCCACTAGAACAAAAGATTGAAGATGAAGTTGTTGATCATACATCTGGTCATGGATGTGTGGTTCCAAGCATAAGAGTTGGTTTTCTGGTCGAATCTGAAGTTGTTGAGTTTGGTTGTACATCACATGAGGAAGTTGTTTATGATGGTGAAGCAGAGACATTGGTTGATGTTGTGGAATTTGAATTTAAATGCTATGAGATTCAACTAATAGAAAATTGTGAATTGGATGCGAAATCTGTGCATGAAGTTGATTGGTAGACGGTGGAGAGTTAGTAATATGTTGTACTATGAAGCTACTATCCGTTTAACGACATCACAATCGATAGATTTTATTGATTCTATACTTAATGTGTCATCTCATGTTGATTTTATTATTGCAAATAAAGAGTTGAACTACTTTAAGTTGATTTCTTTGTTTGATCACCCGATAGTAATTTATAAAAGGAATTTTCGGTTTGTAATGAAGACATTAATATGCTCCAAGTATTTGTTTCTTGGCATGGGAGACAACAATTCTTAGTAGCTCAAGATATTCTTCTAAATTTTGAAGTGGAACAACAGCATGATTTGAGGACAAGTTCTTTTGAAGAAAAGGGGAATGATGTAAGTGTAGCCAGCACCCTTACTACATCGTTTGGTGTGATTTTTGATGGCTCGATGGACTTTGTTTGGAGAGCAAGAAATGTACTATACTTGTGAAGTAAGCAACGAAGATTAGAGGTCCCACAAGTCTACATTTATATGATCTAAGTGCAAGAGGAAGGGCATTGACCAAATTGATGAAGTTTTGGTCGACAAAAGTTATTTGGGCATAATTGATTTTGATTTAATTAATATGTAGTTTTATTATTTATTTGGGCTAGACATTACTTTATTTAAACCCAATCTAGTTGATGATAGGAATTAGTTTCAATTCTTATTTCTTATTTAATTAAGTTTTCTTAATAAAGTAGAAATTTAGTTTTTATAGTCTCAGTAGGTTTTCTATTCTTAGAAGGTTTAAAACCTTATCTACTTAGATTTGCCTATAAGTAGGCTTGTTTGTCTTTTTTACATAAGAAATATATAGACTTGATAATTTGAGAAGTAGAGCAATTGTTCTTTGGGTTCTTTGAACTATTTTTCTCACTTATCAGGGTTTTTTATGACCTCTAAACCTCTGAACTTATCAAGGATCTTCTTTGTTGTGGTGTTCAACCTAGACTTATCACTCTTGTTCTTTCTTTCTAGGGTGTGACGTCTATTAAATCTTCTTATATTTATGATTCGCGTTTCCTTATAGATGTTGGGTCAATGTTCCTTCAAATCTAACTTGACTTTCTTTGGGTTGTGATTTCAATCTCGTTCGTGAGTATTCCGGTATATCCGCAGAATTCATGCCTCTTTATAGCAGTTGGGTCTTCCAAGGCTATATGTGAAGTTCACATCATTCGGTGTTCTCTTGGGTGAACCCTTTGTTAGGAGGTATGAAAGTTATTGAAATAGGAAAGATTACTGCTCCATGAATTTACTTATCAAAAACAACAACAAAAAAAAAAAAAAATGGCCAAAAATATAATTTAACCAAGCACGCATCTACAAACAATGAGCATGCCACTTTAAGGGTGATCATTGGGAATAGTTGTTAGCTAGCATATTAAGTGGACTACAAGAGGGTCTTTGATAAAATTTCATTTCAAGTTTAATTTGTTAGTTTAGCGGTTATATTCTTGAATTTTTTTCCATGCTTCAATCGAAAATGTGGTTTTTTTTTCTTATTTATCTTTATTTTTTTAAAATTTCAATTATTCAACTAACAATATTTCCCTAGTTTTAATTTAAGGATAAAAATTAGGGTGACTTTTTTTGATGAGAAATACTCAAGTAGTAATATTTAGGTAACAACAAAAAAGCAACAAAATGATTAAAATTTTAAAAAAAAATATATACTGTTAGATACTATTAAATAAATTATATGACTATTTTGTTATTACTTAAAATCAAGCTTTTTTTTCATTACCTCATAATCATTTTTTTTTTTGAAAAAATGATAGTATATTTTGAGTACTACTGATCCCTAGACTGCTCATCACTCACCTAGCATAAATCACCGGGCAAGCCAAGCTCAGTTCGCACAAGAGAGAAAAAGAAGTTAAGAAATTTTTTAGCGTTCAGACCAAGTTTATAAAACGGAATCAGTAAATAGAGTGAAATAGGTGGCAGTTTTCGATTAGATATTCAACACAAAAATTAAAGGACTTCAATATGCAGTTACGTTATCTGTACCACATAAAAAACACACAGTTAATTTAAAGATTTAATTATTTTTTTATTTTTTAAATCTAATATATTTTTTTACAATTCAACAATTTAAATTTTTATAAATTAATTTTGTATATACTATTATGTGTCTACTTAATTTTTAAAAAAAATACATTTTTTTTTCAATCATATTATATATATATAGACACACACACACACACATCAAAAAACATGCATCACCGATATGTGGATATCGCATGTATAGGTCGAAACTAAAAATCACCTATTAAATCTTCATTCAATCTCTGTCAAAGAAAAAACTCACCACTAAAATACCGATGAAGTCGAATGGACTTTCTCCAAGTCCGGTCTCAATATTAATGAATTTAAAATTTAATATCGCATCATAACAATCTCGTCTATTTTGTGAAAAAGTAACGACAAAGAAATTCAAATTCAAGTCAATATTATAAAAGATACACCAGCTTGTCACTAAACTACCAACTTGAATGATTATAGAACACCTATAACAGTGTACTTGGTTAACAACTCTTGGAAATTACGAGTTAAATACGTGCATTACATAATACAGGATTCCGTATATAAAACAATATATTCACCTATTAAACAGAAAACTTGGGCATGCAAATGTGAGAACAAGATAAGTACGTAGTAACGTGAAGTGTTATATCGTAAAAAATATATTAAATTTTAAAAATATAAATGATAAATAAATCATTAGATATCGTTTGATTAATTTTTTGTCTTCCGCTTCTCACTAAGTACGACGTCCTGCTCTTGAATTTCTTTCACCTAGTACATGTTAAATTGTAAAAAGACAATATAATTTTATTACTAACAATAAAAATAAGAATCTTGAATAACAAAAAGGCGAAAATTTGATATTACACCCAACTTTTTTTTTGTTCATAAAAGTTGATCACTTATTTCTCAATTCATTTATCTTTCTAATTGAAAACTTTAATATCGCCAATAAGTACTCGAATTTTTGTTACAACTTTTTTATCTAGTTGAAACTAGTGCATTTCAGTGGTTAAAAACTTAAAAATATTTGTATAGAAGTCTTGGCTTTGAATCATTCAGTAGCTAGAGAACAAGAGTTCATGAAATAGATGCTTATTACTGTACAACATACGATTCAATGAATCTCCATTGATAGAAAAACGAAATCAGTGTTTCGAATATATGTTAAAGATATAAATTCTAGTTAAATTTTAAAATCATGAATTTGTTGTGTAAAAAATACAAATTTTTTTTTTTACCAATGTGATTTGCATCACAAATGGAAACAGCGCAAAATTTATTTCTAAATTTTTCTAAACCTGATAAATTATGTTACCTCTTTTATAACGTAATGAATATTTCTGGAGTTTTGATAGGTGGATGCGGAAATTTATCGATGTGTAGAGACATGTAGTCATCTTTTTTTTTTTTTTTTTTTTTTTACATTTTGCATATTTTAATTACATATCAACTTAATAGTATTGCACATCATAAATAAAAAATAAAAAATTATAAAAATTTATAAAATTTATAACTAAACATAATATATATAAAAACTAACTGCATCATTTTCGCGTCGCATTTCATCCCTTCTATCTATCATTTTTCGTGCCTAATGTGTTCCGGTTTTAACTTCCATTCCTAAATCCTTCTCTTTAAAAATGACGCATGGCACACTTTGGTTGGTATATAGGCTGAAAAAATTGGCTAATTTGTGAGCGGTGTAGCCGATTCACAGACTCAGGGACCGATCTTAAAATTAACCAGTTTCACCAAAGGACTTAACGAATGCCCAACTCATTCTTCTCAATTAATGAGACCAGACCGATCAGTCAGTCCAATTTAATTTTTACGCCACCGATTCAGACCAATCTAACCCAAGACTCGGGATCAGGACATGGGTCATAACCATGAGCCTTGTAGGCCAATTTAGAATATACTTTTATATTGCCACATGTTATAGTTTAACAGTAACGTGTCAAACGTATTAATTGAAAGGCTTTGAGTTTAAGTGCTACTGAGACGCGCAATAGGGCTAAACCTACATTTCTTGCCCTGATATTGGGCTCACAATAACCAATCAGAATTTCAATACCGTCAAGACAGGGGATAATATTCTTTGGTGAGACTGTTAGAATACCATCCTCACTATCTTATTTTATCTTATTTTATAAGAAAAAAAAAACGAATATACTTTATTATGACAGGTGGTCAATTTTTCATACCTACACGTATCACTTACACAAATTAGCAATATTCACTAACATGTGTTAACAACACGCTCAAATTTGTTATCAAAATTTATCGTCGTGCAATATTTGGAAAAATACATAAAATTTGGGATATAGTCGTATATTAATCCTGCTAAAATTAATATATTCCAATTTTTTATGCAGAGCAAAAAATCATTTGTGCTTTCAGCTTGAAGGTATCAATAAGCCGGGGCTGTTATTTGGTTTGTTTTGTGTATTTGTTATTCTTTTTGTTATTTGATTCTATTTAGCCATAGAAAAAAAAAAAAAAAAGAACGTTTAATATTCCTTTTCAGAGCATTTAATTGTTACAGACCTGTCTGTCCAACCATTCAAGCCCTAATTACTTTTCAATTGCTTAATTATCAACTTATCCAACAAGCCACGGCAATCTCAGTTTCGGGGGCGTTGGTAGCGCTGAAATTTCTTCAAATTGATTAATTTTGTATGTTTCTCAAACCAATTAACTACTCGTGTTCAAATCATACAGTCATAAGAGATAAAAATGTTAGAAGTCAGCCCAATGAAAACTTTGAATGCATGTCTCGAGTTGGAATCCAAACATGTCCTACAAACATTTAGGAGTGTTTGTTTAGTACATAGAAATGAGAATCAAATAGCTGGTTATTATTATAGTGTTTGTTTTACTATAATTTCATTTTCATTACTTTAAATTTAAGAATGTAATTCTCACGTCTAAGGGAATCATGATTCTCACCTCCAACACATCAATTATTCTTATTTCTCTTATAACTAACTTAACTACTCACTATCAAGTTATGGAAAAAAAAAAAAACTTCAACCAAAATTTAAACAAAATAACATGTTAGAGAAAAATAACAAAATGATATCCTTAAAATAGAATGTAAAATAAAAGCGTTAAAATAATAATTTGATAGTAATAATAATAATTATTTATATGTTTGATGATGAAATATTTTGTAATCTCTACAATATCAATTCTTTTATAATAATATTAACAATATTTCTTCTTTATTAACAATAATAATAATAATAAAATATTTTATATTAATATTTTTATTTTAGATTTTATAATTACGGCTATTATTTTGAAGTATCTTATTATTTTTTTTTAATTTTTATTATAATTTTTAAATTTTATTGTTATTTTTATTTAATTTTTTTTAATATGAGAATATATTACCAAATTTTTTTGTATTTTATAATTTTTAGTTTGTTATTCATAATTTTTTAATCACTGCAATATCATTTCCGTTATAATAATATTAATAATACTTCTTATTTATTATTATGATTATTATTATTATTTAAATTTTATTTTTATGGTTATTTAATATTTTAAATTTGAAATTATATTAAAATTAGTATTTTACCATTTTCAATTTGACATTCAATATGTTTTTAATTTTAATAAAATTTCTCTAATTTTTATCATGAAATAAATATTATCATATATTTAATATTGATTCCGATTCTAAAATGAAATAAATGATTACAAAGAATTTTAATTTTGATTCCTAAGTAAACTAAATATATTATTAAATAAGTTATTTCGTTTCCAATTCTGTTTAATTATGATTCCAATTTTGATTCTGAATGCTAAACCAAACGGCCATTAACCTTATTTAAATTCAGAGATCGAGCACAAAGTTTGCATTCTTGTATTCAGCCAAAAGAAAAAAAAAAACAGTCTAGATTGATCAAGGTTTTTTCTTTTGGAAAAAGGCTAGTAAGTAAAAAATATTTTGTTATTGGAGAGTCATAATGAGCTGGCAAATAAGACTCACAGACTGAAAAAAACTATGTTTTAAAAAAGATCAATGAATTTTTTCACAAAAAAATTCTGAAATCAACAGAATAAAAATAACGTGTTAAATTTATATGCCAACTCCTTTTGTTTTCATGGTCAAAACCTTCAATAGTGGACCCGTTTACAAAGTCCAGTTGTGCAAGAGTACGTATAAAATGATTGGTGTAGAACGGAGAAAATACCCCAAGAGCGATAACCAACCAACCCTATCTCTACTCCAATAATTCTGATTAACAAGCAACTTCTTGTCATGGTGAAGCCCATGTGATCTAAAGATTTTGACTTTTTTTTTTGTTTTATATTTAATATGATAATATATTACCATATATTTTTGTATTTTATAATTTTTAGTTTGATATTCATAATTTTTTAATCTACGTAATATCATTTTCATTATAATAATATAAATAATGTTTCTTATTTATTATTATTATTATTATTATTATTATTTAAACTTTATTTTCATGGTTATTTAATATTTTAATTTGAAATTATATTAAAATTAGTATTTTACCATTTGCAATTTGAAATTTAATATTTTTTTAATTTTAATAAAATTTCTCTAATTTTTTTCATAAAATAAATATTATCGTATATTTAATATTAATTCTAACTTATTTGAACTAAAATAAATTATTACAAAGGATTTTGATTCCAATTCATGTGTAAACGAAATATGTTATGAAATAAGTTATTTCCTTTCTAATTTTGTTTGATTACGATTTTGATTCTGATTCCAAATCTTAAACCAAATGGCTCCTTAACCTTATTCAAATGCAGAGATCGAGCACAAAGTTTGCATTCTTGTATTCAGCCAAAAAAAAAAAAAAAAAAAAAGAAAGCCTAAATTCATCTGGGTTTTTTCTTTTGGAAAAAGGCTAGTAAGTGAAAAAAATTCTGTCAGAGTAGAGTCACAATAAGCTGGCAAATAAGATTCACAGACTAAAAAAAATTATTTTTTGAAAAAGATCAATGAATCTTTTCACGGGAAAGTTCCAAATTAAAAAAAAAAAATTTAACGTGTGAAATCCATATGTCTAACTCTTTTTTTACTTCTCCTCTGACTCATCTTTTCTGCTCGTAAAACCATGCTCTTTCTGTTCTCATACTTGGTCAAGACTTTCAATAATGGACCCGTTTACAAAGTCTAGTCGTGCAAGAGTACATATAAAATGATTGGTGTAGAACGGAGAAAATACCCCAAGAGCAACAACCAACCATCCCTATCTCTACTCCAATAATTCTGAATAGCAAGCAACTTGTCACGGCGAAGCCGATGTTATATAAAGATTTTGACTTTTCTTTTTTGTTTAGTTTGGGATAAAATCCAGCATCAACCTGTTAAAAAGAGTGTGTTTACCCCCCTGGGGGCAGATCGACGCATACATCTTTGGCTTCAGTGTTGTTATTGCCTTAACTCTTCATAGACTCGGTGACATAAGAGCCGTCATATATAATACGAAAGTTTTTTCACAATTCTTTATGAATTAATTTTTTTATTGATGTGTGAAAGAGTTTTTGTAAATTTTTTTTTAAAAAAATAAATTATAGGTGAACTTAATATTACTTTAAAATTTAGGAATTTTTGTGAAATTTTGTGAAAAAATTTCGTAATATTTATCTTTATTCGTGACATAATGAATTAACGAATAAAACTCTTTTAGATTAAACCTCCACGTCCAACAAAGCATTCAACCTTAAATCTACATAAAATCTTAAACTAGCAAGTGGGAAGACCATAAAAATTATAAATCATTTTAAATTTTTATATTTTGGTGATATAAAAATTTATACTCTTTAATACTTCACCAGCATCAGATAATTTATATTAGATAATGGTTTGGACATTGAATATGACATAATCTATGTCTGGAACAATTTTACCAATCTTATAAGATGTAAATTTTATCTATGAAATGACATTTTTTTCATCATTAAATCAGTTGCATAAGATATAAATGTTTGGTTCATGAGAATCTAACGCAGGAAAAATGAGACGGGAAAGAGACGCATTGCAATCAATGTTTTTTTTCTATTTTTTTTTTTATAATTAGACGTTTAATGTTCATAACAAAAAATAAAAGTATATTTGATTTTTTTTTCAAATATTAAGTATCTAATTATATATAAAAAAAAAAGTCAATTATAATGCGTCGATTTTATATCTCATTCTTTCCGCGTCCATCGGCATTTACCAGGTTCAATGATGCTAAGAAGGTATTGTGGTCCAATGAGAAATTGCATGGATCTAGGCAGCCGCGCAGTCAATTCACCTGAACGACCAGAAGGCTCTCATAACATGTGGCTCTAAGCTGTAGCCGGAGTACCGAGTCAAGTCTTCCTTGACTGGGAAGGCAATCTGAACGCCTCCCGCCCTTTTTCACTGTGGAATATCAACGGGTTCAGACAGTTGTTTCACGATTCGCAATGAATAATTGTCTTCTCACTTTTTTTTTTTGGAAAAAAATTGAAGTTATATTTGTGGAATGTAAGTATTTTTCCTTCAAGCTATTGGTGTATGGTAATACGAATGCTATTTAACTTGGTCTGAAAGGTTCGCAATAGGATATAACATAAATTCTTTTTTGAAATTTATGGCGGAAGCAGAGGGATGTGGATCAATTATGTCTTGGGCTTTAGAATTTATTGTGTGCGTATATATATATATATATATATATATATATATATATATATATATATATATATATATATATATATATATATATATATGTATAGTTCTTTTTCCGCTAGGACTTTAAGCTTTCGTCATTTTGTTGTAGTTTTAAATTCTCTATTATATTGTTCTTCACGTTAGTGGATTTCCTTATCTTTACCCATAATTTTTTTCTTAATTCGAAGTTTTTCACGTAGAATTTGTGTGTATTCTTATTTTCTTTTAGTTGTCTATCGTATTATTTTTCGTAACACAAGCTTAGTTCCTTAGTCTCAACTTGAGCATGCAAAAATCTGAACAAATTGTTTTGTAAAATTTTTCTTCCCCAATTCAGTCAAACATATCTTAGATTTTTATGTGGGAAACTGATCAGTTAATTCTTGAACTTTGACAACTAAGAATTTTCTAGGCTGGAGAGAAATTAAACATGTGGCTTACTACAAATAACTAACTAGATTTGGTTTTTGAAGAATACAGTAATAATGTATCAAATAAATTTTACACCTATGGCCTAATATTATTTAGATGTATAACGTGCTATTCGTTAATAAAGGACCCTTGTTACCAGTTCTAAGGTCTAATTAAGTTTTTTGCCAAGACGTATTACATGACAATGACAAAGATTAACAATTTTCACTTTTTTTCTTTTCTTGGTGGTACATCCAAGGAAAATGAAAACAAAACAAAGCAGTTATCGCTGGCGAACAAAGCTCCGTGAATATCCCTCTTTAATAGAACTTTTAAACCCGGGGGCAGTCATTAAGAAGAACTGTGTCATTCGTCAAATTAGCATCTATTTTCGTTTAAAAAAAAAAAAAAGTGCTATCTTCCCTAAAATGCCGTATGAGCACTTGCTAAATGATGACCAAAAGTGCGTGGATTGTGGACCAAGGCCGAAGGTGCTTAAAAGTAAGCTTTGGGCCAACTGGCAGTCTTGAAATGACCAGGCCACCCAGAACTTGTAACTGTGGAAATTTCTCAACTGCTTGGACGTGATTCAATCCAAAGGAGACCCAAGAGATCATCTTTTGGGTTTGTCGGTTTCACATTTTCTAGCGGATTTTCCTTAATTTTCCAGATTATTATACAAGAGAAAAAGTAATCCCAGTTGTCAAATTTTAATTTGATCCAGGTTTTTCCTTTGGTGGATTAATGGTGTAATACAATTTGTTGTTCCCCTTCAATTCATGTGGCCTAACATAATCTTGGTTCCAAAATTTTAGCTAAATGCCCATCTCTTTCATTTAAGCTCACATTTTGCATGAATTTATAGGGGCAATTGAACTAGTTGCCTAGAGGAACTAGTTTACCAGTACTATGCCAAAAAAAGATTAGGAGTTTGGTCTCTTTTAAAATTTCTCTTAATTATAGTATAGACTTTGATCATCTCTTAAAAAAAAAAAAAGGATCAATTTCAATATGCACAAAAGGTTAAGAAAAGTAAAGTTAGGTGCATATAACACATTTTCAGATTTCTCAATGTGAGTTCTCTGTTACATTTAAGTGTCCTTTCTTTTGCATGAATTGCAAGACTTGGAAAAAGAGAAGTTTCACATCAAAACCTCTCTAACAAAAGTGTAAATGAGACAAATAAAATTGAACCAAATTGAATTGGTCTTTTATCGAGCTCAATTTCAAACTTTTTGTAAACAGATTGTTTAATTTTATACTATTAACAAAATTAAATAAAGTTATAAAAATTATTTCTATAAACAAAATTAAATTATTAGAAATGATTACTTTAATAAAATTAAATAATTAAAAAATAAAAGTCTATTTTCAATGTATAATTATAAATATGACAGAGTATCTCAAATAAATATCGTAAATATATTTTACTTGCATCATAAACAATATTTTTTAAATAAATTTAAGACAAACCTAAATAATTTTTAAATAAATTGTTCACAAATTTTATCAACTCAAATTTAACTTTGTTAAAGTTTGATTAAATTATTAAATGAACTTTCATACTGAACTTTAAAAGAATTTTTATTGAATTGAATCACTGAACTTTTTCTACTTTTTCTTGTCCGATATTGATTTATTTACACACCTAATTTCCTAATCATTTACACACCTGTTTCCTAGTCGCTCTCTTGCCTTAAAGCAAAAAATTAATGCCTCCAACAATAATTTTTCACTCCAAAAATTTGCGTGCAACCACGGCAACAAATTAATAATAAAGCCAGGAGGATCAAAATGCCAACTTTGGATGCGCAGCCCAACATAGAACTAGCTAGTTAAGAGTTTGATTTTTTTTTTTTTTTTTTTTGAGCTAGATAATATCTACCGAGTGTTGGTAAACTCAACCAAATCACTAATCCAAAGCATCAATTTCAAGCCCAAGTGTCCACTGGTTTAGTTCATTACATTAGTAATAAGGCAAACCAGGACCAGTAAAAATATTATTCTTTAAAACAACAATTTCAGAGCAACGATTACAAAATAAAATGAAAACAGATGGTAAAAGAAAGCACTAATATACTCCTTTTAAATCACTCTCCTAAACCCAATTGTTTGACATGTAAAATCCATTGATCGCATAATTATGTACAGAATGACAAACATAGCCAAGTCGCCGGCCATTGCTAATGCAACATGGAGACAAAAGATAATAAATAAAACAACGAAACGTTACCAACTGATATGCAACAAGCAGTATTGAATAAAGTCTTAGAACCTAAAAATTTACCAAAAAACTCAAACTAGCAGGTGAAGAAGTTAAGAGTATTATAAGTGATGTCAAATCCTTACATTTATGAGTTTGTAACACAAGAAAATACTGAATTGAAACGGGTCAAACGGCGAGCAGAAGTAAAACAAGCTCTGATACTCAAATAAAGTCTTGGAACCTCAAATCTACCAAAAATTTCAAGCTAGTAGATGGCAAAATCAAAAGCATTAGAAATCATGTCAGACCTTAGTATTTTATCAATATGAGATTTTATATCCTTTAACAGGCAAGAAGAAAGTGAAGATCATTTCGTAGACCATGCAATCTTATTGGCGCAAATACCAACCAGAATAATTCAGCAAAAGAAACACAAGGCGGCAAATAAAATATCATTCATAGAAAGCACTTGTGACATGGACTGCTGGACCTCTGGGTTCTTCCACACAAAAAGAAAAAACAAAACCCATAAAAAACGATGCACACGATCTCATTATCAGATTCTTGTAAGTGGTTCTAAATGTAAAATTTGTGATGAACTCATAAGCAAACTTCAACAAGTTTGGATTCATGGAACAATATATGTACAACTCTGCTGGAAAGAGATCAAACCCAAAACGCGCATCCATCTCAACAGACTATCCTAAATAGCGAGATTGTAACACGGAAACCATGTGGATGTGCTCAACGCATGAGCCTACATGGTTGAAGAGAAAAACAAGGACAGTGCACCTTCACTAGATCAACAGGGTATGTTCGGAAACAGAAGCCAGTCCTTGCATCAACCTAACGATTTCTGCTGTATCATCCAGATAATACTTTGCCTTACTTGGTTTTTGATAGATTGTGCATGCAAAAACTTCTGCCCTTGGAGCAATTGATGGGCCTGCCATGGAACTTGTAATAACCTCAAACATATCTTCATCAGATCGGTCATCTCCAATACAAAGAACAAAATCTGGTGACATTCCCTTCTCTTGCATGGTGGAAAGCAGACGTTTAGCTACAAGCCCCTTGCTTACACCCTGCGCATAGACAGCTTTATTAGCACTCATTTGGAGGAGATAAAAGCACCGCAGGGACGTTTATATTTGGTTTATTGGCTGCTCTTTGTCATGGAGTATGTTTGAAAGGATGCCAGAATTCTTAACTGAATTATCAAATCATCCTACCTCAATTTCTCCGCTATGATCAACTATAATATCCTATCAACTCTTTAAACATCAACAAATAAAAGAACTACCGAAGTACTGTACGCGTAATGTCTATAAATAAAACAATGGAGGCTGACTTGATTTCAAACTTATATAGCTTGATATTGGTGAAATATACAAGCCAAACCTCGTCGCAATTTTTAATGTTTTCTTCCACTGAGGTGTGTGTTTGCTGATTATTTCATCCGATAAAATGGACATCTAGAAAAAGAGAGTAAAACGGGCTTTTGCACATCAGAATAAGTTAATGCTCCGGTCCTGAAACACTATGCACAAGTTGAATCAATCTCAAAGTAACAGCAATTTGCCGGTGGAGCATTTGTTCAGTTGTTTCTTTTGATTGTTATACTATTAAAACCTGTAAACTACTGATGTAATGCAATCCAAAACAATCTAGCAGTGCTTTTAACAAAAATTTCTCCAGACGATCTAGTGACATTATGATTATGTCATTAGTCCTGACATGAGAAGGGAAAATAAATAAAATGATATTGTGACGACAAAAAGAAATATATGGTGCAAACCTGAGGTTTGACCTCCACTATATTCTGGCCACTCTTGACAGTAACAGGTTCATTAGCTAGGACACTTTCAAGATGATCAAGAAGTTCTTTAGCTTGACATGAACCAAAATCTGGATCTGCATCCTCATAACACCACACTAAAGCAGTTTCCTTATCCTCTATAGTGGATCCATCGGTTGTTTCAGTGTAAAGCTTCATCACTGGCTCTGCAATCTGCTTCCAACTTGTGTCTGCTGCAGAAACACATGTCTCCCATTCTGCATCTCGCGTTAGCCTAACATAGTATTTTGAACAATTCCAAGTTAGCCACACAGCAGGCTCACATCCCTATATATTAAGAGTAATCAGTTTCAAGATTAAGCATTTCACCTCAGAAAATAACCATGCTCTGCAGCTAATCCTAGCTTCTCACACTGAGAAAACCATTCACCAAGTGTATTGCGGCTTTTAGCACTCACAAGGAAAACCATGTTGTTATCACAACTGCACAAGCTTCTTAAGATTTCGATGGTTTTCGCAGATGGGCTTTTATCAATTGAAGCTTGGGGCATTAGAGTACCATCATAGTCCAGAAGAATTGCCCTGGTTGTCGTCCTCTTGTAAGCTGAGACGATGTGCTCCATCGATAGCTTCCTGAAATTTGGATCAAGTGCTACAACTCTGAAGCTTAAACCAAAACCAATACCCCAGCACCTCCTCCTTGCATGATCACGGCATGTCCTCTCTAGATCCTGGAGAAAGCTACGTGCCCAATATCCAACATCATGTGTGCTAACATATCTATAATGCTTCTCATGTCGAAGTTGTTTTTCTGGCTCAGCCATATCCAGTGCACAGTCCATAGCATCAGCCACTGCATCAATGTTCCAGGGGTTTACTCTAATTGCTCCACTCAGAGATGGAGAACACCCAATAAATTCAGAGATAACCAACATCCCCTTCTTTTGAGTACTCAACTCTAGTCCCAAAACCCTGTCTAATCGCTCATTCCCTTGACGACTAATTACGTATTCATAAGGGATGAGATTCATTCCATCCCTCACAGCAGTGACCAAGCAACACTCTGCAACAACATAATATGCAACCTTCTCATAAAACTTGAGCGGAGCTTCAATCAGAACAATTGGGTCATATCCAGGCTTCCCAAACGTTTCGTTGATTCGTTTCACAGTTGAGTATGTCTCATCCTGGACTTCTTTGACATCTTTTCCTTTACCCCTTGCTGGGTTTGCAATCTGCACTAACACCACCTTCCCTTGCCACTGGGGATGCTGCAGAAGTAACTGTTCCATTGCCAGCAACTTCAAACTTATACCCTTAAAAATGTCCATGTCATCCACACCTAGCAACATTGTCCTACCTTGATCACAGTACTGCTTAAGAAGTTCCGCTACCTTTGCTTCTGTCTCTGGCAGGCTCAGCACCAACTGAAGCTGACCCATATGTATACCAACAGGAAGAATTTTGATGCTCACAGTCCTACCAAAGTACTCAAGGCCCATGTATCCTCTCTTAGATTCATAGGTAAGGCCAAGCATTCTACTACAGCAAGATAAGAAATGTCTTGCATAGTCAAAAGTATGGAACCCAATCAAATCCGAATTCAACAGTGCTCGAAGAAGCTCATCTCTAACAGGCAACGTCTTATAAATCTCCGAGGAAGGGAATGGACTATGGAGGAAAAACCCAAGTTTCACCTTGTTAAACCTCTTCCGTAAGAATGTAGGCAGCAACATCAGATGATAGTCATGTACCCACACGAAATCATCTTCTGGGTTAATCACTTCCATGATCCTATCAGCAAATATCTTGTTTACTGAAACATATGCTTGCCACAAGGAACGATTAAACCTACCACCGAGATCCGGAGACAAAGGCAACATGTAATGAAATAAAGGCCACAACTGCTGCTTACAAAAACCGTGGTAGTACCTGCTAAAAAGATCCGGCGGGAGAAATGTTGGTACACATTTGAAAGTCTCTAAAAGAATTTGTGAGACCTCATCTTGTTCACTCGGTCGAACTTCTTCCCTCAAACAGCCGACATAGATAACCTCAATCTCATCATCTCCTAATCCATCTTTCAACTGAAGAAGCAGTGAATTTTCATCCCAAGTGAAAGTCCACGACTTGCTACCATCTGATTTCCTCTGTGCCCTTATTGGCAGCTGATTGGCAACAATTATGATTCGGTCCCTCTGACCAGAAGAAGATGAGGGGTCAGAGCACACACTCTCAGATGGGTCATCGTCTAGATCGGATATTATGCCGGCCACAGTCATAATCCGCGGAATTCGCCTGCTCATGCGACCAAACGACGGAGACTCACCTGAGACAAGCTCCAAAAGGTTTGAATATGATTTTGATACCATCGTTTGTTTGTTGTTGACCCCTTTCAACCAAACCTAGCTAAAGAAAAACTGTTATGTTCCCACTTTGGCCAAGAAAGTTCTCATCTAAACAACACCCTTGCAAGAATAAAAGATACCCAATTTTGCTTTTTCCATAGAAAACAAGCTAAGTGGTTGGAAACTAAGAAACCAACAGCAAAAGGTGTGAAATGCAAATCAAGATGCAATCTTTTCAGGAAAGAAGGATAAAGCTTGGACAAGTGAGAGAATTAGTTGAACATTTGACAATGAAAGTGTGAGTAAAGAAAGCAACCAAACCTGAAATTAACTTTACATAAAGACCACTCAATTTCAAAAAACAAACAAAAGAAAAAAAAAAGTGGACAAAACATCCAAACCAAGCATAGTTCAAGAAATTACCAGTCTCTTGCAAAACGGAACTCCATGAACTCACACACAACAATGAAAACGAATAACAGAGGAAAGATGCAAATTTTTAGTGATCTGTCCGAATATCAACCTTATAACGCTTTAGTTTTCACTCTCTGTTGAACAGAAAAATGATATACTATTAATTATCATTAAATTTTTTTTTGAACAGTATTAATTATCATTAATTAATGCCATATAAAAATCACATTTAAATTCAAACTTTCTGTGGGTCAACAAATATTTCTTATATTAGTTCAAAAAAAAAAACAGATATTTCTTATATAGTTTTCTTTTTTATATTCCAAGCGGAAGCCAATTAACCAAATGTGAGCCGTCTGATGGGATGATCCAACGGTGCATAGTAAAAGGAAGATGTGCGCTAGGCGAACGGTGGAAAATTATCTTTGGTTCTTATCCCTCATTCCAATCTTGGAGATGAGGACTCCGCCACGAGTCAACATGTTAGGTGGGTCCCATCGAGAGAAATGCCACTGAGTGAGGGCTTTTTGTTTTGTTTTGTTTTTTTTTAATTTTATTATTTATTCTCTAGTATGATTGTAGGTTTGATGGTACCAACATAATTATATTATTTATTAAAAAACATTTAATCAAATTTTTTTGTTTTAAATTTAATTAATTAATAATTTATATTATTTTAATTTTATTTAATGAATCCTATTAATTTTTTTTATTTGAAGTCTAATTAGAAGATATGAAAAATAAACATAGACAACATGAAAAAATTAATAACTTTTTTGAAACAACCCTAAATATATATAATATTATCTTAATTATTATTTTAAATATATTTAATTCAACATTAAACCTTACTTAAAAAAAAAATCTTGCATAATCACGCTATGCTTCGGTTTTCCATTTTTCCTTAAACAACAGTAGCTGTGGACGTTGAATGTCACGTGGCCTACTCCTATTCGCTTTTTGACGGCTCCTCATAGGCCACCTGTCGAAATATACAAGCTCGAATGTGGCATACGACACCCGCCTTGCTCGTTAATTTTTTATTTAAATGGAAAGAAAGTAAATAAAAAAAAATAAAAATAATACAGTAATAATAATATTATAATTAATAAAAAATAATTATTAAAAAATTATTAAAAAAATAAATAATAATTTATAAAAAAATAAAAATTAATTATTTAAATTAATAAAAAATAAATAAATAATAAATAATAATTATTTCTTTTTCCTTTTCTTTCTCACGGGCATCCAAACAGAGCATAAAAGTTTTTCGATTAATTAGCTGGTGTTGTCAGTGTTTAGCTAGCCAATTCCTATCGTTTAGACATCAAAACTGTTTCGAAAGTTCAAATAATTTAGCATTAGGAGTTATTCAATTTTTGTGTATGTGAAAAATAGGCTTAATATAAAAATTAATTTGTTAGAAAATCCGATTCAAGATTTTAAAAATAAATATTTATAATAATGATTTGAATTTTTATTTAAAAATTTTAGACTTTAATTTTAAAAAAGATTATAATATTTATGAGATAAAAATAATTAATTTATTGTGTACTTTACATTTTAACAAACATTGTAATAATTAAAAAAAAAGAACCTTTGAAGTGGGAGTTTATTGGAAACTTTTAATAAACCAAATGATCGGTCAAAATATTATGGAAAAGCTAATCTATTAAAAGGTAGATAAGCTAAAAAATTGAAAACAAATGGAATCTATGCAAGATAACGGGAATAAAAAAACAGAGCAAAAAGATAAGGACAATAATTTCAATATAAATATCGAATATAATAATAAAAGAAAATAAAATACATACCTCACGAAATATCAGCCGACACAAAGGGGTTTCAGAAACAGCTGGACGTCACATTAACTTATCCACCACGTCATTACGGTGGGACCTACTCTCTATCTAATAGCACTACATTAACTAATTAATTAAAATTGAATAATTAATGAAATTGAAATAATTAATTGAATAATAACCAAAAAAATTGAATAATTAATGAAATTGAAATTAAAAAAAAAATTCATTGCAAAGTTTAAGATAATATCTTATTTTTAAAAAATTTAATAATTTAACAGTACACAAAATTTTATTATTAAATTATTATAATTCAAATATTATTACTTAATATTTCTTTTTTTTTGGTCGAGACTATTTAATATATCTTTATAAAAAAATTAATACTAAATAATTTCATATAAATAATAATAAATAATTATGTGATTTTATTTAATAATATTTGATAATTTTTTTATTTTAATTTTTTTTATAAATTTAATTGAAAGACTCATATTATTTTTTAATTACTTTAATACTATGTAAATGAAATTATCAAATTATATTTTTTTAGCCACATTTGAAAAGAAGTGCAATGGATACAGATAAATTTAGACGGTCAGATAATAAAAAATATATTAAATTTTAAAAAATAAAAAATAAATAAATTATTTAATTAATTATATATTTTATTAAGTGTACCTAATAAAACTCAAAAAAAAATAAAGGGGATAAGAAGCTTGTAGGCACATTGGGGTCGTAGGTGGGGACAACACGAAAACCAACACGTGGTAAGGCAGAAACTTTTGTCAGAAAACAACAAGGGGCAGAACTAAGAAAACGACGCGGCAAAGCCGGCAACGGGCCATCGCATTTGCACTATTTCCCATCGTGAAGATAAGGTTTTCCTTTCTTTGTTTTTTTTTTTGGTTAAAGATAAGGTTTTCCTTTTGAGGCTTTAGACAAGTCTGTGGCTGCAGTCCATGGAAACAGCTGGTGGGCTTACTGGAGGATCATTGCGTGCGTCAGATTAAGGAAGCGGCCGATGATAGAGTTGCCAAATCCAACGGATGGGGGCAATCACGATGTTGCTGCGTTTGGCAGCATTGGCAGATATTTTCAGGCGGGCTTTATTTGGGGATAAGAAAGTGACAACATGATGAAGCAGGTAAAGGGGTAGTGACACACGCCGATGTAGTGTAATGGTCTTTTTTTTTTTTAAAAAAATTAGAGATCAATTAATAATAAAAAAGATATGAATACAAAATTTGAAAATCAAACTCTAAACTTAATAGTTGGAAGAGTTTGTCTCCAATCATTGGAGCGAAGGCTGCCCCCTCCAATGTAGTGTAATGTACTAAAACATGTTTTGATCAAAAGAAAATATAGGCCGTTGAATAGCCTGCGCGTTCCTCGCACAGCTTCCACTGCGTTGCGACGTAAAAAGCTTTTGTGCGAGTCAAGTTGAATAAATGAATGCAATCATATTGTTTTTGTTTTTTCGTGTGAGTTCCATATTTTTTTATTTCTTCCTTTTTTTTTTTTGTTACGGAATGCAGTAAATTCGTTTAAAAAAAGAAATTTAACTTATTAGTCATTAGAATGTATTCTAAAGAATCAAATTTCATCTAAAAATGAACTGAAATAAAATAAAAAATTGAATTATATTACTCATTTTAAAACATAAAAAATTATAACCCTACTTTAGTACATTATAACGAATCAATAAACAAATTTGAAACTAATTTTGGCACATCCCGTTCAATTTTTCACAATGCTTTTTGGGAAGATTTTCTTATTTAATAATGAGAGTATTTTTGGATTAATTTGAAGTCAACTGAGACTACGGTCCTGAGAAATGAGAGAAATCTTGGTGGATTAATTTTTGGCCTATCCCGTTTCTTGGGATCCATTCCAGGCGGTAAGGTGGAAAAATTAAAAGGGAATTTTTCTCTTAATGGCTAAGTTAAATTAAAAGCGTAGACGTTTTTTTTAGAGATTAAATCGTATTAATAAGAAATATATTTCTTTGGTGACCAAGTAAACTTTTTACATTGACTCCTATAAAAAGAGATCAATTAGTAAATGTGTCGGATAAAAAGAGAGGGAAGGTGAGAGGAGTAAAGAGAGGAAAGGAGAGTAGAAAGAGTCAGACCAGACGACGGATGTTGGTTTGAATATAGTCTTTCGTGATATTTTTGGTGCCTTTTAGTGTAGTTTTTGGATAGTCTATTGAGATGTGAGATGAGTGTAAATGAGATTTGAATTTGAGTAACAGATATAGCGTTTCTAGTTATATACGGTGTATTACTCACATAATAATAGATAATATTCTCTCCGTAGTTATAGGTAAGTTACCAAATTGCGTAAATTTTTGTATATGCTCTTTTAACTTTATTTCCATTATTTTGTATATATGCGTGTTGTAATTAGATCGTGCTTCTTACGGATGAGATGAAAAAAATTTCAACACCTTCCAAACAGACAAATCTTGTAAGAACATCATTAAACAATTACGATTTTGCTTGTCTTTTTGAACGGAAATGTAGGGCATAAAGATCCGATGGAAATTTTGCAAGATGGGAAAAAAAAAATCCAACAAAATGAGATATAGAAATTAGGTACAATACAAGTATTGTGATTGAGAAATAAGTGAAGAAAAATATTAGGTGATAATAAAATAGTAATAAAGTAATATTGACAATTGAAAGGTTGAAATTTAAAACATGAAAAAAGAAATAGATAAGCTCTCGGAAAAAGAAAATATAGAGAAGAAAAAATTCTAGGTAACAACAAAAGGACAAAAAAGTGATATTCACTGTTGAAAGATTGAAATTTAAAAAAAAAATGTTAAATATCATTTGTTAAATTACGTGACAATTTTATTAGTATTTAAAGTTAAGTTCGAAGTAAAACTCTATAAAAGAAATTCTCAAATTTCCACAAAAATGCGTAAACTTTGTAAAATCCACTAGCGGTTTTCTTTTATTTGTAAGGAAAAAGAAAACACTGGAAGAATGGAGACAAATTGGAAACTGTGGTGTTGCTGGTGATTCCAATAACCAATGGGGATAAAGGTTAAAGCAACGAAATTAATTAAAATCAAGTTTTTGCTTCGACCAGACTAAGGATAGTAGCCCGTCAGCCCCATCAATATGACCACATGCATCGTGCAGCCTAACTGATTAATTAAGATGGTTTTGCTAAAATTCAAGACCATTTTGCTGAAGTTGAAGATTCAATTATAAAATTATGAATTTGGAACTTTATAACTTTATGTAGATTTATGCTTCATTTGCACGGTTTCTATTGTTTTGTCCATTATGTTTTTTTTTTTTCTCTTTGCATTTGCTAAATGTATGTTTGATTCTACGCATATTTAGTTGTGGATGATGACTCTTGTTAGATATTGAACAATATGCTCCTTCATAGATTCAGTGTAGCAACTCAACTTACTGTATGATGCGCTCAATACAATCTTCTTTGGTGGGACTGTGTAGTGCCACTACTGTTTTCCAAACAAAAAAAAAAAATAATAGAGCTTAGATTTTCACATCTATGCATTAATTTTTTTTAAGAAAAAAACAAAGGGTTTTACATTAATGTACGTTATTAATGTTGAAGTTAAAATGACTACTAGTTCTAATGGATTAAAAAAAAATATTAAAGTTAAAATATATAAAGATTGAGTCTCTTCTTCTATTGCTGAGATATTAATTCTGTGAAAGAGACTTGTCTCTTCTAAGTTTTAAGGTATTTTTGAGTGGTTTTTTCAAAGAACTTTTCCTCTTCTTAAACTTTATGTAGTTACATCTCAACCCACCCTCTTAAATTCTCATCGAATTTTTATGGCACTTTAACAAGCAATTAATAGCTATGTGTGAGAATGTCATAATTTTCAATCAGTTTAAGAGGGTGTTTGGCTCTACTTTTGGGGGGTTTGCTTGTCAGTTTGAAAAAGTTGGGATATAGGTGTTCGGTAAAGTATTTGAAGGAGTTGCTGATTGTTGATAAGGAGTCTAATCAGCTGTTATTTCAAAAAGTAAGTTAGACCTATTTTTTAGAATCCTCAGTTGCTAATACAATTATTGGGACCAAAATAACCCATTTTTACTTTTGTTTTACGTTGCTCTTCGTGCAGTCGCTCTTCACACGTCACTATCCTCTCTGCTTTGGTGCTTCTCCACTGATCGCCTTCATCACTTCTGCCCCTTCTCATCTACGATTTAGGAGCGTGAGTTTGTTACCTTCATCTCTTTCTCTTTTTTCGTCATTCTCTGGCTTGATTTTTTTTCTCTGGATTGCTTCTTCACATTTGCTTTTTTTTCTTTGGACTCTATCATGGGGGTGCTAGTGGTTGTTTCTAGCAAATCTTGTTTGTTGAATTTTATGGGTTGCTTTTTTACTTTTTTTTCTTTGGCATTGTTCTACGCAAGAAGCAAGTTACATTGGTTCACCAATTGTTTTTATTTTTTTCATGTGCAAAAACCCCTATAATGATTGACGTTTGTTGTGTTGTACTTGAGAACATGCTGGATGCATCAAAGCTTGTTATATCTTTTTATGCTATTTGAGATTGTTGGATGACATGAGATCAGTTTCGAACTTTTTGTTGAATTAGTAGTCTTGTTTCTTCTAGTGGCTGCAAAATACTCTAATTTGTAGGCCTTCCTTAATGGGGTAAAATTTTCCTTTTTCGTTTATTTGATTTATAGTCTTGGAAAGATGGTTGCATCTTGCATGTCAATATCTATTATCTTCTACATGATGAATGTGCTGAAAATGTTTTTACTTTACTAATATCTCATTAGAGGTGGGGAAAACAACTCAAGCATATGATAACTGTTTGGTTTTGAATGCTTTTTTTCCTTTTACTTTTGGTACTTGTTTCTATAGGTTGATCAGATTCAGATTAACTGGCCATAACTATTTCAAGGGTTGAAGTCTTGAACTCCTAATTAAGTCGCAACCAATAATTTGTCATTACCTCGTAAGATATGGGGCTTCCAAAGTTATCCTTTTTCCTTTGGTTTTTATATATAATATGGCATTAGTTTTTCACAAAAAAAAAAAGTGATTTATGAGGATTGGAAACTGCTGCTTTAGTTGTTCAAGTAGTATAGTAACAAAGTCTTTTTTATAGGTTGCAGTGTTACAAGTACTATTTTTAAGCAGGTAGGCAGTGCATATCTGAACTATAGAGTCCTGCACTTTTATTGGATTTACAAGGGTGTCTGTGTTTAGATAAGTTAATTGATAAATAGTGGATTTTACTATAAATGTTTGTTGATTTGACAGGACTATTTGAGATTTATCTGAAAAAACATACAGGAAAAGTTGTAGATACATGTTTTTTTTTTTTTTTTTTTTTTGTAGATGTTTTAATTTGCAGTGGTTGGCTCTTTGAACTCACATGCTAAGATTTGATGCCTTCTCCAGGAAAGAATACTGTGATGCTTTGTCTTCAAATTTATGTTTTTTTTTTTGAATTGCCAATCAATAGGGACTAATAAATGAACACTAATTACAAGCCCAAATTCTTTATTAACCAATCCCTTTTACAGAGGGTACGCATACATATATGTGAATGCGAGCAAGCACATAGAAACCCCACACCTATTTCCCCTACAGAAAAAATAAGCATGCTCAACTTGGAAATGTAAGCTTTGATATCGTCGAATAGACTTCATGACTATTTTAGTGCTACTAAAAACACAACTATGAACTATGTAGCGAAGCTCTTAAAGTAGAAGGGTGATATTTTCTCTCTTAATAATTAAGAAAAGTTTACTATTTATGCATTTTATTCATCAAAAGAAAGTTAGAAATAAGTTATGTTGCCATTTTTGATATATGACACTTATATAAGAGTATATAATTTCTTTGATTATTTCTAAACATTAATTTTCTTGAGCCTTTTTGTTGGCCCCTTCTGCATATTTAAGTGTTGGGTTAAATTTAATTATTTGATTGAAAGATGAGAATTTTTCTTTGTTGATAACTCATTTTCATTTTCGTTTTTTTGGCTAATCCATTAATTAAGTTAAGTTCCTTAGGAAGGAGTAACATAATTATTCTTTTTTTTTCGATCTACATTGAAAAGCAACCATGATTTTAGGACTCTAAAAATGGTTTTGAATTTTATTCGATGATGACTTGTAAATGACAATTTGAATTGGAGGCATTTTTTCTTGATATATGGTATTGGAAGGGACAAAACCCAAAAATGGAATTTTGAAAGAGATGTATATAATCGAATGAAAACCCCTGGAGAATTAAACTACTAAATTTTCTTTTCACCAAAAGTTTATAGGATTGCAGAACTCAAGGCTTAAAAGCAAAACAAGCCATCCAATACATGGGATAGACATTTATAGGATTCCATAAAGAATTGAATATTTTAACAAAGCATATCCATGGACACAATAAGTTGATTTGATTCCTTCCCTTTTGTTTTGCAATTATTGTTTTTTCTCTTTTATGCAATTTATAATTTAGTAGGCTATATACTTTTCCTGAATGTCATTTTGCTTGAATGTTGTTTTATTATTTTTGTGCAACCTTTTGTTGGTTGTTTACTTATTTTTGCATGACAAAAGCAAAAAAATGCAAAATTTTCTTGTATTGGGTGCATGTATATTATATAGACCTTTTTTTTCCACCAAAAATTCCCAAATATAGATTGCAAAATTTTTTGTCAACTCTCTTTAGTGTTTTAATACAAGGGTCATATTTTTTTTTTTCCTTTTAATCATTCATAGTTATATTATTGAACTTAATTAGATGAGTGAGAAGAATGAATTAAGTAAAGGTGAGACAGTTGCAAGAGTTGTATGGATTGATACTGAGTTTGAATTATTTGTGGATTTGTGTGTTCTAGGCACTTATGAAGGTAAAAAAAAAGTGGTGGTGGGTAGGGAAAGAAAGGATGGTTATGGTTGGAAAGTCAAATGAAGGCTACTGGAGAAAAAATCAGCAAAGAACAAATGAGACACAAATGGGATTGGATGAAGTCACAATAGATACAATGGAAAGAATTGATAGGAAAGCATACTGGCTTGGGGTGGGACCCTATAAAAAAGATAATTGTGGCGATGAACAATTTTGGGCTGACAGAATTCAAGTAAGTCCACTATATTGCTTATTACTCCATTTTTTCTTGTCTATTTACAATTAACTCATATTTTTTTAAAATAATTAAATGAAGGAAAATCCAGCTTTTGCAAAGCTATGACACAAGGGAATTGGCGAGGAGCTCTATTCCAAGAATGATATCATGTTTATGGGTACTGTAGCAACTATAGAATATGGATATGTGTCATTATCCAAAGTTTTGCCTTATGATACTGATAATGCAAATGATAATGATATTGGACTTATTGAAAAAATGACAAACTTGGAGGAGGACTTTGAGGAGTCTTTGAATAATATGTTGCAAGAAATTATTGGGTCAGGAACTTCTTCTTCCTAAGCCACTTATGCAAATGTTCATCTAACAGAAAATGGTGGTTCAACAACTCAAGAGAATGCTAAGAAACAGAAGAGGAAAGACAATGTTGATTCTCAACAGAAGAAAGGCAAGAAAAATGACACAGATGAGAAACATCAGTCAAGTGCATTATTTTTGTCTGATTCAGTTAAAGAGTTGAAAACAAGTATAGATATGAGAACCTCAGCCATAAGAGAGACTTTTGGGGATCGACCGGGTTGCAGTATTGCAGAAGTGATGGAAGATGTTCTTATTCTGCCAAAAGTTATGGACGAAGATGAGTTGAATCTCTTTTGCACAATTTTGTTTGAGAGCAAATAAAAAAAAGAGATGTACATGACTCACAAAACTACTGAAATCAAAGATAAATGGTTGCAATTTAATTACACTCTTTGGCAAAATGGATTATTGAAGAATAGCACATAATAGAGTGACTCATCATTGAATTAGAACTATTAATTGAGGAAGTTACTTTTGCCATGAATAACTTTTTGTTGCTTTGATTTGACTAATTTTTTTATGTTTTTGGAACAAGTATATTTTGTTTATTTCATTGGAACTTTGCTTTGTTTGAATATAAATGGTTACTTTTTGTTTAGTATTTTTTTATTTATTTGCTTTATTGTTATACTATAATGACATATATTTATTTTTTCTTTCTTCCTATAAATCATGGATGTTGTCCAACAATTGGTCATCAACGAAGGAGATGAAACCTAAGAAGCAATCATTTGTGTAGTTTAGAGTGTCTGTTAATATTATCAGTTGTCTATTCACAAGGAACCTTGCATGGATTTATTTCATACAGGACTAATATGATTGCTAAAAATTACATGAGGAAATAAAAAGCGATGTTTGAATATGTTTAGGATGGATAAAGACATTTTGATTAGTCTCTCTCGTGACCTGGAGGTTAATTATGGACTACAAGCTTAAAAAAGAATGACAATTCTGGAAAAAGTAGCTATGTTTTTATATACTTTGACTTTAGGAGCTTTAAGTAGACAAGTACAAGAACAGTTTTAACACTTAGGCGAGACAATTAGTCGCAATTTTCATAAAGTAATGAAAGCGATGCTAAAGCTTTCAATTGACTTAATACAACCTAAAGATCTATTTTTTCAGACCATTCCTACAGAAATTCTTAACGATACAAAATATATGTCACACTTTAAGGTAATTCTTGAGCCATGCATTTTGCTAGTTAATAATTATTTTGGTCCAATAACTTTTTTTTTATTTTTTTGGGCTTACATTAATCATATTTTTTTCATGGCATTTTTTTATATGTTTATGATTGCTTTCAATTAATCACTTTTTTTAAGGATTGTATTAGAGTTATTGATAACACTCATATACTTGCATGTGTGAGCGAGGAAGACCAAGTACAATTTATTGGTTGAAAAGGAATTCCAACTCAAAATATTATGGTTGCATATAGTTTTGATATGTAGTTCACATTTGTAATGGCAAGTTGGGAAGGTATGATGGACGACTGTTTCAATATGCTCTCAATAAAAAAAATGTAAATTTTCCAAAGCCACCTCCTGATATGTGAAATCTTTTTAGTTGAGTAATAGTGGATATTTAATTTAGTCTTTTTATCTAACTTCAATTTATTTTCTAATTTGATAGGAAAGTATTATTTAGTAGATGCTAGATATTCTTAAATAGAAGGATTTTTGGGTCCATATAGAGGGACAAAATATTATTTTCAAGAATTTCAGCGTAGTGACAAACCAAAAGGATTAAAGGAAACATTTAATCACTGGCATTCGTCGTTTCAAAGTTGTATTGAACGATCATTTGGCGTTTGGAAAGCTACATGGAAGATGTTGCGAACAATGCCTTCATACTCATTTAACACACAAAGAGATATAGTGGTGGTGACAATGACCTTGCACAATTATATTCGAAGGCAAACTACAACAGATCCCGCATTTGTAAGATTGGATCGAAATCCAGATTTTATACCTCGCAATATCTTTTCAGGTGCAGAAAACTCTCAAAACTGTAAAAGTTATCAAACGAGCATGACAACTCAAATGGATGATTTATGGAATCAAATTGCTGCTAGTTTAATGAATGCAAAACAACAAAATTAGAATTTAGTTTACAATAGTTGAATTATACATTATTGATTTGTTCAACTGCATTTATCTATCTTTTAAATTCTTTAATAAATTAAGGTATTTTATTTTATGTCTAGGAAATAATGCTAGTAGTTACTAATAAAAATAAGATAATATATTAATTTTTATGTGAAATTTCATTAAACATATTTTTCAAAGTTCTTCATGAAATTACTATTTTTTTCTTAGCAAAAAAATTATTAATTGTTTTTTTATTGGAACTCGTTGCAAATAATTTTTTTGGAACTGTAGTACATATTATGTAGCCAAAACCCGCAATTTGTTAACTTGTTGCCTTAAAAGAAAAAAAAAAGGATAGAATAACAATCTCTTCGATAAGTTCAATTCATATGCATAAAGTTCAGTTCAGCCGTTGCAAATTAGAAGAATATATATATATGTACAAAATTATCATTTTATAATTTGAATAGCAAACAGCAAATATCAATTTAACCAAATGCCATAATTTTATTTTAACAATTAGTAATATCAATCAATAATAATAATCAATAATCAGCAACAATAATAGTAATAATCAACAGATAAGCCAAACAGACCTAAGAATTTTGCTTTTTCTAAGCTATAACCCACCCTTCTAAATTTTTATCTCACTTTTATAGGAATTTTTTTATTAAGAAATTCATGATAATAATTTATAGTCCGTTTGTTTGCTGAAAATAAATACATATAAGAAAAATAAATTATTTGTTGCTGTTTGAGTGTAATACTGAAATTGTTAAAAAATATTTTCTTATATTTGGTGCATATGTAAATGAATGAAAATTTTTTAAGAATTTGTTATATAATTTTATCCTTTTCAATTTCTAGTATAATTAAGATTACATTAGTTATTAACTAAAATCTCCGCCCACCCTTAAACACAATCAGATCTAAATTATCCATTGGCACTTGGTACTTTTTCTTTAATATTCCAATCTTGTATTAGGCGGTTCTTGAAAACAATGGAATAAATTGATTTCTCCACCCACCCCCCCCCCCCCACCCCTCAATGTATTCATGGAAAGCAGCTATACGGTGTAAGGATTGACTCTTTTCTCGGCTGGTACTAGGATTGGCAATGGGTAGGGTCGGGGGTGGGGATGGCCCCCCCATTCCCCGTACCCGTTTATTGCTCTCATCCCCATCCCCGTCCCCGTCCCCGTCGGGTATAAAATTTTAATCCCCGTCCTCATCCCCGTCGGAGAACGGGGATCCCCGTCCCCGCCCCGTACCCTTCCAAAAGAAAATTTAAAAAGTCATATATTTTCACAATTCAAATTACTTGATACTCATAGTCAATGACAAACTAGTTATTTATATTACAAATCTCATGTGATTTAAAAATATAATGAATATGTGATCTAAATATTAAAGTTTAAATGCATGAGTTTTTTGTTAAGAATTAGTAATAGAAATTAAGGTCATAAACTTGATGCACGATGTGTAGAAGAATAATGACACTATTTTTAAAAATATTATATTACTCAAGTTTATAATAAGTAAGTATTGAAGTTATGTTGCTCAAGTTTATATATTGATATAATGATATTATTTTTGAAAATGCTGATATAGAGAATAATTTAGATAAATCGTATTTAATATTTCAATTGTTGTATAATACTAAAGGTTAAAACTGTATTTTATAAAGATATTGATCACATAAAAAAAAACTCAATTATGAAAAATTCAATAAATGAAAACTATAAAAACATCACTCCATGATTTTGTATTTTTTTCTTATCTATTTTCTATATATTATAGTGTTAGATTTCTTGTAATGTTGAGAGTTTTAACTTCATTCATAATTTTTTAAACAATTTATTCTCATATTTTTTGCACTTATATACTCACACATTTAGAAAGAAAGAAATAATAGTATTTTAAAACAAGACTTTGAGTAAAAAGATGGTCTTTTTAACTTGTATATTCGGGGCCAAACCTTCAAATTATTGGTTGAGGACTTATACGACAAGTTGTTGTGATTCCTATAGTATCCATTAATAATTTCGTAATTGCAATTAGAATTGGTTATTACTTGAATCCTTAACTTCAAGACTATCAATATTTTGAATAAACCATTGAGTTAAAGAAAGTAATTTCATTAATAATTTTAAAATAGTTAAAATATAAGTTATTGAAAAGTGAATGCAGTAAATATTAAACAATAAAAACGAATAAAGATTAAAAGTTAAATAAAAAATAAAAAAATAAATGGGTCGGGGATGGGGAGGGTATGGGGATGGGGATAGGTAAACCCATCCCCATCCCTATACCCGCTAAAAAAATATGGGGATCCCCTATCCCCGCCCTGTTCCCCGGTCAACTGGTTTGACCCCGTACCCGTCGGGGCGGGTATGGGTAATCCCCGACGGGTATGGGTAAAATTGCCATCCCTAGCTGGTACTGAATCTTGTCATCCTCACCGTTGTTGCTGTCGATGGTGGCCCCTTTTGTTACTTGAAGCTGCTGCATTCAAATCAGGTTTGATAGATTTCTCTGCCTCAAAAACAATGAGCGCGATGGTGAAATTGTTTATGGAATCCAACGGCGAGTTCGATTTGAAAGGGGGTCAACAACAGCTGATGAACTAGATGGCGGAGGAAGAAGGCTTGATTTAGAGGTGTTAGAGGAGTTCGGCGGTGTTTGTGGTGTGAGTGGACCATGACATCTAAAGTTTCTCCCATCCCTGTTATGGTGTTGCTCTCTTGTGAAAAATAAATTTTGCTCATAATTTTGATAAATTGTTTTACCTTAAATCACAGAATTTGTCAGTTGACCATTTATAAATTTTTCTTTTACTACTTATTTTTTGTGAAATAAATGCTAGAAATTGAGAGTTTTATTTTACATAAATTTTTTTTTATGAAACAAACGGATTAACAAACAATTTTTGTTTTGATAGGAAAATCTAAAAATGTCATAAGTTTATAACAAACAGTGAATAGGAATATGTGAGAATGTCATAAGTTTGCTTCAATCCGTTTTAAGTGTTGAACTTCTCCATTTTGCAGACAGTTTGCCAAAATAAAAGGATATAAACTTTCATTAACAAAAGTGATCGTGACGTGACAGTTGGCTAAGAGCTTTCAGCGGGATGCCCACCTGGTCCGCGGGACATAGACCAACTCTGGACTCATTAGCTACCAATCTGCCACCCTGTTTGCGGTGCGCTTAATGACCACGCAATTACGATTTTGTGAGAATTCTAACATTTCACAAACATCTTCTAAAATTGGGCTTATAACCGACAGTCAGTCATGGGTTGGGCCTGCAAGCGCATTAAAAATTTCCAGAGAGTCTGTTTCAACTAGACAAGTCTGCCTTCCAAAAGATAAGGCTAACTGCAGGCCCGCTCGGGGAGCTAAGGCCTCAGCTATCAAGACATTCTGAGCATGTCGAGCAAAAGCCAATCTTGCAACAACGTGTCCATAATTCCTAGGGAATAAAAGGTCAATTTGACTCACTACATTTTACTTTATTTTAAATTTCACCCATAACATTTTTTTTAGTTAAATTTGGTCCATAACGTTACGTTCGTTAGTCTAATTTGGTCCTTCCGTCCATAATGCCGTTAACTCTGCTGACGTGACATGACGGAGTTTGACACGTCAACAATTTTTCCACGTCAGCATATCACGTCAACATCTGTTGCTGACGTGGCATAGGTATAAAGGCTAATTTGACTCACAATGTTTCAGCGTATTTTAAATTTCACCCATAACGTTTTTTATGGTTAAAATTGGTCCATAACGTTATATCTTTTAGTCTAATTTGATTTTTTCGTACATAACATCGTTAACTTCGCTGATGTAGCGTAACAGAATTTGACACGTCATTAATTTTTTTCCAAAGAGATGGCTCTGTACTGGCAATGCTAATGGTGGTTGGAGGCGACGGCAATAATTTGATGAGGAAATAGTGACAACAACAGAAAAGAAAAAATTTAAAAATAAAATTAACAATGACTTTTGTTGAATTTTATTAATTTATTTTTTTTGCTAAAAAAACAAAAGTATTCAAGTGGATATATATTTATGAATTTTAGTTTTTTATTTTGTTTAAATTTATAGAGTGTGATTTTCAGTATAAATGTTTGGTTTGAATTTTAAAATTTTACTGCAAACGTGACATGTTGATATAGACGAAAATTATTGATGTGTCATACTCTGTCGCATCATATTTGCTGAGTTAACGACGTTATGTACGAAAAGATCAAATTAGACTAAAAGATATAACGTTATGGGTCAATTTTAATCATAAAAAAACGTTATGGGTGAAATTTAAAATAAGCTGAAACTTTGTGGGTCAAATTAGCCTTTATACTTATGCCACGTCAGTAACAGATGTTGACGTGGCATGCTAATGTGGAAA
This sequence comes from Carallia pectinifolia, assembly GCA_037832335.1. Classification (NCBI taxonomy): domain Eukaryota; kingdom Viridiplantae; phylum Streptophyta; class Magnoliopsida; order Malpighiales; family Rhizophoraceae; genus Carallia; species Carallia pectinifolia. Next base: position 14,735,972 of record CM075453.1, read on the forward strand.
AATTGCTGACGTGTCAAACTCTGTCATACCACGTCAGCAGAGTTAATGGCGTTATGGACAGAAGGACCAAATTAGACTAACGGACGTAACGTTATAGACCAAATTTAACAAAAAAAAACGTTGTGGGTGAAATTTAAAATAAAGTAAAACGTGGTGGATCAAATTGACCTTTATTCCAATTTCTGGCCGCTCGACTGATTTGCTGTCTTGTATATATAACTAAGACCTACAGAATTCTTCTATTTTTACACAGCACATGCGAGAGTTGGGTCTTTGGGTTCTCAGATTTCAATGTACCTCACTGAAACAAGAGCCAATGAGTTGTCATTGTGTAAAATTTTGTAGTTTTGACAGATGATGTCAAAAAAGCAACAAGTCATGCTCTACTTTAGTGGCTACTGACCAGGGCATTTTGCCTCCCTCCCCATTGCAGGTTCGACTCCCATTGAATTTTTCAACGCTTTTTTGTTTTTTGTTTTTGTCCATGTTAATGAATAATAATTAATGAAGAAAGTAATTGCATTTACTTTTTCTAATTATTTTCAAAATTGTTTGAATAAATTTTTCTCTTTTTTATACTGTCTTTTAGAAAATTTTTATATCTCTCAATGAAACAAATTATTATCAATAAACAATAAATAAGAAAAAAATCTTTAAAAGACATTATATGTTAAAATGAGTCTTTGTTTGTAAAATTCACTATAAGTTTATCGGCTACAATAAATACAGTAAAAAAATTGACTTACAAGAAATATCATAACAAATACATTACACAATTACATAAAAAATAAACGACTAAAAGATTGAATGTTTACTTATATAGAGAAAATTATATTTAATTATTAGAAATTAAAAAGATAGTTAGTAACACCCATACAATATAATTATAATGTTTATTATTTAGTATAATTAATATGATATTTTTATATTTCATTTTATACATATAAAATTTGTTCCTTCTGAAATATTTTTCTGGATCCGTCCCTATACTTTTGGTACATTCAAGTTTGTTAAAATCCCAATCCGAATTGTGGGATCTTACAATCCTACAATTATACATGAAGCTAACAACTCAAATTGTAGTAGGATCTTTTTGAGATAGGATTTTAGTAGAATTTCGATCCAAATCGTAAGATGAGTAGAATCTCGATCTGATTTTACGATTCTCATATCTTTTATCATAAGTTTTTGAGTTATAACTCATCTTATTTATAGTTAGAAAAATTGTAAAGATATGTTTTTATTTAAATTTAAATATTAAATATAAGCAAACAAGTAATTGAATACAAAAAAAAAAACTACAATTTTGAAAAAAAAATATTTTCTAACGACTATAAAGAGAAATGAGTTTATTTTTCACCTATATAAGGATAAAATTATTGTAATTTTTCTCATTATTGTTAAGTTAATATATATAAAATGTTTAATTGTAAGTTATATATAATTAACATTAGTTAATTTTTATTTTTTCCTTTATTTTTAATACGATCTTACGATTCTATAATCTGACCCGAATATTCTAAATTGAATTTAAGTAGAATTTCGATTTTGAAAATTTTGGGTACATTATTTGTTTACTATCATCACCATTTCTCATTCTTGAATGCAAACAATTTATTTCCGAAAATATTGTTTTAACCATGGCTCCCAATAATTAGAACACAAGCTTGCCTCCATGGGCTTAATTAGTCCTTTTTTGTATCAATTTTTTTGATTATTATTACTACTTTTTCCAATATATTGATAGTAGAGATTTAGTTCTTTGGTTTTGACACCAGCGTTGCAAAGGGCATTAGGCTCAGACTGCGAGGCGCGCGGTCTCAAAACCAAAGCACAAAATTGTAATGTTCAGTCTACAAAACAATACAGAGCCCATTATTTTAATATTTTTGGCATGGGTACTTTTTGAAAGATTTTTTTTTAAGAAATTAATTTTAATAAATCTCGTTTGTTATCTACATTATATATTATATAATGATACCCATTTATATATATATATATATATATATATACACACACACAACTCTCAAACTAAAAGCTCAGTATACCTGTTAAAGCCTAAACCAAAAATGGGATTTTTTAACACCAAATTGTATATCGTAGCGATATATGTTGATAATACGAACAAAATGTATTATAAAAATTATTTAACAATTGATTGACACCAACACATATTTTTTATCAAAAAAATTGTGTATTGAAAGTATGTCGATTATCATATTTATAGATTAAAGTTAGGAAGTTATATGTTAACATGCTTATTCAACCTTTTCTATAAGAAAGATCTATCGTTGAAACACTATTGAATTTGAGTAGGTTTTCCCACACACAACCATAATGTTAAAGAATTTAAAATCTACCATCGACAAATAGTATTAGATTATATATCACTCAATATTGTATGTATATCTAATTTTCTTATAAATAAATTTCCCAATACAAAACAGGAAAAAGTAGGGCACCAGGGATTTTGTACCCAAAATTTTGTTTGAATATAACGAGATCTTAAATTTTTATAATAATTATGATACTTTTTGTAACAAAAAAAAAAGTATATTTTATTATTTTTTTGTTGTAAAAAATATCAGAGTGATTAAAAAAACGAAGCTTAGTTGCATTTGAATAAAATTTTGGACACAATCCTGTGATGCTGCAATGATGCTATACAAAATAATGAGACAAAAATATGCATTAGGATTGTGAGTAACAAATCTAGTGTCTACTAAACCTACGAAGATCGTGTACCATGTGACATGTTTCTTCTTTCATCTTTGGTGATTTGGAACACTTTCAAATGATTTTTACGTTACTCATCATTGCTATCTTTCAATCTATATGTATATATTCTATAGCTAAGGTTTCTATGTGCCATGTGGCACACACTTCTTTGCCTTTTCTTAGCTTTTTTGCTCCATTCTTGAAGAACATCTCCTTAGATAATTGTTGTAGAACTAGCCTTCTCTTAGTGAATACATTCAATGAGCAATGCATTCAACGAACAAGACTCTTCAAATCCAACCCATAGCCGCTCATGAAATTGTTGACTCCTAATTAGTATCTGTGGGAACTGAAGAAACTAAAGAGGCCATGTAAATTTACAAAGTAGTTCATGGATGGTTAGATCCTGGTCGTTTTCTCTACTTTCATTCTAATCTTTTGGGCCGTGGCTGTTAAATTCTGTAACGCTATTGATGTTCCTGTTCTCATTGGTTGTTTGCAGTATTTCATGTTGTAGATCAACAAGGGAATAAACTATCTGAAGATGATGCGGCTGAAAGAATCCAACAGGTAAATATTCAAACTTTGGCGTCAATAATGGTTTTGCATAAGATATCTAGAAAGAAGTTAAACAGTTTTGAGGGTTGTTGTATTTTAAAGTCTTCTGGTCCTGTTTTTTTCCAATTCAGGTTGACCCTCAAGTGTGGCATATTGTTTTTGTTTTTTTTTTTTTGAGTCAAAAGAGCCAGCAATTTTATTCATTGGCAACCCTTACATCGTGATACAGAATATCAAAAACATCCCCGACTGCGGTTTTAGTACATAGCCAATCACCCTCCTGACTAATTGAGGCTTTAGCAATAGCATGCACTGCCCTATTAGCATCTCTCCTAATGTGCTGGAATGTACAGCTAGCAAAGACAGTAGATAGGACTTTAATGTCCTGTACTAGTAGTCCCAGCGGGGAGTTTGCCTCTTTGCCTGATACGATTGCCTTAACGACTGACTCGCAATCCGATTCTACCATGATCCTTACCATCTCGTTGTCCCTGGCTTTCATAAGTCCAAAGCGGATTGAAAGGGCTTCTACAATTTGTGGTTCAATAGTTGCCGTCATTCATGATCCCATCAGCATCATGGGTTCATCCATCAAGTCACGGCCAACAGCTCCCAATCCTACCTTCCCATCCCCCACAGCGGCTGACCGGGTAAAATCTTGCAAGCGTACAGGGCCGATCGTAGTAATAAATTCCTGGTGAATACTCCAGGTGTCGAACCCAAAGGAATAGAGGATAATCGTAATTTATGTTGCTTGAGCAGAAAATTGGTGTTGCAAAAATTATAAAAAGAAAATAAATACTATTAAATTAAGAAAATTAAACTAATTAAACAAAACTAGTGACACTATGGAGACGGTTCAAGAATAAGAATACTAGGGCTATGGGCATTCACCTAGAAAGGATTGAACTATATGAAAATTTCGTGGACAATTGAATTGAATGTCAACTCTTCTTATTTAGTTAGTGTTCTTTGTCAAGCAACCCTAACCATATTCAATCTAATTGTGCTCTTCTCTCGAACTTACACAAATCAGACTCAACTCATTAAGAATAGAGAATTTTTATTGACATCATACGAATTTATCTCATCTCTGACTCAAAATCCATATGTTTATCTATTTAGTGCACGACTCATGTCTCATCTGTCGATCTCAACACAAATCCTATGACTACTTTCATGGTGATCAGGCACAAAAGTATATTTAAGAGCAAAATAGATAAATCAAATTCCAGTTCTCAACATGAAATTGCAATATAATCCAGAGAACTCTAAATATCCACAAAAATCATATAATCCAACCCTAAACTAGGCTACATCCCTTTCGCCCTAGTTTAGGGTTCTAGCCTCTCATACTAAAAACTGAAAATAAACAACTAATAAACATCAAGAGTTCAAAAGAGAAAGAAGAAACGAGAAAGAATTGAAAAACTCGTTCCGACGTCTTCGTGTTCCTTCCTTATGCTCTTCTCCTCTTTCGTCTCTCTCCTTCTCTCTGTATCGTCTTTCTATTCCAAAAGAGTAGCCTCCCAAAAGTCCTCACTCTGCTGTAACTTTTGTATTTATAGTCCCCTCCAAAAATAAAATTGTAAGCCCTAAAAGAGTCCAAATTCGAGTCGGAAAAGGATTTATAAATTTTCTGGACAGTTTTAACCCTCTATTTTCGGACCCAAATTACGACCCTTTTCAGGCAGAATCCGAAGTCAGTCAAAACATAAAACTTGTAGCTCTATCTCTTAGCTTCGATTCGACTTAAGAATCATCCAATTCAGACTTGTGTAGAGGAAGTTATGGCTGAAATACCGAGCAGTGCGCAAAGCTGTGAAATTCTACCCGAACTGACCACATGTTAGCTTTCCAACCAAACTTTTGATTCGGTTCTTTGGTGCTCGGCTCGTTTCTTCTCCTTCAAACCCGATAGGTTCCTTTTTCTAAGCGTCAAATACTTCAGTTATGTCCAATTGTCCTACAAAGCATAAAACAAGCAACCGAAGTAGAATTTGCCACAATTTACAATATTTACATAGTTAAACTATCCAAATATATATATAAATTATGCATAAACCTATGTAAATATTGAACCTATCAGCGGCAACCACATTGATCTTGACTATGCCATGTGGTGGAGGTCTCCATGAATAAACATGCTTATAACCTTTTATCTTGGGATTTTCTCTTCAACTTCTATTTTTGAAATTCCAAGTAAAAAAACTGCGACAAAAAGTCGAAGGGCTGGTTGTAATCAGATATGAATTGTATGATTCTCTGTGCTCTTAGAACCAGCTTGCTACGATGAATTTGTAAGTTATATCAAATAGAAAAAACAATAGGCAGCGTTTGTCAGAATATTTGACAAAGACTGTAAAAGCTTAACTCTCCTGTCATTGCTTAAAAGGAACACACATCCTATGTTCGGTGCAATAATGTATTTGTGGAATGCCAACAAGAGCTTTTCATGACCAACAAACATAATAAAAAGAATCCTTTGAATTATTTTGAATTCACAAATATTAAACGGTATCAAAGGAAGGGAAAAAAAACTACTTTCTAATATTTTTGAAATTCAAACTAAAAAAATCAATAGAAATCATCGTAGAATAATAACAAAGTTAAAATATTAGGCAACAAAAAACAACGACAAAAATACTGCATTATAAATAAACATGCTTGTAACATTTTATCTTGGGATTTTCTCTTCAACTTCTATTTTTGAAATTCCAAGTAAAAAAACTGCGACGAAAAGTCGAAGCGCTGGTTGTAATCAGATATGAATTGTACGATTCTCTGTACTCTTAGAATAATCTTGGTGAGCCTAAACACCGACGAACCCAATTTGGAACCATCTCTGGCAAGATTGAAAAAGCGGTTTCAACGGGGTCGCTATGTAGCACGGTGAAAAGGACGTAGCTACCAGTTTGCTTTTGGAATTTTTTTTCGATTATCAAATTTTGGTAACACATTTGTTTTTTGTATTTGATGTTACTTAAACGATCTAAAACGGAAAGGAATTAAAGATGCGTTATAAACATTTTAAGGTAACATTTATCTCTTCCCCTCCTATAAAAACACTATTCGATTACCATTCAAATTCATTCCAAACAAATAACAAAAAAATATAACACATATATTTGGAATCAACTAAGATGGCAGGCGTCAACCACTCCATCATCATGGCTATATTCTTAGTTAGTGGAATATTGCTGAAGGCACCTAAAACTACCACTGCAATTTTCTCTAAAACACCCACACCTTTGCAAGCAGCAAGACCCGGAGATTCTACATCCTGGGATCAATGCACAGCAAAGTATAGTAAGGAATGTTCAGACCAGTACTTCTCAACGATATTTCTTAATGGAACAACGTCTGATCAATGCTGTTCAGAGCTTTCCGGGTGGGAACCAGCTTGCTACGATGAATTTGTGAGTTATATCAAATATAAAAAACAATATAGGGAGCGTTTGTCTGAATATTTGACAAAGACTGAACAATTGTATAAGCGGTGTGCTGTAAAAGCTTAACTCTCCTATCATTGCTTAAAAAGAACACACATCCTATGTTCGGTACAATAATGTATTTGTGGAGTGCCAACAAGAGCTTTTCATGACCAACAAACATAATAAAAAGAATTCTTTGAATTATTTTGAATTCACAAATATAAAAGGTATCAAAGGAAGGGAAAAACACTACTTTATAATATTTTTGAAATTCAAACTAAAAAAAGTAATAGTAATCATCGTAGAATAATAACAAAGTCAAAATATCAGGCAACAAAAAACAACGATAAATATCTTGCATTATAAATAAACATGCTTGTAACCATTTATCTTGGGATTTTCTCTTCAACTTCTATTTTTGAAATTCCAAGTAAAAACACTGCGACGAAAAGTCGAAGTGCTGGTTGTAATCAGACATGAATTGTACGATTCTCTGCACTCCTAGAATAATCTTGGTGAGCCTCAACACCGACCAACCCAATTTGGAACCCTCTCCGGCAAGATTGAAAAAGCAGTTTCAACGGGCTCGTTATGTAGCAGGGTGAAAAAGACGCAGCTGCCAGTTTGCTTTTCGAATTTTTTTTTCGGTTCTCAAATTTTTGTAACACATTTGTTTTTTGTCAGCTGACACGCGTAAATATGTCCCCCACGCCACCGTCTACACGAGACGCTATTTCATGCATTAGTGGAAATAACGTGAAAAAAAAAATAAAAGGATGTAATGGTAAGAGTTTAATCGACTCAAAAAAGTCGAAGCGTTTAAGTGTATGTGAGCAAAAATATTAAGGCAATATTTTGGCCTAAAAAAATGAAAAAGAAAGAAAAAAACAAAAGAGTTGAAGCACAAGGCTTCAAGTCTCAAGTGCATCAATAATAAAAAAGAAGAAAGTTCAAAGAACAAGACCTACTTTTACTCATGACAAACAGGCACAGCACTGAGGAAGATTCCTCAACTCAATTCTCGTCCCGTCTCGAAATTAATGTGGGAGTCGCGCGAAATTGTTTTTCCTTAATTTCTCGTATGTTTGTTAAGGGTCTCATTATATGACATGAAGAATCAATCTTATTTTATTTTTATCGTGTTATTGGCCAAGAAAAAAAAATAACATTTTGTGCAGAAAAAAACTGGAATATAATTTTTTTTTATTAACTAAGATCGACTGTGTAGAAAAATAACGCTGATTCTTCATATCATATACCTTTATTCATTTGTTGATTACAATTTACGAGTTAAAAAAATACCTCGACACCCTATAGATTGGTGCAGACGTGTGCGTGATGAGAGCTTTGCAATAGCCTTGATATTTGTTTTGTTTTTTGTACATGCAGGGACGTTGTGTATTTTCGGCCTTTTACCTCTGGCAAGGGCCGCAAGCGAGAAACTGTTCGCCACTGATAGAAGGATCACTGCGAGTGCGAGCATGCACAAGGCACTTGGCATTTAATTAAGTTAAAGTTGGAGGCAATCGAAAAGTGAGAAAGGGCGAGCAGTTCGTTTCAGTTTGGGCTTTTTAATTAGCGATTGACGTAGAACGATCCACCCATTGTTTTTTACTTGTAATTTTTTTTTCTCTGCCCTATGCGATTCTCTTTATTAAATCTCCCTCTTCCCCTCCCTATCTCCCTCTTGTTTTTCTCTTTTAATTATCTTCTCTGTATATCATCTGTATCTCTGCTACTTTTTACCGAAAAAAATTTAATGACGGCGGAGGGTGAACGATGCGGCAAACATACCTTTATGCGGTGTAACATAGTAGAAAAATCAATTGAATTAAAAGAAAAAATCATTTTTCTATCTTCACGTCGTATTTTTGACTCTATTAGACCTACCACACTCTTTATATTTTATGTTTCTCTCCACGTGACTTCTCTATCTATTTTGTCTTTTTCTCCATATTTTAGTTCCAAATTTTCCCTGTGGTGCGCGTTTGCTCTTTTATCGAGGACATCGTAAAGAAAAAGCTGAATTACCTAGCCTTCAAAGGAGATGCCAGCGTAAAATTTGGAATCTAAGTTGATTCACTTTGAAAAACTAATTGCGGTTCCTACTTTTGCTTTAATTCGAAGAGCATCTGATGATTGGATTTATTTTGCAATTAAACAGACTTTGTCTTAGCATCATCTGAAAACTCCATGTTACCACGAAAAAAAACGACGAAAAGTGGTCTTTCTCTAAACGGATTTTTTTTTTCTCTTGATTATCATTTTGTGAGGTTTGTTATAAGTCAAAGTAATATGACATATTTTAGGTGAATAAGAGATAGTTTTGATAGAGAGTGTGATATTGGTCTTGGCTTAAGGTATCCCTCCTCACAGTATAAAAGAGTAAGAAAGATTTTGATGGTCATGTTGCAAATAAAAAATTTTTAATAATGCAAGTTGTTCATTCAAAGACAAAAGTGGACAAAGAGAGAGAAAGAGAAACATTTGTATTTGATGTTACTTAAACGATCTAAAACGGAAAGGAATTAAAGATGCGTTATAAACATTTTAAGGTAACATTTATCTCTTCCCCTCCTATAAAAACACTATTCGATTACCATTCAAATTCATTCCAAACAAATAACAAAAAAATATAACACATATATTTGGAATCAACTAAGATGGCAGGCGTCAACCACTCCATCATCATGGCTATATTCTTAGTTAGTGGAATATTGCTGATGGCACCTAAAACTACCACTGCAATTTTCTCTAAAACACCCACACCTTTGCAAGCAGCAAGACCCGGAGATTCTACATCCTGGGATCAATGCACAGCAAAGTATAGTAAGGAATGTTCAGACCAGTACTTCTCAACGATATTTCTTAATGGAACAACGTCTGATCAATGCTGTTCAGAGCTTTCCGGGTGGGAACCAGCTTGCTACGATGAATTTGTGAGTTATATCAAATATAAAAAACAATATAGGGAGCGTTTGTCTGAATATTTGACAAAGACTGAACAATTGTATAAGCGGTGTGCTGTAAAAGCTTAACTCTCCTGTCATTGCTTAAAAAGAACACACATCCTATGTTCGGTACAATAATGTATTTGTGGAGTGCCAACAAGAGCTTTTCATGACCAACAAACATAATAAAAAGAATTCTTTGAATTATTTTGAATTCACAAATATCAAAAGGTATCAAAGGAAGGGAAAAACACTACTTTATAATATTTTTGAAATTCAAACTAAAAAAAGTAATAGTAATCATCGTAGAATAATAACAAAGTCAAAATATCAGGCAACAAAAAACAACGATAAATATCTTGCATTATAAATAAACATGCTTGTAACCATTTATCTTGGGATTTTCTCTTCAACTTCTATTTTTGAAATTCCAAGTAAAAACACTGCGACGAAAAGTCGAAGTGCTGGTTGTAATCAGACATGAATTGTACGATTCTCTGCACTCCTAGAATAATCTTGGTGAGCCTCAACACCGACCAACCCAATTTGGAACCCTCTCCGGCAAGATTGAAAAAGCAGTTTCAACGGGCTCGTTATGTAGCAGGGTGAAAAAGACGCAGCTGCCAGTTTGCTTTTCGAATTTTTTTTTTCGGTTCTCAAATTTTTGTAACACATTTGTTTTTTGTCAGCTGACACGCGTAAATATGTCCCCCACGCCACCGTCTACACGAGATGCTATTTCATGCATTAGTGGAAATAACGTGAAAAAAAAAAAGAAAAGGATGTAATGGTAAGAGTTTAATCGACTCAAAAAAGTCGAAGCGTTTAAGTGTATGTGAGCAAAAATATTAAGGCAATATTTTGGCCTAAAAAAATGAAAAAGAAAGAAAAAAACAAAAGAGTTGAAGCACAAGGCTTCAAGTCTCAAGTGCATCAATAATAAAAAAGAAGAAAGTTCAAAGAACAAGACCTACTTTTACTCATGACAAACAGGCACAGCACTGAGGAAGATTCCTCAACTCAATTCTCGTCCCGTCTCGAAATTAATGTGGGAGTCGCGCGAAATTGTTTTTCCTTAATTTCTCGTATGTTTGTTAAGGGTCTCATTATATGACATGAAGAATCAATCTTATTTTATTTTTATCGTGTTATTGGCCAAGAAAAAAAAATAACATTTTGTGCAGAAAAAAACTGGAATATAATTTTTTTTTATTAACTAAGATCGACTGTGTAGAAAAATAACGCTGATTCTTCATATCATATACCTTTATTCATTTGTTGATTACAATTTACGAGTTAAAAAAATACCTCGACACCCTATAGATTGGTGCAGACGTGTGCGTGATGAGAGCTTTGCAATAGCCTTGATATTTGTTTTGTTTTTTGTACATGCAGGGACGTTGTGTATTTTCGGCCTTTTACCTCTGGCAAGGGCCGCAAGCGAGAAACTGTTCGCCACTGATAGAAGGATCACTGCGAGTGCGAGCATGCACAAGGCACTTGGCATTTAATCAAGTTAAAGTTGGAGGCAATCGAAAAGTGAGAAAGGGCGAGCAGTTCGTTTCAGTTTGGGCTTTTAATTAGCGATTGACGTAGAACGGTCCACCCATTGTTTTTTACTTGTAATTTTTTTTTCTCTGCCCTATGCGATTCTCTTTATTAAATCTCCCTCTTCCCCTCCATATCTCCCTCTTGTTTTTCTCTTTTAATTATCTTCTCTGTATATCATCTGTATCTCTGCTACTTTTTACCGAAAAAAATTTAATGACGGCGGAGGGTGAACGATGCGGCAAACATACCTTTATGCGGTGTAACATAGTAGAAAAATCAATTGAATTAAAAGAAAAAATCATTTTTCTATCTTCACGTCGTATTTTTGACTCTATTAGACCTACCACACTCTTTATATTTTATGTTTCTCTCCACGTGACTTCTCTATCTATTTTGTCTTTTTCTCCATATTTTAGTTCCAAATTTTCCCTGTGGTGCGCGTTTGCTCTTTTATCGAGGACATCGTAAAGAAAAAGCTGAATTACCTAGCCTTCAAAGGAGATGCCAGCGTAAAATTTGGAATCTAAGTTGATTCACTTTGAAAAACTAATTGCGGTTCCTACTTTTGCTTTAATTCGAAGAGCATCTGATGATTGGATTTATTTTGCAATTAAACAGACTTTGTCTTAGCATCATCTGAAAACTCCATGTTACCACGAAAAAAAACGACGAAAAGTGGTCTTTCTCTAAACGGATTTTTTTTTTCTCTTGATTATCATTTTGTGAGGTTTGTTATAAATCAAAGTAATATGACATATTTTAGGTAAATAAGAGATAGTTTTGATAGAGAGTGTGATATTGGTCTTGGCTTAAGGTATCCCTCCTCACAGTATAAAAGAGTAAGAAAGATTTTGATGGTCATGTTGCAAATAAAAAATTTTTAATAATGCAAGTTGTTCATTCAAAGACAAAAGTGGACAAAGAGAGAGAAAGAGAAACATTTGTATTTGATGTTACTTAAACGATCTAAAACGGAAAGGAATTAAAGATGCGTTATAAACATTTTAAGGTAACATTTATCTCTTCCCCTCCTATAAAAACACTATTCGATTACCATTCAAATTCATTCCAAACAAATAACAAAAAAATATAACACATATATTTGGAATCAACTAAGATGGCAGGCGTCAACCACTCCATCATCATGGCTATATTCTTAGTTAGTGGAATATTGCTGATGGCACCTAAAACTACCACTGCAATTTTCTCTAAAACACCCACACCTTTGCAAGCAGCAAGACCCGGAGATTCTACATCCTGGGATCAATGCACAGCAAAGTATAGTAAGGAATGTTCAGACCAGTACTTCTCAACGATATTTCTTAATGGAACAACGTCTGATCAATGCTGTTCAGAGCTTTCCGGGTGGGAACCAGCTTGCTACGATGAATTTGTGAGTTATATCAAATATAAAAAACAATATAGGGAGCGTTTGTCTGAATATTTGACAAAGACTGAACAATTGTATAAGCGGTGTGCTGTAAAAGCTTAACTCTCCTGTCATTGCTTAAAAAGAACACACATCCTATGTTCGGTACAATAATGTATTTGTGGAGTGCCAACAAGAGCTTTTCATGACCAACAAACATAATAAAAAGAATTCTTTGAATTATTTTGAATTCACAAATATCAAAAGGTATCAAAGGAAGGGAAAAACACTACTTTATAATATTTTTGAAATTCAAACTAAAAAAAGTAATAGTAATCATCGTAGAATAATAACAAAGTCAAAATATCAGGCAACAAAAAACAACGATAAATATCTTGCATTATAAATAAACATGCTTGTAACCATTTATCTTGGGATTTTCTCTTCAACTTCTATTTTTGAAATTCCAAGTAAAAACACTGCGACGAAAAGTCGAAGTGCTGGTTGTAATCAGACATGAATTGTACGATTCTCTGCACTCCTAGAATAATCTTGGTGAGCCTCAACACCGACCAACCCAATTTGGAACCCTCTCCGGCAAGATTGAAAAAGCAGTTTCAACGGGCTCGTTATGTAGCAGGGTGAAAAAGACGCAGCTGCCAGTTTGCTTTTCGAATTTTTTTTTCGGTTCTCAAATTTTTGTAACACATTTGTTTTTTGTCAGCTGACACGCGTAAATATGTCCCCCACGCCACCGTCTACACGAGACGCTATTTCATGCATTAGTGGAAATAACGTGAAAAAAAAAAAAGAAAAGGATGTAATGGTAAGAGTTTAATCGACTCAAAAAAGTCGAAGCGTTTAAGTGTATGTGAGCAAAAATATTAAGGCAATATTTTGGCCTAAAAAAATGAAAAAGAAAGAAAAAAACAAAAGAGTTGAAGCACAAGGCTTCAAGTCTCAAGTGCATCAATAATAAAAAAGAAGAAAGTTCAAAGAACAAGACCTACTTTTACTCATGACAAACAGGCACAGCACTGAGGAAGATTCCTCAACTCAATTCTCGTCCCGTCTCGAAATTAATGTGGGAGTCGCGCGAAATTGTTTTTCCTTAATTTCTCGTATGTTTGTTAAGGGTCTCATTATATGACATGAAGAATCAATCTTATTTTATTTTTATCGTGTTATTGGCCAAGAAAAAAAAATAACATTTTGTGCAGAAAAAAACTGGAATATAATTTTTTTTTATTAACTAAGATCGACTGTGTAGAAAAATAACGCTGATTCTTCATATCATATACCTTTATTCATTTGTTGATTACAATTTACGAGTTAAAAAAATACCTCGACACCCTATAGATTGGTGCAGACGTGTGCGTGATGAGAGCTTTGCAATAGCCTTGATATTTGTTTTGTTTTTTGTACATGCAGGGACGTTGTGTATTTTCGGCCTTTTACCTCTGGCAAGGGCCGCAAGCGAGAAACTGTTCGCCACTGATAGAAGGATCACTGCGAGTGCGAGCATGCACAAGGCACTTGGCATTTAATCAAGTTAAAGTTGGAGGCAATCGAAAAGTGAGAAAGGGCGAGCAGTTCGTTTCAGTTTGGGCTTTTAATTAGCGATTGACGTAGAACGGTCCACCCACTGTTTTTTACTTGTAATTTTTTTTTCTCTGCCCTATGCGATTCTCTTTATTAAATCTCCCTCTTCCCCTCCCTATCTCCCTCTTGTTTTTCTCTTTTAATTATCTTCTCTGTATATCATCTGTATCTCTGCTACTTTTTACCGAAAAAAATTTAATGACGGCGGAGGGTGAACGATGCGGCAAACATACCTTTATGCGGTGTAACATAGTAGAAAAATCAATTGAATTAAAAGAAAAAATCATTTTTCTATCTTCACGTCGTATTTTTGACTCTATTAGACCTACCACACTCTTTATATTTTATGTTTCTCTCCACGTGACTTCTCTATCTATTTTGTCTTTTTCTCCATATTTTAGTTCCAAATTTTCCCTGTGGTGCGCGTTTGCTCTTTTATCGAGGACATCGTAAAGAAAAAGCTGAATTACCTAGCCTTCAAAGGAGATGCCAGCGTAAAATTTGGAATCTAAGTTGATTCACTTTGAAAAACTAATTGCGGTTCCTACTTTTGCTTTAATTCGAAGAGCATCTGATGATTGGATTTATTTTGCAATTAAACAGACTTTGTCTTAGCATCATCTGAAAACTCCATGTTACCACGAAAAAAAACGACGAAAAGTGGTCTTTCTCTAAACGGATTTTTTTTTTCTCTTGATTATCATTTTGTGAGGTTTGTTATAAATCAAAGTAATATGACATATTTTAGGTAAATAAGAGATAGTTTTGATAGAGAGTGTGATATTGGTCTTGGCTTAAGGTATCCCTCCTCACAGTATAAAAGAGTAAGAAAGATTTTGATGGTCATGTTGCAAATAAAAAATTTTTAATAATGCAAGTTGTTCATTCAAAGACAAAAGTGGACAAAGAGAGAGAAAGAGAAACATTTGTATTTGATGTTACTTAAACGATCTAAAACGGAAAGGAATTAAAGATGCGTTATAAACATTTTAAGGTAACATTTATCTCTTCCCCTCCTATAAAAACACTATTCGATTACCATTCAAATTCATTCCAAACAAATAACAAAAAAATATAACACATATATTTGGAATCAACTAAGATGGCAGGCGTCAACCACTCCATCATCATGGCTATATTCTTAGTTAGTGGAATATTGCTGATGGCACCTAAAACTACCACTGCAATTTTCTCTAAAACACCCACACCTTTGCAAGCAGCAAGACCCGGAGATTCTACATCCTGGGATCAATGCACAGCAAAGTATAGTAAGGAATGTTCAGACCAGTACTTCTCAACGATATTTCTTAATGGAACAACGTCTGATCAATGCTGTTCAGAGCTTTCCGGGTGGGAACCAGCTTGCTACGATGAATTTGTGAGTTATATCAAATATAAAAAACAATATAGGGAGCGTTTGTCTGAATATTTGACAAAGACTGAACAATTGTATAAGCGGTGTGCTGTAAAAGCTTAACTCTCCTGTCATTGCTTAAAAAGAACACACATCCTATGTTCGGTACAATAATGTATTTGTGGAGTGCCAACAAGAGCTTTTCATGACCAACAAACATAATAAAAAGAATTCTTTGAATTATTTTGAATTCACAAATATCAAAAGGTATCAAAGGAAGGGAAAAACACTACTTTATAATATTTTTGAAATTCAAACTAAAAAAAGTAATAGTAATCATCGTAGAATAATAACAAAGTCAAAATATCAGGCAACAAAAAACAACGATAAATATCTTGCATTATAAATAAACATGCTTGTAACCATTTATCTTGGGATTTTCTCTTCAACTTCTATTTTTGAAATTCCAAGTAAAAACACTGCGACGAAAAGTCGAAGTGCTGGTTGTAATCAGACATGAATTGTACGATTCTCTGCACTCCTAGAATAATCTTGGTGAGCCTCAACACCGACCAACCCAATTTGGAACCCTCTCCGGCAAGATTGAAAAAGCAGTTTCAACGGGCTCGTTATGTAGCAGGGTGAAAAAGACGCAGCTGCCAGTTTGCTTTTCGAATTTTTTTTTCGGTTCTCAAATTTTTGTAACACATTTGTTTTTTGTCAGCTGACACGCGTAAATATGTCCCCCACGCCACCGTCTACACGAGACGCTATTTCATGCATTAGTGGAAATAACGTGAAAAAAAAAAAGAAAAGGATGTAATGGTAAGAGTTTAATCGACTCAAAAAAGTCGAAGCGTTTAAGTGTATGTGAGCAAAAATATTAAGGCAATATTTTGGCCTAAAAAAATGAAAAAGAAAGAAAAAAACAAAAGAGTTGAAGCACAAGGCTTCAAGTCTCAAGTGCATCAATAATAAAAAAGAAGAAAGTTCAAAGAACAAGACCTACTTTTACTCATGACAAACAGGCACAGCACTGAGGAAGATTCCTCAACTCAATTCTCGTCCCGTCTCGAAATTAATGTGGGAGTCGCGCGAAATTGTTTTTCCTTAATTTCTCGTATGTTTGTTAAGGGTCTCATTATATGACATGAAGAATCAATCTTATTTTATTTTTATCGTGTTATTGGCCAAGAAAAAAAAATAACATTTTGTGCAGAAAAAAACTGGAATATAATTTTTTTTTATTAACTAAGATCGACTGTGTAGAAAAATAACGCTGATTCTTCATATCATATACCTTTATTCATTTGTTGATTACAATTTACGAGTTAAAAAAATACCTCGACACCCTATAGATTGGTGCAGACGTGTGCGTGATGAGAGCTTTGCAATAGCCTTGATATTTGTTTTGTTTTTTGTACATGCAGGGACGTTGTGTATTTTCGGCCTTTTACCTCTGGCAAGGGCCGCAAGCGAGAAACTGTTCGCCACTGATAGAAGGATCACTGCGAGTGCGAGCATGCACAAGGCACTTGGCATTTAATCAAGTTAAAGTTGGAGGCAATCGAAAAGTGAGAAAGGGCGAGCAGTTCGTTTCAGTTTGGGCTTTTAATTAGCGATTGACGTAGAACGGTCCACCCACTGTTTTTTACTTGTAATTTTTTTTTCTCTGCCCTATGCGATTCTCTTTATTAAATCTCCCTCTTCCCCTCCCTATCTCCCTCTTGTTTTTCTCTTTTAATTATCTTCTCTGTATATCATCTGTATCTCTGCTACTTTTTACCGAAAAAAATTTAATGACGGCGGAGGGTGAACGATGCGGCAAACATACCTTTATGCGGTGTAACATAGTAGAAAAATCAATTGAATTAAAAGAAAAAATCATTTTTCTATCTTCACGTCGTATTTTTGACTCTATTAGACCTACCACACTCTTTATATTTTATGTTTCTCTCCACGTGACTTCTCTATCTATTTTGTCTTTTTCTCCATATTTTAGTTCCAAATTTTCCCTGTGGTGCGCGTTTGCTCTTTTATCGAGGACATCGTAAAGAAAAAGCTGAATTACCTAGCCTTCAAAGGAGATGCCAGCGTAAAATTTGGAATCTAAGTTGATTCACTTTGAAAAACTAATTGCGGTTCCTACTTTTGCTTTAATTCGAAGAGCATCTGATGATTGGATTTATTTTGCAATTAAACAGACTTTGTCTTAGCATCATCTGAAAACTCCATGTTACCACGAAAAAAAACGACGAAAAGTGGTCTTTCTCTAAACGGATTTTTTTTTTCTCTTGATTATCATTTTGTGAGGTTTGTTATAAATCAAAGTAATATGACATATTTTAGGTAAATAAGAGATAGTTTTGATAGAGAGTGTGATATTGGTCTTGGCTTAAGGTATCCCTCCTCACAGTATAAAAGAGTAAGAAAGATTTTGATGGTCATGTTGCAAATAAAAATTTTTTAATAATGCAAGTTGTTCATTCAAAGACAAAAGTGGACAAAGAGAGAGAAAGAGAAACATTTGTATTTGATGTTACTTAAACGATCTAAAACGGAAAGGAATTAAAGATGCGTTATAAACATTTTAAGGTAACATTTATCTCTTCCCCTCCTATAAAAACACTATTCGATTACCATTCAAATTCATTCCAAACAAATAACAAAAAAATATAACACATATATTTCGAATCAACTAAGATGGCAGGCGTCAACCACTCCATCATCATGGCTATATACTTAGTTAGTGGAATATTGCTGATGGCACCTAAAACTACCACTGCAATTTTCTCTAAAACACCCACACCTTTGCAAGCAGCAAGACCCGGAGATTCTACATCCTGGGATCAATGCACAGCAAAGTATAGTAAGGAATGTTCAGACCAGTACTTCTCAACGATATTTCTTAATGGAACAACGTCTGATCAATGCTGTTCAGAGCTTTCCGGGTGGGAACCAGCTTGCTACGATGAATTTGTGAGTTATATCAAATATAAAAAACAATATAGGGAGCGTTTGTCTGAATATTTGACAAAGACTGAACAATTGTATAAGCGGTGTGCTGTAAAAGCTTAACTCTCCTGTCATTGCTTAAAAAGAACACACATCCTATGTTCGGTACAATAATGTATTTGTGGAGTGCCAACAAGAGCTTTTCATGACCAACAAACATAATAAAAAGAATTCTTTGAATTATTTTGAATTCACAAATATCAAAAGGTATCAAAGGAAGGGAAAAACACTACTTTATAATATTTTTGAAATTCAAACTAAAAAAAGTAATAGTAATCATCGTAGAATAATAACAAAGTCAAAATATCAGGCAACAAAAAACAACGATAAATATCTTGCATTATAAATAAACATGCTTGTAACCATTTATCTTGGGATTTTCTCTTCAACTTCTATTTTTGAAATTCCAAGTAAAAACACTGCGACGAAAAGTCGAAGTGCTGGTTGTAATCAGACATGAATTGTACGATTCTCTGCACTCCTAGAATAATCTTGGTGAGCCTCAACACCGACCAACCCAATTTGGAACCCTCTCCGGCAAGATTGAAAAAGCAGTTTCAACGGGCTCGTTATGTAGCAGGGTGAAAAAGACGCAGCTGCCAGTTTGCTTTTCGAATTTTTTTTTCGGTTCTCAAATTTTTGTAACACATTTGTTTTTTGTCAGCTGACACGCGTAAATATGTCCCCCACGCCACCGTCTACACGAGACGCTATTTCATGCATTAGTGGAAATAACGTGAAAAAAAAAAAGAAAAGGATGTAATGGTAAGAGTTTAATCGACTCAAAAAAGTCGAAGCGTTTAAGTGTATGTGAGCAAAAATATTAAGGCAATATTTTGGCCTAAAAAAATGAAAAAGAAAGAAAAAAACAAAAGAGTTGAAGCACAAGGCTTCAAGTCTCAAGTGCATCAATAATAAAAAAGAAGAAAGTTCAAAGAACAAGACCTACTTTTACTCATGACAAACAGGCACAGCACTGAGGAAGATTCCTCAACTCAATTCTCGTCCCGTCTCGAAATTAATGTGGGAGTCGCGCGAAATTGTTTTTCCTTAATTTCTCGTATGTTTGTTAAGGGTCTCATTATATGACATGAAGAATCAATCTTATTTTATTTTTATCGTGTTATTGGCCAAGAAAAAAAAATAACATTTTGTGCAGAAAAAAACTGGAATATAATTTTTTTTTATTAACTAAGATCGACTGTGTAGAAAAATAACGCTGATTCTTCATATCATATACCTTTATTCATTTGTTGATTACAATTTACGAGTTAAAAAAATACCTCGACACCCTATAGATTGGTGCAGACGTGTGCGTGATGAGAGCTTTGCAATAGCCTTGATATTTGTTTTGTTTTTTGTACATGCAGGGACGTTGTGTATTTTCGGCCTTTTACCTCTGGCAAGGGCCGCAAGCGAGAAACTGTTCGCCACTGATAGAAGGATCACTGCGAGTGCGAGCATGCACAAGGCACTTGGCATTTAATCAAGTTAAAGTTGGAGGCAATCGAAAAGTGAGAAAGGGCGAGCAGTTCGTTTCAGTTTGGGCTTTTAATTAGCGATTGACGTAGAACGGTCCACCCACTGTTTTTTACTTGTAATTTTTTTTTCTCTGCCCTATGCGATTCTCTTTATTAAATCTCCCTCTTCCCCTCCCTATCTCCCTCTTGTTTTTCTCTTTTAATTATCTTCTCTGTATATCATCTGTATCTCTGCTACTTTTTACCGAAAAAAATTTAATGACGGCGGAGGGTGAACGATGCGGCAAACATACCTTTATGCGGTGTAACATAGTAGAAAAATCAATTGAATTAAAAGAAAAAATCATTTTTCTATCTTCACGTCGTATTTTTGACTCTATTAGACCTACCACACTCTTTATATTTTATGTTTCTCTCCACGTGACTTCTCTATCTATTTTGTCTTTTTCTCCATATTTTAGTTCCAAATTTTCCCTGTGGTGCGCGTTTGCTCTTTTATCGAGGACATCGTAAAGAAAAAGCTGAATTACCTAGCCTTCAAAGGAGATGCCAGCGTAAAATTTGGAATCTAAGTTGATTCACTTTGAAAAACTAATTGCGGTTCCTACTTTTGCTTTAATTCGAAGAGCATCTGATGATTGGATTTATTTTGCAATTAAACAGACTTTGTCTTAGCATCATCTGAAAACTCCATGTTACCACGAAAAAAAACGACGAAAAGTGGTCTTTCTCTAAACGGATTTTTTTTTTCTCTTGATTATCATTTTGTGAGGTTTGTTATAAATCAAAGTAATATGACATATTTTAGGTAAATAAGAGATAGTTTTGATAGAGAGTGTGATATTGGTCTTGGCTTAAGGTATCCCTCCTCACAGTATAAAAGAGTAAGAAAGATTTTGATGGTCATGTTGCAAATAAAAATTTTTTAATAATGCAAGTTGTTCATTCAAAGACAAAAGTGGACAAAGAGAGAGAAAGAGAAACATTTGTATTTGATGTTACTTAAACGATCTAAAACGGAAAGGAATTAAAGATGCGTTATAAACATTTTAAGGTAACATTTATCTCTTCCCCTCCTATAAAAACACTATTCGATTACCATTCAAATTCATTCCAAACAAATAACAAAAAAATATAACACATATATTTGGAATCAACTAAGATGGCAGGCGTCAACCACTCCATCATCATGGCTATATTCTTAGTTAGTGGAATATTGCTGATGGCACCTAAAACTACCACTGCAATTTTCTCTAAAACACCCACACCTTTGCAAGCAGCAAGACCCGGAGATTCTACATCCTGGGATCAATGCACAGCAAAGTATAGTAAGGAATGTTCAGACCAGTACTTCTCAACGATATTTCTTAATGGAACAACGTCTGATCAATGCTGTTCAGAGCTTTCCGGGTGGGAACCAGCTTGCTACGATGAATTTGTGAGTTATATCAAATATAAAAAACAATATAGGGAGCGTTTGTCTGAATATTTGACAAAGACTGAACAATTGTATAAGCGGTGTGCTGTAAAAGCTTAACTCTCCTGTCATTGCTTAAAAAGAACACACATCCTATGTTCGGTACAATAATGTATTTGTGGAGTGCCAACAAGAGCTTTTCATGACCAACAAACATAATAAAAAGAATTCTTTGAATTATTTTGAATTCACAAATATCAAAAGGTATCAAAGGAAGGGAAAAACACTACTTTATAATATTTTTGAAATTCAAACTAAAAAAAGTAATAGTAATCATCGTAGAATAATAACAAAGTCAAAATATCAGGCAACAAAAAACAACGATAAATATCTTGCATTATAAATAAACATGCTTGTAACCATTTATCTTGGGATTTTCTCTTCAACTTCTATTTTTGAAATTCCAAGTAAAAACACTGCGACGAAAAGTCGAAGTGCTGGTTGTAATCAGACATGAATTGTACGATTCTCTGCACTCCTAGAATAATCTTGGTGAGCCTCAACACCGACCAACCCAATTTGGAACCCTCTCCGGCAAGATTGAAAAAGCAGTTTCAACGGGCTCGTTATGTAGCAGGGTGAAAAAGACGCAGCTGCCAGTTTGCTTTTCGAATTTTTTTTTCGGTTCTCAAATTTTTGTAACACATTTGTTTTTTGTCAGCTGACACGCGTAAATATGTCCCCCACGCCACCGTCTACACGAGACGCTATTTCATGCATTAGTGGAAATAACGTGAAAAAAAAAAAGAAAAGGATGTAATGGTAAGAGTTTAATCGACTCAAAAAAGTCGAAGCGTTTAAGTGTATGTGAGCAAAAATATTAAGGCAATATTTTGGCCTAAAAAAATGAAAAAGAAAGAAAAAAACAAAAGAGTTGAAGCACAAGGCTTCAAGTCTCAAGTGCATCAATAATAAAAAAGAAGAAAGTTCAAAGAACAAGACCTACTTTTACTCATGACAAACAGGCACAGCACTGAGGAAGATTCCTCAACTCAATTCTCGTCCCGTCTCGAAATTAATGTGGGAGTCGCGCGAAATTGTTTTTCCTTAATTTCTCGTATGTTTGTTAAGGGTCTCATTATATGACATGAAGAATCAATCTTATTTTATTTTTATCGTGTTATTGGCCAAGAAAAAAAAATAACATTTTGTGCAGAAAAAAACTGGAATATAATTTTTTTTTATTAACTAAGATCGACTGTGTAGAAAAATAACGCTGATTCTTCATATCATATACCTTTATTCATTTGTTGATTACAATTTACGAGTTAAAAAAATACCTCGACACCCTATAGATTGGTGCAGACGTGTGCGTGATGAGAGCTTTGCAATAGCCTTGATATTTGTTTTGTTTTTTGTACATGCAGGGACGTTGTGTATTTTCGGCCTTTTACCTCTGGCAAGGGCCGCAAGCGAGAAACTGTTCGCCACTGATAGAAGGATCACTGCGAGTGCGAGCATGCACAAGGCACTTGGCATTTAATCAAGTTAAAGTTGGAGGCAATCGAAAAGTGAGAAAGGGCGAGCAGTTCGTTTCAGTTTGGGCTTTTAATTAGCGATTGACGTAGAACGGTCCACCCACTGTTTTTTACTTGTAATTTTTTTTTCTCTGCCCTATGCGATTCTCTTTATTAAATCTCCCTCTTCCCCTCCCTATCTCCCTCTTGTTTTTCTCTTTTAATTATCTTCTCTGTATATCATCTGTATCTCTGCTACTTTTTACCGAAAAAAATTTAATGACGGCGGAGGGTGAACGATGCGGCAAACATACCTTTATGCGGTGTAACATAGTAGAAAAATCAATTGAATTAAAAGAAAAAATCATTTTTCTATCTTCACGTCGTATTTTTGACTCTATTAGACCTACCACACTCTTTATATTTTATGTTTCTCTCCACGTGACTTCTCTATCTATTTTGTCTTTTTCTCCATATTTTAGTTCCAAATTTTCCCTGTGGTGCGCGTTTGCTCTTTTATCGAGGACATCGTAAAGAAAAAGCTGAATTACCTAGCCTTCAAAGGAGATGCCAGCGTAAAATTTGGAATCTAAGTTGATTCACTTTGAAAAACTAATTGCGGTTCCTACTTTTGCTTTAATTCGAAGAGCATCTGATGATTGGATTTATTTTGCAATTAAACAGACTTTGTCTTAGCATCATCTGAAAACTCCATGTTACCACGAAAAAAAACGACGAAAAGTGGTCTTTCTCTAAACGGATTTTTTTTTTCTCTTGATTATCATTTTGTGAGGTTTGTTATAAATCAAAGTAATATGACATATTTTAGGTAAATAAGAGATAGTTTTGATAGAGAGTGTGATATTGGTCTTGGCTTAAGGTATCCCTCCTCACAGTATAAAAGAGTAAGAAAGATTTTGATGGTCATGTTGCAAATAAAAAATTTTTAATAATGCAAGTTGTTCATTCAAAGACAAAAGTGGACAAAGAGAGAGAAAGAGAAACATTTGTATTTGATGTTACTTAAACGATCTAAAACGGAAAGGAATTAAAGATGCGTTATAAACATTTTAAGGTAACATTTATCTCTTCCCCTCCTATAAAAACACTATTCGATTACCATTCAAATTCATTCCAAACAAATAACAAAAAAATATAACACATATATTTGGAATCAACTAAGATGGCAGGCGTCAACCACTCCATCATCATGGCTATATTCTTAGTTAGTGGAATATTGCTGATGGCACCTAAAACTACCACTGCAATTTTCTCTAAAACACCCACACCTTTGCAAGCAGCAAGACCCGGAGATTCTACATCCTGGGATCAATGCACAGCAAAGTATAGTAAGGAATGTTCAGACCAGTACTTCTCAACGATATTTCTTAATGGAACAACGTCTGATCAATGCTGTTCAGAGCTTTCCGGGTGGGAACCAGCTTGCTACGATGAATTTGTGAGTTATATCAAATATAAAAAACAATATAGGGAGCGTTTGTCTGAATATTTGACAAAGACTGAACAATTGTATAAGCGGTGTGCTGTAAAAGCTTAACTCTCCTGTCATTGCTTAAAAAGAACACACATCCTATGTTCGGTACAATAATGTATTTGTGGAGTGCCAACAAGAGCTTTTCATGACCAACAAACATAATAAAAAGAATTCTTTGAATTATTTTGAATTCACAAATATCAAAAGGTATCAAAGGAAGGGAAAAACACTACTTTATAATATTTTTGAAATTCAAACTAAAAAAAGTAATAGTAATCATCGTAGAATAATAACAAAGTCAAAATATCAGGCAACAAAAAACAACGATAAATATCTTGCATTATAAATAAACATGCTTGTAACCATTTATCTTGGGATTTTCTCTTCAACTTCTATTTTTGAAATTCCAAGTAAAAACACTGCGACGAAAAGTCGAAGTGCTGGTTGTAATCAGACATGAATTGTACGATTCTCTGCACTCCTAGAATAATCTTGGTGAGCCTCAACACCGACCAACCCAATTTGGAACCCTCTCCGGCAAGATTGAAAAAGCAGTTTCAACGGGCTCGTTATGTAGCAGGGTGAAAAAGACGCAGCTGCCAGTTTGCTTTTCGAATTTTTTTTTCGGTTCTCAAATTTTTGTAACACATTTGTTTTTTGTCAGCTGACACGCGTAAATATGTCCCCCACGCCACCGTCTACACGAGACGCTATTTCATGCATTAGTGGAAATAACGTGAAAAAAAAAAAGAAAAGGATGTAATGGTAAGAGTTTAATCGACTCAAAAAAGTCGAAGCGTTTAAGTGTATGTGAGCAAAAATATTAAGGCAATATTTTGGCCTAAAAAAATGAAAAAGAAAGAAAAAAACAAAAGAGTTGAAGCACAAGGCTTCAAGTCTCAAGTGCATCAATAATAAAAAAGAAGAAAGTTCAAAGAACAAGACCTACTTTTACTCATGACAAACAGGCACAGCACTGAGGAAGATTCCTCAACTCAATTCTCGTCCCGTCTCGAAATTAATGTGGGAGTCGCGCGAAATTGTTTTTCCTTAATTTCTCGTATGTTTGTTAAGGGTCTCATTATATGACATGAAGAATCAATCTTATTTTATTTTTATCGTGTTATTGGCCAAGAAAAAAAAATAACATTTTGTGCAGAAAAAAACTGGAATATAATTTTTTTTTATTAACTAAGATCGACTGTGTAGAAAAATAACGCTGATTCTTCATATCATATACCTTTATTCATTTGTTGATTACAATTTACGAGTTAAAAAAATACCTCGACACCCTATAGATTGGTGCAGACGTGTGCGTGATGAGAGCTTTGCAATAGCCTTGATATTTGTTTTGTTTTTTGTACATGCAGGGACGTTGTGTATTTTCGGCCTTTTACCTCTGGCAAGGGCCGCAAGCGAGAAACTGTTCGCCACTGATAGAAGGATCACTGCGAGTGCGAGCATGCACAAGGCACTTGGCATTTAATCAAGTTAAAGTTGGAGGCAATCGAAAAGTGAGAAAGGGCGAGCAGTTCGTTTCAGTTTGGGCTTTTAATTAGCGATTGACGTAGAACGGTCCACCCACTGTTTTTTACTTGTAATTTTTTTTTCTCTGCCCTATGCGATTCTCTTTATTAAATCTCCCTCTTCCCCTCCCTATCTCCCTCTTGTTTTTCTCTTTTAATTATCTTCTCTGTATATCATCTGTATCTCTGCTACTTTTTACCGAAAAAAATTTAATGACGGCGGAGGGTGAACGATGCGGCAAACATACCTTTATGCGGTGTAACATAGTAGAAAAATCAATTGAATTAAAAGAAAAAATCATTTTTCTATCTTCACGTCGTATTTTTGACTCTATTAGACCTACCACACTCTTTATATTTTATGTTTCTCTCCACGTGACTTCTCTATCTATTTTGTCTTTTTCTCCATATTTTAGTTCCAAATTTTCCCTGTGGTGCGCGTTTGCTCTTTTATCGAGGACATCGTAAAGAAAAAGCTGAATTACCTAGCCTTCAAAGGAGATGCCAGCGTAAAATTTGGAATCTAAGTTGATTCACTTTGAAAAACTAATTGCGGTTCCTACTTTTGCTTTAATTCGAAGAGCATCTGATGATTGGATTTATTTTGCAATTAAACAGACTTTGTCTTAGCATCATCTGAAAACTCCATGTTACCACGAAAAAAAACGACGAAAAGTGGTCTTTCTCTAAACGGATTTTTTTTTTCTCTTGATTATCATTTTGTGAGGTTTGTTATAAATCAAAGTAATATGACATATTTTAGGTAAATAAGAGATAGTTTTGATAGAGAGTGTGATATTGGTCTTGGCTTAAGGTATCCCTCCTCACAGTATAAAAGAGTAAGAAAGATTTTGATGGTCATGTTGCAAATAAAAATTTTTTAATAATGCAAGTTGTTCATTCAAAGACAAAAGTGGACAAAGAGAGAGAAAGAGAAACATTTGTATTTGATGTTACTTAAACGATCTAAAACGGAAAGGAATTAAAGATGCGTTATAAACATTTTAAGGTAACATTTATCTCTTCCCCTCCTATAAAAACACTATTCGATTACCATTCAAATTCATTCCAAACAAATAACAAAAAAATATAACACATATATTTGGAATCAACTAAGATGGCAGGCGTCAACCACTCCATCATCATGGCTATATTCTTAGTTAGTGGAATATTGCTGATGGCACCTAAAACTACCACTGCAATTTTCTCTAAAACACCCACACCTTTGCAAGCAGCAAGACCCGGAGATTCTACATCCTGGGATCAATGCACAGCAAAGTATAGTAAGGAATGTTCAGACCAGTACTTCTCAACGATATTTCTTAATGGAACAACGTCTGATCAATGCTGTTCAGAGCTTTCCGGGTGGGAACCAGCTTGCTACGATGAATTTGTGAGTTATATCAAATATAAAAAACAATATAGGGAGCGTTTGTCTGAATATTTGACAAAGACTGAACAATTGTATAAGCGGTGTGCTGTAAAAGCTTAACTCTCCTGTCATTGCTTAAAAAGAACACACATCCTATGTTCGGTACAATAATGTATTTGTGGAGTGCCAACAAGAGCTTTTCATGACCAACAAACATAATAAAAAGAATTCTTTGAATTATTTTGAATTCACAAATATCAAAAGGTATCAAAGGAAGGGAAAAACACTACTTTATAATATTTTTGAAATTCAAACTAAAAAAAGTAATAGTAATCATCGTAGAATAATAACAAAGTCAAAATATCAGGCAACAAAAAACAACGATAAATATCTTGCATTATAAATAAACATGCTTGTAACCATTTATCTTGGGATTTTCTCTTCAACTTCTATTTTTGAAATTCCAAGTAAAAACACTGCGACGAAAAGTCGAAGTGCTGGTTGTAATCAGACATGAATTGTACGATTCTCTGCACTCCTAGAATAATCTTGGTGAGCCTCAACACCGACCAACCCAATTTGGAACCCTCTCCGGCAAGATTGAAAAAGCAGTTTCAACGGGCTCGTTATGTAGCAGGGTGAAAAAGACGCAGCTGCCAGTTTGCTTTTCGAATTTTTTTTTCGGTTCTCAAATTTTTGTAACACATTTGTTTTTTGTCAGCTGACACGCGTAAATATGTCCCCCACGCCACCGTCTACACGAGACGCTATTTCATGCATTAGTGGAAATAACGTGAAAAAAAAAAAAGAAAAGGATGTAATGGTAAGAGTTTAATCGACTCAAAAAAGTCGAAGCGTTTAAGTGTATGTGAGCAAAAATATTAAGGCAATATTTTGGCCTAAAAAAATGAAAAAGAAAGAAAAAAACAAAAGAGTTGAAGCACAAGGCTTCAAGTCTCAAGTGCATCAATAATAAAAAAGAAGAAAGTTCAAAGAACAAGACCTACTTTTACTCATGACAAACAGGCACAGCACTGAGGAAGATTCCTCAACTCAATTCTCGTCCCGTCTCGAAATTAATGTGGGAGTCGCGCGAAATTGTTTTTCCTTAATTTCTCGTATGTTTGTTAAGGGTCTCATTATATGACATGAAGAATCAATCTTATTTTATTTTTATCGTGTTATTGGCCAAGAAAAAAAAATAACATTTTGTGCAGAAAAAAACTGGAATATAATTTTTTTTTATTAACTAAGATCGACTGTGTAGAAAAATAACGCTGATTCTTCATATCATATACCTTTATTCATTTGTTGATTACAATTTACGAGTTAAAAAAATACCTCGACACCCTATAGATTGGTGCAGACGTGTGCGTGATGAGAGCTTTGCAATAGCCTTGATATTTGTTTTGTTTTTTGTACATGCAGGGACGTTGTGTATTTTCGGCCTTTTACCTCTGGCAAGGGCCGCAAGCGAGAAACTGTTCGCCACTGATAGAAGGATCACTGCGAGTGCGAGCATGCACAAGGCACTTGGCATTTAATCAAGTTAAAGTTGGAGGCAATCGAAAAGTGAGAAAGGGCGAGCAGTTCGTTTCAGTTTGGGCTTTTAATTAGCGATTGACGTAGAACGGTCCACCCACTGTTTTTTACTTGTAATTTTTTTTTCTCTGCCCTATGCGATTCTCTTTATTAAATCTCCCTCTTCCCCTCCCTATCTCCCTCTTGTTTTTCTCTTTTAATTATCTTCTCTGTATATCATCTGTATCTCTGCTACTTTTTACCGAAAAAAATTTAATGACGGCGGAGGGTGAACGATGCGGCAAACATACCTTTATGCGGTGTAACATAGTAGAAAAATCAATTGAATTAAAAGAAAAAATCATTTTTCTATCTTCACGTCGTATTTTTGACTCTATTAGACCTACCACACTCTTTATATTTTATGTTTCTCTCCACGTGACTTCTCTATCTATTTTGTCTTTTTCTCCATATTTTAGTTCCAAATTTTCCCTGTGGTGCGCGTTTGCTCTTTTATCGAGGACATCGTAAAGAAAAAGCTGAATTACCTAGCCTTCAAAGGAGATGCCAGCGTAAAATTTGGAATCTAAGTTGATTCACTTTGAAAAACTAATTGCGGTTCCTACTTTTGCTTTAATTCGAAGAGCATCTGATGATTGGATTTATTTTGCAATTAAACAGACTTTGTCTTAGCATCATCTGAAAACTCCATGTTACCACGAAAAAAAACGACGAAAAGTGGTCTTTCTCTAAACGGATTTTTTTTTTCTCTTGATTATCATTTTGTGAGGTTTGTTATAAATCAAAGTAATATGACATATTTTAGGTAAATAAGAGATAGTTTTGATAGAGAGTGTGATATTGGTCTTGGCTTAAGGTATCCCTCCTCACAGTATAAAAGAGTAAGAAAGATTTTGATGGTCATGTTGCAAATAAAAAATTTTTAATAATGCAAGTTGTTCATTCAAAGACAAAAGTGGACAAAGAGAGAGAAAGAGAAACATTTGTATTTGATGTTACTTAAACGATCTAAAACGGAAAGGAATTAAAGATGCGTTATAAACATTTTAAGGTAACATTTATCTCTTCCCCTCCTATAAAAACACTATTCGATTACCATTCAAATTCATTCCAAACAAATAACAAAAAAATATAACACATATATTTGGAATCAACTAAGATGGCAGGCGTCAACCACTCCATCATCATGGCTATATTCTTAGTTAGTGGAATATTGCTGATGGCACCTAAAACTACCACTGCAATTTTCTCTAAAACACCCACACCTTTGCAAGCAGCAAGACCCGGAGATTCTACATCCTGGGATCAATGCACAGCAAAGTATAGTAAGGAATGTTCAGACCAGTACTTCTCAACGATATTTCTTAATGGAACAACGTCTGATCAATGCTGTTCAGAGCTTTCCGGGTGGGAACCAGCTTGCTACGATGAATTTGTGAGTTATATCAAATATAAAAAACAATATAGGGAGCGTTTGTCTGAATATTTGACAAAGACTGAACAATTGTATAAGCGGTGTGCTGTAAAAGCTTAACTCTCCTGTCATTGCTTAAAAAGAACACACATCCTATGTTCGGTACAATAATGTATTTGTGGAGTGCCAACAAGAGCTTTTCATGACCAACAAACATAATAAAAAGAATTCTTTGAATTATTTTGAATTCACAAATATCAAAAGGTATCAAAGGAAGGGAAAAACACTACTTTATAATATTTTTGAAATTCAAACTAAAAAAAGTAATAGTAATCATCGTAGAATAATAACAAAGTCAAAATATCAGGCAACAAAAAACAACGATAAATATCTTGCATTATAAATAAACATGCTTGTAACCATTTATCTTGGGATTTTCTCTTCAACTTCTATTTTTGAAATTCCAAGTAAAAACACTGCGACGAAAAGTCGAAGTGCTGGTTGTAATCAGACATGAATTGTACGATTCTCTGCACTCCTAGAATAATCTTGGTGAGCCTCAACACCGACCAACCCAATTTGGAACCCTCTCCGGCAAGATTGAAAAGCAGTTTCAACGGGCTCGTTATGTAGCAGGGTGAAAAAGACGCAGCTGCCAGTTTGCTTTTCGAATTTTTTTTTCGGTTCTCAAATTTTTGTAACACATTTGTTTTTTGTCAGCTGACACGCGTAAATATGTCCCCCACGCCACCGTCTACACGAGACGCTATTTCATGCATTAGTGGAAATAACGTGAAAAAAAAAAAGAAAAGGATGTAATGGTAAGAGTTTAATCGACTCAAAAAAGTCGAAGCGTTTAAGTGTATGTGAGCAAAAATATTAAGGCAATATTTTGGCCTAAAAAAATGAAAAAGAAAGAAAAAAACAAAAGAGTTGAAGCACAAGGCTTCAAGTCTCAAGTGCATCAATAATAAAAAAGAAGAAAGTTCAAAGAACAAGACCTACTTTTACTCATGACAAACAGGCACAGCACTGAGGAAGATTCCTCAACTCAATTCTCGTCCCGTCTCGAAATTAATGTGGGAGTCGCGCGAAATTGTTTTTCCTTAATTTCTCGTATGTTTGTTAAGGGTCTCATTATATGACATGAAGAATCAATCTTATTTTATTTTTATCGTGTTATTGGCCAAGAAAAAAAAATAACATTTTGTGCAGAAAAAAAACTGGAATATAATTTTTTTTTATTAACTAAGATCGACTGTGTAGAAAAATAACGCTGATTCTTCATATCATATACCTGTATTCATTTGTTGATTACAATTTACGAGTTAAAAAAATACCTCGACACCCTATAGATTGGTGCAGACGTGTGCGTGATGAGAGCTTTGCAATAGCCTTGATATTTGTTTTGTTTTTTGTACATGCAGGGACGTTGTGTATTTTCGGCCTTTTACCTCTGGCAAGGGCCGCAAGCGAGAAACTGTTCGCCACTGATAGAAGGATCACTGCGAGTGCGAGCATGCACAAGGCACTTGGCATTTAATCAAGTTAAAGTTGGAGGCAATCGAAAAGTGAGAAAGGGCGAGCAGTTCGTTTCAGTTTGGGCTTTTAATTAGCGATTGACGTAGAACGGTCCACCCACTGTTTTTTACTTGTAATTTTTTTTTCTCTGCCCTATGCGATTCTCTTTATTAAATCTCCCTCTTCCCCTCCCTATCTCCCTCTTGTTTTTCTCTTTTAATTATCTTCTCTGTATATCATCTGTATCTCTGCTACTTTTTACCGAAAAAAATTTAATGACGGCGGAGGGTGAACGATGCGGCAAACATACCTTTATGCGGTGTAACATAGTAGAAAAATCAATTGAATTAAAAGAAAAAATCATTTTTCTATCTTCACGTCGTATTTTTGACTCTATTAGACCTACCACACTCTTTATATTTTATGTTTCTCTCCACGTGACTTCTCTATCTATTTTGTCTTTTTCTCCATATTTTAGTTCCAAATTTTCCCTGTGGTGCGCGTTTGCTCTTTTATCGAGGACATCGTAAAGAAAAAGCTGAATTACCTAGCCTTCAAAGGAGATGCCAGCGTAAAATTTGGAATCTAAGTTGATTCACTTTGAAAAACTAATTGCGGTTCCTACTTTTGCTTTAATTCGAAGAGCATCTGATGATTGGATTTATTTTGCAATTAAACAGACTTTGTCTTAGCATCATCTGAAAACTCCATGTTACCACGAAAAAAAACGACGAAAAGTGGTCTTTCTCTAAACGGATTTTTTTTTTCTCTTGATTATCATTTTGTGAGGTTTGTTATAAATCAAAGTAATATGACATATTTTAGGTAAATAAGAGATAGTTTTGATAGAGAGTGTGATATTGGTCTTGGCTTAAGGTATCCCTCCTCACAGTATAAAAGAGTAAGAAAGATTTTGATGGTCATGTTGCAAATAAAAAATTTTTAATAATGCAAGTTGTTCATTCAAAGACAAAAGTGGACAAAGAGAGAGAAAGAGAAACATTTGTATTTGATGTTACTTAAACGATCTAAAACGGAAAGGAATTAAAGATGCGTTATAAACATTTTAAGGTAACATTTATCTCTTCCCCTCCTATAAAAACACTATTCGATTACCATTCAAATTCATTCCAAACAAATAACAAAAAAATATAACACATATATTTGGAATCAACTAAGATGGCAGGCGTCAACCACTCCATCATCATGGCTATATTCTTAGTTAGTGGAATATTGCTGATGGCACCTAAAACTACCACTGCAATTTTCTCTAAAACACCCACACCTTTGCAAGCAGCAAGACCCGGAGATTCTACATCCTGGGATCAATGCACAGCAAAGTATAGTAAGGAATGTTCAGACCAGTACTTCTCAACGATATTTCTTAATGGAACAACGTCTGATCAATGCTGTTCAGAGCTTTCCGGGTGGGAACCAGCTTGCTACGATGAATTTGTGAGTTATATCAAATATAAAAAACAATATAGGGAGCGTTTGTCTGAATATTTGACAAAGACTGAACAATTGTATAAGCGGTGTGCTGTAAAAGCTTAACTCTCCTGTCATTGCTTAAAAAGAACACACATCCTATGTTCGGTACAATAATGTATTTGTGGAGTGCCAACAAGAGCTTTTCATGACCAACAAACATAATAAAAAGAATTCTTTGAATTATTTTGAATTCACAAATATCAAAAGGTATCAAAGGAAGGGAAAAACACTACTTTATAATATTTTTGAAATTCAAACTAAAAAAAGTAATAGTAATCATCGTAGACTAATAACAAAGTCAAAATATCAGGCAACAAAAAACAACGTTAAATATCTTGCATTATAAATAAACATGCTTGTAACCATTTATCTTGGGATTTTCTCTTCAACTTCTATTTTTGAAATTCCAAGTAAAAATACTGCGACGAAAAGTCGAAGTGCTGGTTGTAATCAGACATGAATTGTACGATTCTCTGCACTCCTAGAATAATCTTGGTGAGCCTCAACACCGACCAACCCAATTTGGAACCCTCTCCGGCAAGATTGAAAAAGCAGTTTCAACGGGCTCGTTATGTAGCAGGGTGAAAAAGACGCAGCTGCCAGTTTGCTTTTCGAATTTTTTTTTCGGTTCTCAAATTTTTGTAACACATTTGTTTTTTGTCAGCTGACACGCGTAAATATGTCCCCCACGCCACCGTCTACACGAGACGCTATTTCCTGCATTAGTGGAAATAACGTGAAAAAAAAAGAAAAGGATGTAATGGTAAGAGTTTAATCGACTCAAAAAAGTCGAAGCGTTTAAGTGTATGTGAGCAAAAATATTAAGGCAATATTTTGGCCTAAAAGAATGAAAAAGAAAGAAAAAAACAAAAGAGTTGAAGCACAAGGCTTCAAGTCTCAAGTGCATCAATAATAAAAAAGAAGAAAGTTCAAAGAACAAGACCTACTTTTACTCATGACAAACAGGCACAGCACTGAGGAAGATTTCTCAACTCAATTCTCGTCCCGTCTCGAAATTAATGCGGGAGTCGCGCGAAATTGTTTTTCCTTAATTTCTCGTATGTTTGTTAAGGGTCTCATTATATGACATGAAGAATCAGTCTTATTTTATTTTTATCGTGTTATTGGCCAAGAAAAAAAAATAACATTTTGTGCAGAAAAAAACTGGAATATAATTTTTTTTTATTAACTAAGATCGACTGTGTAGAAAAATAACGCTGATTCTTCATATCATATACCTGTATTCATTTGTTGATTACAATTTACGAGTTAAAAAAATACCTCGACACCCTATAGATTGGTGCAGACGTGTGCGTGATGAGAGCTTTGCAATAGCCTTGATATTTGTTTTGTTTTTTGTACATGCAGGGACGTTGTGTATTTTCGGCCTTTTACCTCTGGCAAGGGCCGCAAGCGAGAAACTGTTCGCCACTGATAGAAGGATCACTGCGAGTGCGAGCATGCACAAGGCACTTGGCATTTAATCAAGTTAAAGTTGGAGGCAATCGAAAAGTGAGAAAGGGCGAGCAGTTCGTTTCAGTTTGGGCTTTTAATTAGCGATTGACGTAGAACGGTCCACCCATTGTTTTTTACTTGTAATTTTTTTTTCTCTGCCCTATGCGATTCTGTTTATTAAATCTCCCTCTTCCCCTCCCTATCTCCCTCTTGTTTTTCTCTTTTAATTATCTTCTCTGTACATCATCTGTATCTCTGCTACTTTTTACCGAAAAAAATTTAATGACGGCGGAGGGTGAACGATGCGGCAAACATACCTTTATGCGGTGTAACATAGTAAAAAAATCAATTGAATTAAAAGAAAAAATCATTTTTCTATCTTCACGTCCTATTTTTGACTCTATTAGACCTACCACACTCTTTGTATTTTATGTTTCTCTCCACGTGACTTCTCTATCTATTTTGTCTTTTTCTCCATATTTTAGTTCCAAATTTTCCCTGTGGTGCGCGTTTGCTCTTTTATCGAGGACATCGTAAAGAAAAAGCTGAATTACCTAGCCTTCGAAGGAGATGCCAGCGTAAAATTTGGAATCTAAGTTGATTCACTTTGAAAAACTAATTGCGGTTCCTACTTTTGCTTTAATTCGAAGAGCATCTGATGATTGGATTTATTTTGCAATTAAACAGACTTTGTCTTAGCATCATCTGAAAACTCCATGTTACCACGAAAAAAAACGACGAAAAGTGGTCTTTCTCTAAACGGATTTTTTTTTTCTCTTGATTATCATTTTGTGAGGTTTGTTATAAATCAAAGTAATATGACATATTTTAGGTAAATAAGAGATAGTTTTGATAGAGAGTGTGATATTGGTCTTGGCTTAAGGTATCCCTCCTCACAGTATAAAAGAGTAAGAAAGATTTTGATGGTCATGTTGCAAATAAAAAATTTTTAATAATGCAAGTTGTTCATTCAAAGACAAAAGTGGACAAAGAGAGAGAAAGAGAAACATTTGTATTTGATGTTACTTAAACGATCTAAAACGGAAAGGAATTAAAGATGCGTTATAAACATTTTAAGGTAACATTTATCTCTTCCCCTCCTATAAAAACACTATTCGATTACCATTCAAATTCATTCCAAACAAATAACAAAAAAATATAACACATATATTTGGAATCAACTAAGATGGCAGGCGTCAACCACTCCATCATCATGGCTATATTCTTAGTTAGTGGAATATTGCTGATGGCACCTAAAACTACCACTGCAATTTTCTCTAAAACACCCACACCTTTGCAAGCAGCAAGACCCGGAGATTCTACATCCTGGGATCAATGCACAGCAAAGTATAGTAAGGAATGTTCAGACCAGTACTTCTCAACGATATTTCTTAATGGAACAACGTCTGATCAATGCTGTTCAGAGCTTTCCGGGTGGGAACCAGCTTGCTACGATGAATTTGTGAGTTATATCAAATATAAAAAACAATATAGGGAGCGTTTGTCTGAATATTTGACAAAGACTGAACAATTGTATAAGCGGTGTGCTGTAAAAGCTTAACTCTCCTGTCATTGCTTAAAAAGAACACACATCCTATGTTCGGTACAATAATGTATTTGCGGAGTGCCAACAAGAGCTTTTCATGACCAACAAACATAATAAAAAGAATTCTTTGAATTATTTTGAATTCACAAATATCAAAAGGTATCAAAGGAAGGGAAAAACACTACTTTATAATATTTTTGAAATTCAAACTAAAAAAAGTAATAGTAATCATCGTAGAATAATAACAAAGTCAAAATATCAGGCAACAAAAAACAACGATAAATATCTTGCATTATAAATAAACATGCTTGTAACCATTTATCTTGGGATTTTCTCTTCAACTTCTATTTTTGAAATTCCAAGTAAAAACACTGCGACGAAAAGTCGAAGTGCTGGTTGTAATCAGACATGAATTGTACGATTCTCTGCACTCCTAGAATAATCTTGGTGAGCCTCAACACCGACCAACCCAATTTGGAACCCTCTCCGGCAAGATTGAAAAAGCAGTTTCAACGGGCTCGTTATGTAGCAGGGTGAAAAAGACGCAGCTGCCAGTTTGCTTTTCGAATTTTTTTTTCGGTTCTCAAATTTTTGTAACACATTTGTTTTTTGTCAGCTGACACGCGTAAATATGTCCCCCACGCCACCGTCTACACGAGACGCTATTTCATGCATTAGTGGAAATAACGTGAAAAAAAAAAGAAAAGGATGTAATGGTAAGAGTTTAATCGACTCAAAAAAGTCGAAGCGTTTAAGTGTATGTGAGCAAAAATATTAAGGCAATATTTTGGCCTAAAAGAATGAAAAAGAAAGAAAAAAACAAAAGAGTTGAAGCACAAGGCTTCAAGTCTCAAGTGCATCAATAATAAAAAAGAAGAAAGTTCAAAGAACAAGACCTACTTTTACTCATGACAAACAGGCACAGCACTGAGGAAGATTCCTCAACTCAATTCTCGTCCCGTCTCGAAATTAATGTGGGAGTCGCGCGAAATTGTTTTTCCTTAATTTCTCGTATGTTTGTTAAGGGTCTCATTATATGACATGAAGAATCAATCTTATTTTATTTTTATCGTGTTATTGGCCAAGAAAAAAAAATAACATTTTGTGCAGAAAAAAACTGGAATATAATTTTTTTTTATTAACTAAGATCGACTGTGTAGAAAAATAACGTTGATTCTTCATATCATATACCTGTATTCATTTGTTGATTACAATTTACGAGTTAAAAAAATACCTCGACACCCTATAGATTGGTGCAGACGTGTGCGTGATGAGAGCTTTGCAATAGCCTTGATATTTGTTTTGTTTTTTGTACATGCAGGGACGTTGTGTATTTTCGGCCTTTTACCTCTGGCAAGGGCCGCAAGCGAGAAACTGTTCGCCACTGATAGAAGGATCACTGCGAGTGCGAGCATGCACAAGGCACTTGGCATTTAATCAAGTTAAAGTTGGAGGCAATCGAAAAGTGAGAAAGGGCGAGCAGTTCGTTTCAGTTTGGGCTTTTAATTAGCGATTGACGTGGAACGGTCCACCCATTGTTTTTTACTTGTAATTTTTTTTTCTCTGCCCTATGCGATTCTGTTTATTAAATCTCCCTCTTCCCCTCCCTATCTCCCTCTTGTTTTTCTCTTTTAATTATCTTCTCTGTACATCATCTGTATCTCTGCTACTTTTTACCGAAAAAAATTTAATGACGGCGGAGGGTGAACGATGCGGCAAACATACCTTTATGCGGTGTAACATAGTAAAAAAATCAATTGAATTAAAAGAAAAAATCATTTTTCTATCTTCACGTCCTATTTTTGACTCTATTAGACCTACCACACTCTTTATATTTTATGTTTCTCTCCACGTGACTTCTCTATCTATTTTGTCTTTTTCTCCATATTTTAGTTCCAAATTTTCCCTGTGGTGCGCGTTTGCTCTTTTATCGAGGACATCGTAAAGAAAAAGCTGAATTACCTAGCCTTCGAAGGAGATGCCAGCGTAAAATTTGGAATCTAAGTTGATTCACTTTGAAAAACTAATTGCGGTTCCTACTTTTGCTTTAATTCGAAGAGCATCTGATGATTGGATTTATTTTGCAATTAAACAGACTTTGTCTTAGCATCATCTGAAAACTCCATGTTACCACGAAAAAAAACGACGAAAAGTGGTCTTTCTCTAAACGGATTTTTTTTTTCTCTTGATTATCATTTTGTGAGGTTTGTTATAAATCAAAGTAATATGACATATTTTAGGTAAATAAGAGATAGTTTTGATAGAGAGTGTGATATTGGTCTTGGCTTAAGGTATCCCTCCTCACAGTATAAAAGAGTAAGAAAGATTTTGATGGTCATGTTGCAAATAAAAAATTTTTAATAATGCAAGTTGTTCATTCAAAGACAAAAGTGGACAAAGAGAGAGAAAGAGAAACATTTGTATTTGATGTTACTTAAACGATCTAAAACGGAAAGGAATTAAAGATGCGTTATAAACATTTTAAGGTAACATTTATCTCTTCCCCTCCTATAAAAACACTATTCGATTACCATTCAAATTCATTCCAAACAAATAACAAAAAAATATAACACATATATTTGGAATCAACTAAGATGGCAGGCGTCAACCACTCCATCATCATGGCTATATTCTTAGTTAGTGGAATATTGCTGATGGCACCTAAAACTACCACTGCAATTTTCTCTAAAACACCCACACCTTTGCAAGCAGCAAGACCCGGAGATTCTACATCCTGGGATCAATGCACAGCAAAGTATAGTAAGGAATGTTCAGACCAGTACTTCTCAACGATATTTCTTAATGGAACAACGTCTGATCAATGCTGTTCAGAGCTTTCCGGGTGGGAACCAGCTTGCTACGATGAATTTGTGAGTTATATCAAATATAAAAAACAATATAGGGAGCGTTTGTCTGAATATTTGACAAAGACTGAACAATTGTATAAGCGGTGTGCTGTAAAAGCTTAACTCTCCTGTCATTGCTTAAAAAGAACACACATCCTATGTTCGGTACAATAATGTATTTGCGGAGTGCCAACAAGAGCTTTTCATGACCAACAAACATAATAAAAAGAATTCTTTGAATTATTTTGAATTCACAAATATCAAAAGGTATCAAAGGAAGGGAAAAACACTACTTTATAATATTTTTGAAATTCAAACTAAAAAAAGTAATAGTAATCATCGTAGAATAATAACAAAGTCAAAATATCAGGCAACAAAAAACAACGATAAATATCTTGCATTATAAATAAACATGCTTGTAACCATTTATCTTGGGATTTTCTCTTCAACTTCTATTTTTGAAATTCCAAGTAAAAACACTGCGACGAAAAGTCGAAGTGCTGGTTGTAATCAGACATGAATTGTACGATTCTCTGCACTCCTAGAATAATCTTGGTGAGCCTCAACACCGACCAACCCAATTTGGAACCCTCTCCGGCAAGATTGAAAAAGCAGTTTCAACGGGCTCGTTATGTAGCAGGGTGAAAAAGACGCAGCTGCCAGTTTGCTTTTCGAATTTTTTTTTCGGTTCTCAAATTTTTGTAACACATTTGTTTTTTGTCAGCTGACACGCGTAAATATGTCCCCCACGCCACCGTCTACACGAGACGCTATTTCATGCATTAGTGGAAATAACGTGAAAAAAGAAAAGAAAAGGATGTAATGGTAAGAGTTTAATCGACTCAAAAAAGTCGAAGCGTTTAAGTGTATGTGAGCAAAAATATTAAGGCAATATTTTGGCCTAAAAGAATGAAAAAGAAAGAAAAAAACAAAAGAGTTGAAGCACAAGGCTTCAAGTCTCAAGTGCATCAATAATAAAAAAGAAGAAAGTTCAAAGAACAAGACCTACTTTTACTCATGACAAACAGGCACAGCACTGAGGAAGATTCCTCAACTCAATTCTCGTCCCGTCTCGAAATTAATGTGGGAGTCGCGCGAAATTGTTTTTCCTTAATTTCTCGTATGTTTGTTAAGGGTCTCATTATATGACATGAAGAATCAGTCTTATTTTATTTTTATCGTGTTATTGGCCAAGAAAAAAAAATAACATTTTGTGCAGAAAAAAACTGGAATATAATTTTTTTTTATTAACTAAGATCGACTGTGTAGAAAAATAACGTTGATTCTTCATATCATATACCTGTATTCATTTGTTGATTACAATTTACGAGTTAAAAAAATACCTCGACACCCTATAGATTGGTGCAGACGTGTGCGTGATGAGAGCTTTGCAATAGCCTTGATATTTGTTTTGTTTTTTGTACATGCAGGGACGTTGTGTATTTTCGGCCTTTTACCTCTGGCAAGGGCCGCAAGCGAGAAACTGTTCGCCACTGATAGAAGGATCACTGCGAGTGCGAGCATGCACAAGGCACTTGGCATTTAATCAAGTTAAAGTTGGAGGCAATCGAAAAGTGAGAAAGGGCGAGCAGTTCGTTTCAGTTTGGGCTTTTAATTAGCGATTGACGTGGAACGGTCCACCCATTGTTTTTTACTTGTAATTTTTTTTTCTCTGCCCTATGCGATTCTGTTTATTAAATCTCCCTCTTCCCCTCCCTATCTCCCTCTTGTTTTTCTCTTTTAATTATCTTCTCTGTACATCATCTGTATCTCTGCTACTTTTTACCGAAAAAAATTTAATGACGGCGGAGGGTGAACGATGCGGCAAACATACCTTTATGCGGTGTAACATAGTAGAAAAAATCAATTGAATTAAAAGAAAAAATCATTTTTCTATCTTCACGTCCTATTTTTGACTCTATTAGACCTACCACACTCTTTATATTTTATGTTTCTCTCCACGTGACTTCTCTATCTATTTTGTCTTTTTCTCCATATTTTAGTTCCAAATTTTCCCTGTGGTGCGCGTTTGCTCTTTTATCGAGGACATCGTAAAGAAAAAGCTGAATTACCTAGCCTTCGAAGGAGATGCCAGCGTAAAATTTGGAATCTAAGTTGATTCACTTTGAAAAACTAATTGCGGTTCCTACTTTTGCTTTAATTCGAAGAGCATCTGATGATTGGATTTATTTTGCAATTAAACAGACTTTGTCTTAGCATCATCTGAAAACTCCATGTTACCACGAAAAAAAACGACGAAAAGTGGTCTTTCTCTAAACGGATTTTTTTTTTCTCTTGATTATCATTTTGTGAGGTTTGTTATAAATCAAAGTAATATGACATATTTTAGGTAAATAAGAGATAGTTTTGATAGAGAGTGTGATATTGGTCTTGGCTTAAGGTATCCCTCCTCACAGTATAAAAGAGTAAGAAAGATTTTGATGGTCATGTTGCAAATAAAAAATTTTTAATAATGCAAGTTGTTCATTCAAAGACAAAAGTGGACAAAGAGAGAGAAAGAGAAACATTTGTATTTGATGTTACTTAAACGATCTAAAACGGAAAGGAATTAAAGATGCGTTATAAACATTTTAAGGTAACATTTATCTCTTCCCCTCCTATAAAAACACTATTCGATTACCATTCAAATTCATTCCAAACAAATAACAAAAAAATATAACACATATATTTGGAATCAACTAAGATGGCAGGCGTCAACCACTCCATCATCATGGCTATATTCTTAGTTAGTGGAATATTGCTGATGGCACCTAAAACTACCACTGCAATTTTCTCTAAAACACCCACACCTTTGCAAGCAGCAAGACCCGGAGATTCTACATCCTGGGATCAATGCACAGCAAAGTATAGTAAGGAATGTTCAGACCAGTACTTCTCAACGATATTTCTTAATGGAACAACGTCTGATCAATGCTGTTCAGAGCTTTCCGGGTGGGAACCAGCTTGCTACGATGAATTTGTGAGTTATATCAAATATAAAAAACAATATAGGGAGCGTTTGTCTGAATATTTGACAAAGACTGAACAATTGTATAAGCGGTGTGCTGTAAAAGCTTAACTCTCCTGTCATTGCTTAAAAAGAACACACATCCTATGTTCGGTACA
The DNA here is from genome assembly GCA_037832335.1 of Carallia pectinifolia. Taxonomy (NCBI): domain Eukaryota; kingdom Viridiplantae; phylum Streptophyta; class Magnoliopsida; order Malpighiales; family Rhizophoraceae; genus Carallia; species Carallia pectinifolia. The sequence continues at coordinate 14,778,273 of CM075453.1, forward strand.
ATAATGTATTTGCGGAGTGCCAACAAGAGCTTTTCATGACCAACAAACATAATAAAAAGAATTCTTTGAATTATTTTGAATTCACAAATATCAAAAGGTATCAAAGGAAGGGAAAAACACTACTTTATAATATTTTTGAAATTCAAACTAAAAAAAGTAATAGTAATCATCGTAGAATAATAACAAAGTCAAAATATCAGGCAACAAAAAACAACGATAAATATCTTGCATTATAAATAAACATGCTTGTAACCATTTATCTTGGGATTTTCTCTTCAACTTCTATTTTTGAAATTCCAAGTAAAAACACTGCGACGAAAAGTCGAAGTGCTGGTTGTAATCAGACATGAATTGTACGATTCTCTGCACTCCTAGAATAATCTTGGTGAGCCTCAACACCGACCAACCCAATTTGGAACCCTCTCCGGCAAGATTGAAAAAGCAGTTTCAACGGGCTCGTTATGTAGCAGGGTGAAAAAGACGCAGCTGCCAGTTTGCTTTTCGAATTTTTTTTTCGGTTCTCAAATTTTTGTAACACATTTGTTTTTTGTCAGCTGACACGCGTAAATATGTCCCCCACGCCACCGTCTACACGAGACGCTATTTCATGCATTAGTGGAAATAACGTGAAAAAAAAAAGAAAAGGATGTAATGGTAAGAGTTTAATCGACTCAAAAAAGTCGAAGCGTTTAAGTGTATGTGAGCAAAAATATTAAGGCAATATTTTGGCCTAAAAGAATGAAAAAGAAAGAAAAAAACAAAAGAGTTGAAGCACAAGGCTTCAAGTCTCAAGTGCATCAATAATAAAAAAGAAGAAAGTTCAAAGAACAAGACCTACTTTTACTCATGACAAACAGGCACAGCACTGAGGAAGATTCCTCAACTCAATTCTCGTCCCGTCTCGAAATTAATGTGGGAGTCGCGCGAAATTGTTTTTCCTTAATTTCTCGTATGTTTGTTAAGGGTCTCATTATATGACATGAAGAATCAATCTTATTTTATTTTTATCGTGTTATTGGCCAAGAAAAAAAAATAACATTTTGTGCAGAAAAAAACTGGAATATAATTTTTTTTTATTAACTAAGATCGACTGTGTAGAAAAATAACGTTGATTCTTCATATCATATACCTGTATTCATTTGTTGATTACAATTTACGAGTTAAAAAAATACCTCGACACCCTATAGATTGGTGCAGACGTGTGCGTGATGAGAGCTTTGCAATAGCCTTGATATTTGTTTTGTTTTTTGTACATGCAGGGACGTTGTGTATTTTCGGCCTTTTACCTCTGGCAAGGGCCGCAAGCGAGAAACTGTTCGCCACTGATAGAAGGATCACTGCGAGTGCGAGCATGCACAAGGCACTTGGCATTTAATCAAGTTAAAGTTGGAGGCAATCGAAAAGTGAGAAAGGGCGAGCAGTTCGTTTCAGTTTGGGCTTTTAATTAGCGATTGACGTGGAACGGTCCACCCACTGTTTTTTACTTGTAATTTTTTTTTCTCTGCCCTATGCGATTCTGTTTATTAAATCTCCCTCTTCCCCTCCCTATCTCCCTCTTGTTTTTCTCTTTTAATTATCTTCTCTGTACATCATCTGTATCTCTGCTACTTTTTACCGAAAAAAATTTAATGACGGCGGAGGGTGAACGATGCGGCAAACATACCTTTATGCGGTGTAACATAGTAGAAAAATCAATTGAATTAAAAGAAAAAATCATTTTTCTATCTTCACGTCGTATTTTTGACTCTATTAGACCTACCACACTCTTTATATTTTATGTTTCTCTCCACGTGACTTCTCTATCTATTTTGTCTTTTTCTCCATATTTTAGTTCCAAATTTTCCCTGTGGTGCGCGTTTGCTCTTTTATCGAGGACATCGTAAAGAAAAAGCTGAATTACCTAGCCTTCGAAGGAGATGCCAGCGTAAAATTTGGAATCTAAGTTGATTCACTTTGAAAAACTAATTGCGGTTCCTACTTTTGCTTTAATTCGAAGAGCATCTGATGATTGGATTTATTTTGCAATTAAACAGACTTTGTCTTAGCATCATCTGAAAACTCCATGTTACCACGAAAAAAAACGACGAAAAGTGGTCTTTCTCTAAACGGATTTTTTTTTTCTCTTGATTATCATTTTGTGAGGTTTGTTATAAATCAAAGTAATATGACATATTTTAGGTAAATAAGAGATAGTTTTGATAGAGAGTGTGATATTGGTCTTGGCTTAAGGTATCCCTCCTCACAGTATAAAAGAGTAAGAAAGATTTTGATGGTCATGTTGCAAATAAAAAATTTTTAATAATGCAAGTTGTTCATTCAAAGACAAAAGTGGACAAAGAGAGAGAAAGAGAAACATTTGTATTTGATGTTACTTAAACGATCTAAAACGGAAAGGAATTAAAGATGCGTTATAAACATTTTAAGGTAACATTTATCTCTTCCCCTCCTATAAAAACACTATTCGATTACCATTCAAATTCATTCCAAACAAATAACAAAAAAATATAACACATATATTTGGAATCAACTAAGATGGCAGGCGTCAACCACTCCATCATCATGGCTATATTCTTAGTTAGTGGAATATTGCTGATGGCACCTAAAACTACCACTGCAATTTTCTCTAAAACACCCACACCTTTGCAAGCAGCAAGACCCGGAGATTCTACATCCTGGGATCAATGCACAGCAAAGTATAGTAAGGAATGTTCAGACCAGTACTTCTCAACGATATTTCTTAATGGAACAACGTCTGATCAATGCTGTTCAGAGCTTTCCGGGTGGGAACCAGCTTGCTACGATGAATTTGTGAGTTATATCAAATATAAAAAACAATATAGGGAGCGTTTGTCTGAATATTTGACAAAGACTGAACAATTGTATAAGCGGTGTGCTGTAAAAGCTTAACTCTCCTGTCATTGCTTAAAAAGAACACACATCCTATGTTCGGTACAATAATGTATTTGTGGAGTGCCAACAAGAGCTTTTCATGACCAACAAACATAATAAAAAGAATTCTTTGAATTATTTTGAATTCACAAATATCAAAAGGTATCAAAGGAAGGGAAAAACACTACTTTATAATATTTTTGAAATTCAAACTAAAAAAAGTAATAGTAATCATCGTAGAATAATAACAAAGTCAAAATATCAGGCAACAAAAAACAACGATAAATATCTTGCATTATAAATAAACATGCTTGTAACCATTTATCTTGGGATTTTCTCTTCAACTTCTGTTTTTGAAATTCCAAGTAAAAACACTGCGACGAAAAGTCGAAGTGCTGGTTGTAATCAGACATGAATTGTACGATTCTCTGCACTCCTAGAATAATCTTGGTGAGCCTCAACACCGACCAACCCAATTTGGAACCCTCTCCGGCATGATTGAAAAAGCGATTTCAACGGGCTCGTTATGTAGCAGGGTGAAAAAGACGCAGCTGCCAGTTTGCTTTTCGATTTTTTTTTTCAGTTCTCAAATTTTTGTAACACATTTGTTTTTTGTCAGCTGACATGCATAAATATGTCCCCCACGCCACCGTCTACACGAGACGCTATTTCATGCATTAGTGGAAATAATGTGAAAAAAAAAAAGGGATCTAATGGTAAGAGTTTAATCGACTCAAAAAAGCCGAAGTGTTTAAGTGTATGTGAGCAAAAATATTAAGGCGATATTTTGGCCTAAAAAAATGAAAAAGATAGAAAATACAAAAGAGTTGAAGCATAAGGCTTCAAGTCTCAAGTGGATCAAAAATAAAAAAAGAGATGGTTCAAAGAATACGGCCTATTGTTACTCATCACAAATTGGCACAGAATTGAGGAAGATTCCTCATCTCAACTCTCGCTACATCTCCAAATTCATGTGACATTAGCCTAAAAATATTTTTCCATAATTTCTCGTATGTTTGTTAAGGGTTTCATTACAGGACATGAAAATAATATCTTTTTTTTTTTTACTGTGTTATTGGTCAATGAAAAATTTTATTTTGTGCAAAAAGAAATTAGAATATTATTTTTTGTTAACTAAGATCGACTGTGAAAAAAAATAAGGCTGATTTTTCAGATCATATACCTTTATTCACTTGTTAATTACAATTTACGTGTTCAAAAAAAAAAAAAAAACTTGGATGCCCTCCAGATTGGTGTAGACATGTGCATGATGAGAGCTTGGCAATAGGTTTTATATTTATTTTCTTTTATATACATGCAACGTGTGTCAGAATATTTGATAAGGAGTGAACAATTATATAAATAATGTGCTATAAAACTAACTCTCCTGTCACTGCATAAAAAGAACACATATCCTATGTGCTTTATAATAATGTATAAGTGGAATGCTGACAAGAGGTTTTCTTGACCAACAAATATAATAAAAGAATCTTTTGAATTATTTTGAATTTACAAATATCAAATATCAAATGGTATCAAATGGGGGGAAGGGGAACTACTTTATAATATTTTTGAAATTCAAACTAAAAAAAATAATAGTAATCGTTATAAAATAGACTACAAATAACAAAATCAAAATATTAGGCAACAAAAAACAACGATAAAAATATTCCATTATTAATAAACATGCTTGTAACTTTCTATCTTAGGATTTTCTCTTCAACTTCAATTTTTGAAATCCCAACTAAAAAAAATCCGAAGAAAAGTCAGAGTGTTGATTATCCTCATATATGAATTGTACGATTATCTATACTCCTAGAATAATCTTGATTAGCCTAAACTATGGGGAACCCAATTTGGAACCATGTCTAGCAAGATTAAAAAAGCGGTTTCAATGGAGTCATTATGTAGCAAGGTAAAAAAGACACTGCTTCCAGTTTGCTTTTATAATTTTTATTTTCAGCTCTCAAATTTTTTAATATATTTGTTTTTTGTCAGTTTAATATATTTTTTGTTCTCAAGATTGATCAATGCCACTTACAACTTATCAGGGAACCCTGAGCTTCCTACAACGGATTTGTGAAGTATATCTCAAATAAACCACAATTTAAGCAAGCATTTGTCTGAATATTTGACAAAGGGTGAACAATTATACAAGTAGCATGTTGTAAAAGCTAACTCTCTAGTCATTACCTAAAAAGAACACAAATCCTTTGTGCTTTACAATAACTTAAATGTGGAGTGCTAATACGAGCATTTCATGAACAAAAAATATAAAAAAATCTTTTGTATAATTTTTGATTTATTAATATGAAATGATATCAATAAGGGCAAAAAAAAAAAACTACTTTATAATATTTATGAAATTCCAACTAGAAAAAATCGTAAATATTATAAAATACACAACAAATGACAAAGCCAAAATATCAGGCAACACAAATCAACAATAAATTCTTACATTGTAAACAAACATGCTTGTAACCTTTTATCTTGGGATTTTCTCCTCAATGTCGATTTTTTAAATTCCAACTAAAACATGCTAAAAAACAAAAGGTAGAGTGTCGTTTATTCTAAGATATGAATTGTTCGATTCTTCAAATTCCTAGAATAGTCTTGATGATTTTAAACTTTGACAACACTAATTTGGAACTGTCTCCAGCAAGATTGAAAAAGTTCTTTTCACGAGTCATTGTGGAGCGAGGCAAAAATGACGAAGCTTCAAATGTTCTTCTCCATTTATTTCTTTTTTCATTTTTTCAGTATTTTAGTTTTATATCTGCTAACTTGCTTAAATACATCTCCCACATCATCTACTACAGAGATACTATTTCATGCATTAGTATAAATAACTTGAAAAAAAAAATTGTCATTGTAACAAACGATTTCACCTCTATTATCTTTGTCACACTTTCTCGAGCACATGTATTGCCTATTATGTACATGCGATGTATATAAGTTAAACTGGGAAGGACAACGCGAGACAATATGCCTAATTACACTTATAGTTGTATTAATTAGCCTTAAATATACATAAATTAATTTGAACCTTAATTTAGTCAGAAAAATGATTAACTTAGATTAAGCATAATTAGTAATGTTCCATGACCCAAAATTAATCATGAAGTTTTTTTGACCGAAGTTAATTAATCATCAATTTGAATCACATATATTGTCCATTTGCATATTTGAATTAACAATAACTTTTTTTCTTCACTTCTGCTTAAGGAGCAGCATGCGTATAATGCGTTTTCACATTTCGATCATACTCTTTCGATCAAATTTTCCCAATTTATTTCTTACAACTGTGAACCAAATCACATTTTCCCAAAGTATTCAAGAATTTTTAAACCTTAAAGCAACTTATTTGAGTAGTAGTGATCTGTATTGTGCCTAGTCAAATATTCTTGTTATTTTACAAGGAATTGGATATGATGAAGAATTATTTACACTCTGTTCAGGTCCTGATTGCCGAATAATAAAGGAGTATATTATTCGCAAACAATTCATGATATTTATTGTAACTACCATTTTTTTGTTGTCACATCAAAAAAAAAAAAAGAGGTTTATAGTATTATGTGACTTCATGGTATGAATTTCTAAAACTTTATACTGTGTTTGAATAATCTTCGAGAGAGAAGTAAGCGAGAGAAAAAAAAAAAATGAAAGAGAAGGTCATTGGAAGAGAAAGCTACTTTTCATTTTTTCTTGTATTTAAGGAGATGTGACGAGAAAAGAAAATTATAAATTTTTTTATTTAGAAAATGGTAGAAAGTGAGGGAGACAAAAAATAAAACGTATTGGAATAACAATTTTGTCTTTTATAATAAATTTTATTTAGGTAAAATTATAATTTTTAAATTATATAAAAAATAATTGAGTCATTTAATAAATTTAATGAAAAAATTAATAATTTTTTTCTCATTTTTAGAATAATTAATTTTAATAAGTTAAGGAAGATTAAAAAAATTAATTTTTTTTAATTTTTTAAATACAATAATTTACACTAATTCTTTCATTTTTCTCTCTCCCTCTCTTTTCTTTCCTCCCTAATATACTGTTAAGAAAAAGTTGGTGTACTTGTGTTAATTAATAAGACTAAACAATCTCCAGAAATTATATTATTTCTATTGTCCTTGCATACTCTAATGTCATCTGTTAACAACAGAATCGAATCCACTTGTATTGTGAAACATTGTTCCGCTTCCTTGAAAAGAAAAAAATTTAATGATCAATTTTACTGAAAATAATATTTAATTTGTTATTTATTGCTCATAATTTTTTTATTTAAATTTTACTTATTATGCTGTGTTCATTAAATTAATTATACTCATATCTTATTTTTTTTCCATTAATTATCCATATGTGACATCTTATAAAGTGACATGTGAGATAATTTATGTTATTTAAGCACTTCGTATCATCATGTGATGACGTGGCATATAAAAATTAATTTTTGTTAAATATTTTAAAAATTAATAACAATTAAAAAAATAAAAAAATTTATTTTTCTCTTCTCCTTCCTTCCTCCCTTTCTCTCTTCTGTTCTCCCTCCTTCCTCTCTGTCTCTCCTCCCTCCTCCCTCTCTTTTATGGCGTGGTTGTGCTTGCGGGTCCCCTTGTTGGCAACTAATACCAATCTTCTGGACTTCCCTATCTTCTTTGTTAGGCTTTGCTACGGTTGTTTATGGTTTATTTTGGTGAATATTAATTGATGGCCACAGAAGAGGACTCATAACTATTACAATGGGATGTCGAAAGGAGCAGTTACAGAAGATGCAAGAATTTATTGCAGCTCGGAGCTCAAAGAAGCCTTCCAAATTGTAGATCTGGGTGTTGTTAATTATTCTTTTATTGTAAAACAATCATTTCAAATAAAAAAAAAAGAAAAAGCTTATTCTATTTCACACTTCCATGTTCGACTAAACCGAAAATAGAGTAATACACATTTTTAGGTTGAATTATTCATCAATTTGAGCTTGTTAGCCCTGTGATTGATTTTGGCAATCCAGGTTCTTTGTTTTTGCTTGCATGGGTGTCCTTTGAGAGAGAGAGAGGGGAGAGGGGCGAGGAGAGACAAAGGAGGAAGGCATAGGTATAGAGGAGGGGGGAGAGAGAACGGGAGGGAGGAGAAAGAGAGAGAAAAGAAGAAGAGAGGGGTTAGGAGAGAGAAATAAATTTACTTACTTTTTTTTATTTTTTAATTGTTAATGGTTTTTGAAAATATTTAAAAAAAAAGGGTTTTATTATATAAATATAAAAAAAAATATCATATTATAATTATATTATAATAATTAATAAACTGTAAATTAAAAAAATAATTGATTATACATTTTATTATTACGATTATATAAAATATCTTTGTAATTATAATATAATTATTTTACATGATAAAAATGTATTTCCAAATACAATTTTTTGTTAAGAAAAATTAATTTCCATCTTCCATGACATGACATGTTGAAATGACATAAATTATGGGACGTGTCATTTTGTAAGACGGCACATGTACATGCTTAACAAAAAAAAAAAAAAAGGTAAGATATGTGTATAATTAGTTTAACAGTAGTAACGGGGTGAAGGCAAATCAAAGAAAATTTTAGGTAAAATTAATTATTAAGCCAAAAGAAAATTATGACATCCCACGTCCTAGTTAATATGATTCGAACTCGTAAAAAGATCCTATTATCTTCGTATATAAACTAAAACAATAGTCATCAATGGCACATAATCTTAGAATCACCTTTCTCTCCTCCTCCGACTCTCTCTCGCATTCCTTCACTGGTCTCCTCTGCGTTCCCTCTCTGAAATAAATAAATCCTTTGGGACAAATTTAAAGCACTTGTGAACTGTTCATCTTGTGCTTTGCTTTTCTTTAATCTATGCAATCAATAATAGAAGAAATGAAATCATATACAATATTTCCTTTTACCTTAGATATTAGCAAAGTTGTATTAACTCCTCTTTAAATATGTTACCCAGATGATAAAAAATGTAAATTTTTGTAATTAATAAAACCAAGAGTATTCTTCTTATTATTAGAAGGTTGTATCCAGTAGTAATGGCCGTCTTTTGTATTATTTAGCAAAGTTTTTTCAATTGCCAAAATGATATTATCTTGGTTTGCAGTTTTTAATTGAGCTTGAAACTTCCGAAACTGAGGTGCAAATTCTAAATGTAAAGTGTCCCTAATGGCCAGTTTTAAATCTTGTTTTATACATACATATATATATATATATATATATATATATATTAAAAAAACAATAAAGAAACCACAAGCACTGCAGGATAATGTCTAATAATGTTATTAAGCGTCAAGGCCCATTACAAGCAAAGACGAAAATTTCCATAAATCTTTGAAAAGCATAACAGCAATGCAACACAAAAGGATAATAATCCCCAGAATTTGTTCAGCAAAGGCGCCTGCATAATGTAAGGCCATCCCCAATGGAGACAAGTGCAATATCCACGCGAGGGTCGGAGCTTAAGAACTCATTGAATTCCTTAACACCCTCCATTTGAGCCCTCAAGTGCTCTGGAACTTCATCTTCTTCTTTGGCAACGGTGCCGTACCAGAGTGTGTTATCGTAAGCAATGATGCCTCCGATCTTCACCAACTTCAGCAGCAGCTCGTGGTACAGCTTGTACCTTTCTTTGTCAGCATCCATGAATATAAAGTCAAATTCTGCTTTTGGCTCAGCATCCTGCATCAATATAATTTTTTTGTGCGTCATTGTAAAATTTAAGCTTATGCGGCCATAAGGAATTTGTATATATCAACATAGATTATGTATGTATCTTTTATTCTTCTTATTTGGGTCCAACTGTAACTCTCCCATCGTATGGTTGTAAGATCTTATGTCTGTCGTTCTCAGAAAAGCGGTCAATGTAAAACTAACTTATTCCAATTAAATTTGAGATTGAAGCTCGGTTATTACTATTATATTTGGTCCATCTCTACTATCTTCAATCACCCAGGTGGTGGCAAATTGCTTTTAATGAGCTTGAAATTTTATTCAAAGGCCTCCCTACTATAGTCACAGAATTAAGGAACTCACAGTTTTCAGCATCTCCTGTAAAATTGGGATTGCTTCTGACTCAATGAAATTGATTTTGTGCCCTACACCCGCTTTTTAAATATATGGAAATCCGAGTTCAAACGCTTCACGGTCTTTATCAATTGCCATTATCTGCTAGCAAAAAGATTTATATCACTAATAATGTAATTCATTGTGTGCATGAGATTAATAACTAACTAGAAGGACCATCAAAGCGTCAATAAAAGTTATGGGCATATTGAGCATCAGGCATAGCCGGTTGGTTTGAGGATTGTGCTTCTAGCCCCTAAGGTTGGGTTTCCCCAAACCTAACGTTTACCTTCCCTTTCTCTTTACTGCTAAGCTACCACCTTCGATCGACTAAAAAAAAAAATGGTTATGGGTATATTACCTGGCCATCCTCAGGCATGGCCATGGCAGTGATGAGAAGAGAGTAGCCAGTAAAAACACCAATCTCCAATGCCTTCTTGGGGTTCATAATTTTCACAAGCATCGATAGGAACTGCCCTTCATCAACCGGAATACACATCTCACTCCTACAACAGAAAGCCTAAATTGGTTTGGAATTTAGGACGGAAAATGAAATCAAACCAAAATAATGCACTCCGGCATAACTGTGACACCCCTCACACATCGAATAGGAAAGACATATAACTAATAAGTTGGATAGTGAGACAAACGAGTTATCAATAAGATCAATTTTTTAGGCTGTACGTGGTAATCCAAGTTGATATAAAAATCTCGTCTATTTTATGTTGGTCAGTCCACGTTCAGGCTCGTTACAACTTACAAACAATTCAATTGAACAAGGAAAGAACAAATGAAGGGGGTCCTAAAACGGGACCCTGATGTCCACAGCAAGACATCCCAAAAGAAAATAAGAAAAAAATTATTTTTTTAAAATTAAACTCTAAATATATTTAATTTATCCGAAATTTTATTTTTTAAAAAAATATAAATTGAAAAAAAAAACATGTAGATCCTGTCGCCAACCTGTCCATCTAGCATTCCCCTATATTTATTGTAAATTAAGATGATATACTCACTGGTTGCCGTACTTCTTCACCGTAGCTTCTCGTATCGCCTTGATCAGCTCATGCTCACGAGGATATGCACTAGTTTCAAATATGTACTATATGGCACAAAACAAGCCGAAACCATCTATGTTAAATGATTTTTTTTTTAATAGAAACAACATTGAGAACAAGGAAAATTCAATGGAAATAATAAGAATCCATAACAGAAGTGCGAAAAAAAAAATAATAATTTCCTTCATAGGAACTATGAAATTTAAAAACTACAGAAATATAAACTTGAATGAAAAAGAAAGCCTCAAGTCTAAGAATTCTGCAAGGGAGTATTATATTTGTCCTCAAAACAAGTGTCCAATTTAAAAAGTTATGCTTAGAAATTAGACATAAGTTTAGTCTCATTGAATGCCTGATAGAACTCCAAATCGAGATCTATTAGTCGGCTTACTAGAAAACCGCAATGAATGGTAGTTCAAGTTAACAATATAATAGGCTTAAATTAGAACAACATATAGAGAGAGAGAGAGAGAGAGAGAGAGAGAGAGAGAGCTTCATTAGAGCATCACTTTGGAGGAGTCCCTTAGGAGGAAATGCCATGACCAGGTGGTATATATCTATCTTCCTTGTCCCTGAGATGCTCCAATCACTCACAGTCCCTCTGAGGCAAGGAAAAATGTAAGCCCATAGCTTGGTATTTATATGCATGCAAGAGCTGTTTCATTGGACTGAGGTCTCGTGTTTCTTGTGCAAACTCCAACATAAGAAAGTGAACCAATGTTGATAAGCATGAACCATGTTGCCTATTTTGTCATTGCACTATTTATCAATCTTCCTTCCTTGACTTCATTCAAAACTTGTTAAACTATCATTATCCATACTAAAGAGTAATACTACATAACTTTAAATAAATATTAACAAGTAACAATATAATCTCATTCGACATCTAACAATTTTTTTTGTTTTTTTTATAAATTCAATCATTCAATAACATATATGACTTTGTTATTATTTTAAAACTATTTAAGTAAAACAACCAATATTTTTTTTCTTGCAATTGAGTCACCGGAAATTGAAAGGTTGTTTCAAGTCGTGTATCTAAATGCCACTCTCCTTAAGGCAAAATTCGCCCTCACTATGTTGCAACAGAGGTATAATGCGAACTCCCTCACAGGATAAAATGAAGCACACTCGACTGCAAGTTGCAATACTGAAATCGAGCCCTCCAGAAGTTGATGTACTTCTAAAATTGCCCACAAATTATCTATTTATATTTCTGCAGCAATATAGTAGATAATAGAATCCTTTTATTGAGAAAGAATTAATAACGAAGTGCAGAGGAAGAGAGAAAAATTTTCTTATGTTTCTGTCTCAGTAGAAGCTTTTATATATATACAGAAACTCGCGTTATTTCTTCAACTGATACGCCTTGTTCAGACAGTTAGCATTTTGGCGGTTAAGGGTCATGAGTTCGAAACTCATGGGCGCGCCTTTTGCCATTTTCTGGCAATAATTGCGATATATAATAAATAGATTGGCGCGTAAGATTAGTTAATAAACCCCTTCAGTCCAGATGGAAAAGGACCTCACCTTTTCTATGTCGCACCCGAGTTCAAGCTCCAAGAGTCGCGACTTTCTCCATTTTTCTGGAATTTTCTAGTTTCTATACATATATCTGTTGCATCCATAAATTGTCATATAATTGCTTCAGTCCAAGCGGTTGAGAGCGTTCCTTTTCACGCGCGCCTCTTGGGTTTCAAAACCCAACGGCCACAACTTTTCATTTTTTCAGCTTTTTCTAAAACAAGTCTCTAGAACAAATTATATACATGTTTGTAGAAATATTACAATTAATATGGCTTAGCCCAATGATTGTGACTGCATTTTGGAAATTTGTAAGTTGTGGATTGTGGGTTCAAAACCCGCATTTTGGAAACTTATAAGTTGTGGGCTGTGAGTTCAAAACCCACCAAATGCAATTTTTTATTTCCATATAAGGGCGAATTTTGCCTTAAAATTATTAGAACAGAAAAAAAAAAAAAAAAAAGGTGAGATTGGAAATGAAAGAATTGCTTCAAGCCATGTAACAAACGACACTTTCCTTAAAGCAAAATTCGCCCTCAGTAATTGCAACAGAGGTATAATGCGAACTCCCTCACAGGATAAAATGAAGCACACTCGACTGCAGTTTACACTACTGAAATCAAGCCTTCGAGAAGGTATTGTAATATCCAAATTACTCACAAAAAGTGTATAGATTTTTCTATCTTCTCTATATTTATGTGAATGGCCAATTCGCATATTTATAGGGAGAATAATAAAGTAGTTATTTGACCAAGAAATGCGTATTTTAGGTTCAATGGACACAACTATTCAACGTATTCTTTAATCAACAGACACATATCTATAACCACTAAATTAACTAGGGGACACGACTTTTCTATTTTTGAAAATTTTCTCAACAATTTCTGCCTTCGGCTTATCATCCTGCATTAATGTAATTTTTTTTTTAGAAAAACAGTTAGTATTCCAGTGATTAGTATGCCGAATTTTATCTTAATTGAAACTGAAACTATTATTTTTGAAATGAAAGTTGATATTTTTAAAACACTTGTTATTTTTACATTTTAAAAATATCAGCATTCGTTTCAAAAATAACAGACACAATTTATTTCAAGACAAAAATTAAAACATTTTACCCGAAAAATGTAACAGTACTTTTTTTTAAGCATCATTGTAAAATTTAAGCGTATTCGGCCATAAGGAGCGTATCAAAAAAATTATGTATCTTTAATTCGTTTTATTTCGGTCCAAGTCTATCTACACATGCGCTGGACCTTATGTTTGTCGTAAGTTTGTTATCAGGTGAGTGACTACTTAAAAAATTCAAATCTAGCGACAGAAAAAGGTACACAAACGAGTCGGTAATATTAAATCACCGTTTATTGATAACTTGGTGATTGACGTGAAATTTTTTATGAAAAAATTTCACGCTTACGAGAAAAAATTTCACTTATCTTAACTATCATTTTATACTTAGGCCATTTAACGCCTACGTAACAAAGACAAAAAAAAAAAAAAAAATTAACTCTTTGCAGAAAAAATGACTCAAATTCAGTCAAAAACATTGTTACATGTTTTAAATGTTACATGAACTTAGAGTGATTTTTACCATGAAAGTATAAGTAAATTTCGTCATTTTAACTATCAACTCATCAATTAATAATAATTTAATGTTACCAACTGATTCGTAAATTTTTTTATTAAAATCAGTGACCTCATTTGAACTATTTTTTGTTACTCACTATTTGTAAATAATTACTGAGCCAACAATAAATTTATCCCTTATTATATTTGGTCCTTCTCTACTATTTTCAATCATGCAGCTGGTGGCACATTGTTTTTAATCAGCTTTTCAGATTTTCTATCAAGGCCTTCCTCTTATATATGATGAGGCCTATGTAAATTGTCAAAGAATTAAGGAATTCACAGTTTTCAGCGTCTCATGTAAAACTGGGACTGCTTCGGACTCCATGAAGTTGATTTTGTAAGTGGAAAGAAAAAAGTTATCTAAGTACACAATAATAAGTACAAAGTTAACACGTAGATATTTAGATTATTAAATAGTAAAAAATGTATTAAATTTGTAAAATGAAAAAAAAAAGATAAACTGTTAGATTAACTGCGTGTCTTTCGCATATTACATATTACGTGACTGCGTAGTGGCTCCCAAATGAAAATTCAAGTTCAAATGCTTCGCGATCTATATCAAATAATACCTTCATAATCAACACCTGTCAAATTAAAAAAAAAATGTATCTCATGCATAGGTTGAATCATTGAGAGCCATCATTCATCTTGTAGCTAAGAAAAACTACAAGAATTCAAGAAAGCATTGTTTGCAAGAATGCAAGAAAGCATTGTTTGCACATAGCTAGTGCAGCGTGCCATACCACTTCACTCACATAGAAATAGTTGAGAAAAACAATCATAGTTTGCAATAACTTCACAGAACTATTTTTGTTAAAAAAAAAAGATTCAATTAATAACAATTCTGCGTCAAACTTAATTCGTAACTTTTATTGTACTGGACAATGATATCTTCATATTGATAACAAAAAAAATGTGTTTTAAAACTATAATTCAAACTGTCAAATCTACCAAATTAACCCGCAACCGTTGATAACAGTTTGGTTGGTTTCACTTGTTTGTTGGTTTGATTGTGGTTTTGAAAATTTTCAAACTATCACCTATAATTTGGTTTGAATACAGAGAATAAACCACCCCAAATCGACTCATTCAGGTACACTCTTATGTAATATTTTTCAATGGCATTTGGTTTTTTTTCTTTTGAATTTTATTTCCCAACGGAAAAATTTGTTAACTGTCAACTAGGTAGCTTTTCATCACTGCAAGAGGTGAGACCCACTAAATGAGCTGATAACAAAAATGTATGTTTTTTTTTTTGTTGGTTTAAAGGTTAAGTGACTGCCAAGTTATCGCAGCCATTCTGCAGCTACTTGCTGATAAGTCAAGAAGCTGCATTCTTTATGCAAATTAAAAATTTACAACCGACAATAGTTAGAGCCAGCTCGTGGGAACACTTCTCCGAATAGCTGAACCACCGTAGCTAACACGCGGTTCAACTTTTAAAGAAGTTTTTATTAAAAAAAAACGAAAAATTATTCAATCAAAATGATCGTCCCAAATTAATTAAAGTTTCAATAAATCATGGAGAGGGGTGTTTGGTTTGATTGATAAGTGCTGTTATTTACTGTTAGACTTAAAAAGCACCATAAATAGTATTGAGTTAATTTTTTATCGGTTGTTGCTAAGAAAAATCTCCAAAATATAGCTAATTGAAAACACTTACATTTCTTTTTTAACAGCAATTGATAAATAAAATAAGGTTGTTAAAATCGAGATTACACAATAAAAGTATAGAATTGCCCTTTTCATAGCATGAGAAGACACAACGTGACTAAGGGCAAGATGAGGAGGCTGGTCCGCGGGAACGGTGCAAACAATCAAACATTATTTTTGTTTTCGTTTTTAATGTTTAAACAGTATCTGCACAGTAATCATGTCAAAAAAAAGTATGTGCACAGTAAAATTTACTACTGTTGATCAATTGAGTAACTTTTCAGGCTTTTTAACTTTAAAACCACGCCAAAAGCATTTGAATTTTTTTTCTTTATTTTTTTTTTAATTTTTATTTCTAATTCAACGACTATTCAACAACAAGTGAACCAAATATCCCCTAAATAAGTTCGCTAAAAAAGAAATCTAAATAGCTAAGTATTAATCATCCAAACAACGTCATCATTAAATTGGTCATTTATAATCATTAGGTGACAATTTTTTGTACCTTCTATTCTAGTTATTTTTTATTTTAAATTTTAACTCATTGATTCAAATAAATGTACAATTAGAAATTATAAGCAATTAAGAAAAGAAATCAATTGTAAATTATTGATGGATCAACTAATCAATTAACTGTTGTTAGTTATGTTTATCTTCAATTAAGTTTATATACCCTTGACTTCATTTAATTTACTTCTAATGAAAATTTTTATTCTATTTTAAACAATTAACTCAAGCGGACCAAACCAAACCAAATTAGCCCAAAATCAGCAAATTGAATCGGAATTTGAATTGCCTAGAACCATCGATTCATCATTTTGTAATTGAACTGTTTGGCCAGCTCTTCCCCACATTAGAATTGGAACCAAAAACTGAAAACTTCCCTAAAACCGAAGCACAATGAGGCCTAAATGTAGATATTAGCGTTTGTTATTGTACGACGTAAAGGTCAATTTCATCCACTATATTCCAGCGTTTGTTATATCCTACTCATAACTTTTTTTTTTTCTTAGGAAGTCGGAGCAAGAAGGGTGGACCCCCAGTAGGTGGAAACCACACTCATTGACATTGCAGAGTTTGCTAGCCACTCAACGATTTGGATTTCCCCTCTATGGATATGAGAAACTCTTATAGACCAATTTCTTCTTAGCAAAGAAAAGAAAATCCTGGCATCCTTTCACCAGATAGGAGTGGAGATGAGATATTGGAACACCCTTTTGCAGACAATCAAAGGCAACCATGGAGTCTATCTCCAACCACAACTTCCGAATAGGGCTGTAAACGAGTCGATATGTTCGTTAAAAGTTCGGTAGTTCGGCTCGGTAAAGGCTCAGCTCGGGCTCGTTCATTTAATAAATGAGTGATACACGAGTCTAAAACTAAAACTCGTTTAATAAACGAGCCGAATCTGAACAATAGTAAACTCGGTTCGGTACAGGCTCGTGAACAGTTCGATAAATGTATCATTAAGAGCTCATTTAATATGTATCATTGTGGGCTCATTTAATGTATTAATAACACTTAATTGTATCATTTAACTTTTAATATAAATAATAATGAAATTAGGGTTGATTTTTTATTTATCTTCAAATGCTCTCAACCTCTCAAGTCTACCAACTCGGTGTCCCGAAAGACCCAAGTCAATCCTAATACATTATGCATCCATTATTTCCTCATGTCTTTTTTTTATTTGATTCTTTTCTTAATTAAAATAAAATTGCATATTTATTTTTCTTTGCAAAAGAATATAAATTCTTTGGATTAGAGAAAATTAAAATACAATTAGGTAAACTGATTGATGATGCATAATATAGTTAGTTTTATATATATACATATATCAAGCTTAGATAACCAAAAAAAAAAAAAAAATCAACAAAACAAAAATCGCACCGAGCTCGAACCGAGCCCGAGCTTCGATAACAGTGTCACGAGCCGGGTTCGAGCCTTTGCTCTCAAATCTCGAATTGAGCTCGAGCCGAGCTTGCCTCGTTAAGCATCAGCTTGAGCTCAGAAAAATGCTTAAAGAGCCGAGCTCAAGCCTGGTCAAGTTCGGCTCGGCTTATTTGCACCCCTACTTCCGGAAGCCCGGATTTCGCAACCACTTCTAGCTAGACCTTTAAAAATGCCTCATATCTCCGCTGAAACAAAAGAGCAAACTCCAATGTTATGGGTGTCCATAATGTTTTGTGATTACACACCACCTCCCCGGCAGCAGCTCCACCAACATAGTATTGAGCTTGATACGATCCTCTTGAGGTGGTTTCCATTCTATGAGTTCCATTAATTTGATACATTTTCTCAAAAAAACATGAAATCTTGAAGAATATGGAAAAGAAAATTATGTTGGCTCCAGCAATTGCGCGTGATTGGAGTGCTTCTATAAATAAAAAAAATGTATATACCTTAACCATATTTACATGTTTGACTATGTTTAAATTTTTGACCAAAAATAAATTAAGTTTAAATTAGGTCGATCAATTTTTTGATTAATTTTGGTCGATTCACATGTAGACTTAAATTTTAAATGAAATAACCCAAAATAAATAAGATAAATCTGCAACGAGTAAAAGTATGTGGGTGTTGGACCACTGTTTGGCCTTTGGGCTCAAGCTTGGGTTGCAGGCTCAAGTACTGGCTGAAGTCTTGACTTGGTTCTTCACTCTTAGTTAAAAGCATTATGGATTTATTTCGTTTACTTATTCGATATTATTGTTTTTAATTGTTACTATTAATTGATAGTTGTTGATTATTATTTTTTCTTACTGATTACTAAAAAAATTAATGAAATATTTAGTTAATTTTATACTTACTGTTTCTGTTGAATAATTAAATGATTGATTTAAACATTTAATTTATATTAATATGTAATATTAACAAAATTATTTTTATATTTTATAACTTTTATATTTAGACTAAATATTCTATAAATAATATTAAGAATTTTCTCACTTAATTTTTAACTTTTTCAAAAAAAATTATTAATGTTTACCAGACAAAAAAAATTATAATATTTGAGATATAGTTTTAAGTGTCCATATTAATGAATATTTGAAGCAAAAAAAAATATATATCCTTTAAGAGTTGTTACAAAAAGAAAATGTTGTATTTATAAAAATATTTACATAATAGAATAACAACTAACAATTCATGTAGTAAGCAAAAAAATAATAAAATTGTACAAATATTTTTCAGGGTAATTTACATAAATTATTATTAACATTAAAAAGTAAAAAGTCGCTCAAAAAGTAACAAAAAAAAAAAAAAAGCTTGAGCTGCTTTTCAATCAACTACTTTTAAGTAGTGGTATAAAGAAATAAGTGGAATCAAACAGTAGTACTAAAAAATTTACTTTAATATTTTATGTTAGACTTGGGTTAGGATCTGGACTTATATTTGGACCTGGACTAAAATGAATTAAGATTCTTGGATTCTAATACTTTGATATTTCTTAGGTTTTTTTCTTTTTTATCTATAGTGGAGATAGTAGTCCAATTATAAGAGAAAAGAACAAAATAAAAAAAATTAAAATTTGAATCTCAATTCTCTCAATAAACAATACATAGCTTCTACTACTTCAATTAAACTAAATCTTTGTTTCTGTTACTTTTATTGGCCTCAACTTCTGCTATTTACTGGTTTTTCGGCTCCCAGTACGTTGCTTAACTAGGCCTCTCTCTTTTAGAGGATTTCCCGATCTTTTCCAGGTGGGCCTAGATAATCCTACTCTGTTTTAAATGGATTGCCTTTTTTTTCAATTATAATTTCCACCTAAATGTATATTTTCTCCATCATTAATTGTGGGTCAATCCATTCAATCCGTTAGCCAGCCGTATTCTCAACTGACAATAAAAAAGTTTCTTGCGGATAGATAATTACATCAAATAATAAATTTATTATAACATATCAAATAATTAAGCATAATTTTATTTTTAATTATTTACATTCTTTTAGAGTTCATAAATTTATATTAAGTATTAACTATGAAAAATTATAAACTATACATACACGCTCTCGTGCGTCTTCATATAGCCTTCTGATGTTTCCATTAGAAAATTACGACATTATTCATTCAGTTCATAACAAAAAGGCTACAGATCGGACCCAGCCGAGTTTGAGCTGGGTTTAAAAGTCATCAATTATTTGAAGCTCTTATAAACGGTCCTGCAAGTTTGGGCCAAAGCCCACATAATTAACTAATGGCTGAACATTGCTTTGGTTGTATCCAGACCAAAAAAATAAAAGGAAAAAAAAAATGCAAAAGCCTCGTACTTCAGTAAAAATTAGTTGATACATTCTCTTAAAAAAATTTTAATCAAATTTCAGAAGGGGAGGGGAGAGATTTATGAAAAGGGAGAGTTATTTCATTATTTAGTTCATGATCCAACGGATCTTTTAATGGATAACAAAAAAATTTAATAGAATTGGTTGGCGTAATCTAACTGATTACCAAATATTGTCTTTAAATAGAAGATTAGGGGTTTAAATTCCACCTCTTATCGCTTCCCTTTCTCCTTATATAATGGGTTATGACCCTTTTTAAAGATTAAAAAAAAAATTGATCAAAGTTTGTTAGGTCTCCTAATCCTAATGTACTAAAAAAAATCTTGATCATTAGGATAAAAAAAAATCTTGAACATGTATTTGAATAACTAGTTTTAGTAACTTTTCATGGCCTTTTCGCCTCCCTTATAATCAATTGAAGCACCGAAATAATTTTCGAACTGAAACTTTCAAATATGCAAAAGTGAACTTTTTCGAACCAAAAATTTTCTAACCGAATTCAATAATAAAACAATTTAGAATTCTAATCTAAATCTAAAACAAATATTTTTGATATATTTGTCTAAAAGAAATTTATATGTATCATTATATGTGAGATCATTATATGCAAGATAAATGAATGATTATTTAAGATATAATATTTTATTAATATTTATGTGTTACTAAAAGTTGTATTAGTTTTTTTTTCTACTATCCAAAAACATTATATATATATATAGAGGCACACACACATTTTGATTTGGTTTGGTTAACTTTACTTTATTTTTTTATATTAAAACTAAAACCAAAATAAAAATTTTGGTTCTCATTTTATTCGATTACTCAATTACAAAGTCGATTAGTTTACTAAAAATTTAATTCGGTTCTTTGGTTCAATATTATTGGTTAATTAAAATTTTTTATTCTTACTAATAACTGAAAAAAAAAAAAAAAAAAAAACGAGAAACGGGTGCAAAACCGCAATTCCAACCGTACGATATCCAAATTCCCTTGATTGCCCTTTGACATGCAATTTCTATGACCTGTTTTGTGGACTCCAAAGACTTGGAGTTGGACGAAGTCTTTTATATTGCAAAGAACAAAGCAACAGTAAACCCCTTCTCCCATCCGTCCGAAAGTTAAAATCTTTGTGATCGTTTCTGGTTCATAATCTCTAAACATTTGTGGGTTTTGGATCGTTTGTTGAACTATGGTGAAATCTAGCGATAATGGGTCTCAGTCGATCGCTCCTTTTCTAAAGAAATGCTATGAGATGGTTGATGATGAGTCCACGGACTCGGTAATATGTTGGAGCGAAAGTAATGACAGTTTTGTTATAGAGGACATGACCGAGTTCTCCGTTCAGTTGTTGCCCAAGTACTTCAAGCATAGCAATTTCTCTAGCTTTATCAGGCAACTCAACATCTATGTGAGTTTCTTTTTTCTTTTCTTTGAAATTCTCTTTGTTTGCATTAATGGGTATTTTTGGTTTTCTTGATTTTGGGAGTTTAGGATATGTTTTCTTTTCTTTTCTTTTTCCTTAATTTCTGGGTTTGGGGTGAGGTGGGGTTTGGGGAATGGAAGGGGGTAGGTTTGATTTGGGGTTCTTTTCTTTCTCTTCAAGATTGCTTTGATTATGGCTTGAATTAGTTATCTGTTGCTAGCAAGAGGTGCAAGCCATATGATGATGATTATTGAATGTTCTATTTAGAGTAAATAAAATAATTTGTTTCAGTGGAAAATAAAAATTGTAGATGAATAGTGCCCAGAAACCTGGGAATTTGCCAAGGAGATGCTATCTTTCAGAGAAAAGCTGAAGTATCATTTGTTCCTGCTTTAGTTGGAATTTTTCTACTTTTCTTATGGGGTGATTTCTAAAGTTGATTAGAAGACATTTATCGTTGATATATGGGCACCGTGTACTTGCAAGTTGAGACATGCATCAAGAATTTCAGCATTGCTTTGTACCCTTGCTTTTAGATATTGTCAGGTAATTGAAGAGTTGTAAAATGCCGTTAGATATGTTCAGGTAATTGAAGTATTGTAGAATATGGAGTTGAGAATGCACGGGATTGCATTGCATCCAATACTTCATGCGGTTATGATAACTATGAAGGAAAAATGTATTGTCTTTGCTTGTCATCAGCTAACTAGTTTGGATCAGCCCTGAGTTTGTAAAACTTCACCAAGCAGCAATCCTCTTAAAGGCTGCCAAGTTAGATTAATTAGACCTTTGTGCTATCTTGTTGCATGTTTCAATCTTGGATGCTTGCTTGCCAAATTCTGTATTGTTGGCTTATTGTCACAATTATGTCATGAATTTTTAATAATACCTGTTTGGGAGAAGTTGGAGAATCTTAGTTTGAAGAGAGGGGAAGGGGAACATTACAATGTTAAAAAGGGAGAAGGTTTGGGAGCCACAGGATGCCATATGGATGGCTTTTTCAAGACTAGATTGTTCAGATTTGTCCAATGATAGTGATTTGAAGTGCAATATATGAGCTGCAGTTTATGCTGCTAGACCCTGCAAGTGCATCCTGTGCCATCATCTTTCCAAGGTCTATGATTATGGCCATTGCAAATTGTTGTAAAGCAATCAATGAAATGGTCTCACTACCCTTTAACTTTTGAAGAGAAATGGAAATGATAATATGCCTGTAGTCTTCACTTCTCAGTTCTAATTTATTAAGTAAGAACAAAAAAGTGGCGCTGGTTCAACCGTGCACTTATTTCATTCCATGAGCTTGTAAGAATAATGGATGGCCTGGCCTCATAAAGTTAGCATCAGAAATGTCCTCTTTGAGAAAATTGAGTGTGCACAATGTATGTAATAAAGTTGCTTTATTCAGGGTACTATTCACAGGCACTTTTGGGGTTTATTTTTCACTCATAACAAAATGATGGTGTGTGCAGTAGGGACATTACAATGTAGCTCAATTCCAAAGTCTCTTTCTTGCTCTCTCATAAAGTTAGCATCAGAAATGTCTCTTCTAGAAAATTGAGTGTGCACAATGTATGTAAGAAAGTTGCTTTATTAAGGGTACTATTCACAGACACTTTTGGGGTTTATTTTTCACTCATAACAAAATGATGGTGTGTGCAGTAGGGACATTACAATGTAGCTCAATTCCAAAGTCTCTTTCTTGTTCTCCTGCCTCCCCTCCCATCTTTTCTTCGAAATATCAATTTTTTAAATATTGTGGATGTTTTTATGCTATAGCTGTGAATTCCACATAATAGGGCATGTGTGAGTATAATTATGTAATTCAAGCATCCATCCTTGTGACATGTACCTAATTGTGTTTCAGGGATTCAGGAAAATTGATACAGATCGTTGGGTATTTGCGAATGAGAATTTCATCAGAGGTCAAAAGCATTTGTTAAAGAATATCTGTCGAAGGAAACATTCACCTGGGGATAATCAAAAGTTACCGGAGCAGCAGGAAAACGTGGTTGAACCTTGTGAAAATGTTGAAAATGTGGGGCTGTGGAAGGAAGTTGAGAATTTAAAGAGTGATAAAAATGCACTTACACAGGAGCTAGTTAAACTTAGGCAGCACCAGGAAATTGCACACAATAAGTTGCTTCTCCTGAGAGATCGACTTCAAGGAATGGAAAAACATCAGCAGCAGATGCTGTCATTTTTAGTGATGGTCATGCAGAGCCCAGGGGTTTTGGGTCAGCTTCTTAATTCAAAAGACAACAATTGGTGGATGGCCGAACGAGGAAGAGTTGTAGAACAAGGTCCAAATGATTCTGAACCAGTAACTTCTGATGGGATGATAATAAGGTACCAGCCACCAATGGATGAAGTTCCTGGGCCTGTACATGTGCCCCCAATGGTTTCGGAAAATCCACAACAATCTGACCCTTTTTATGATATTACAAAAGATTTCGTCATTAGTCCTGATTTCATGAAAGCGCTTATGGAGGAAAATTGGTGTTCTTTTGATAAAAGTGCCCCATTTGTTCTAGCCGAATTGCCAAACGATCCTGAATGGGAACAGCTCCTATCATCCAATCCTTTCTCAGAAGATGATGAAGATGCCAAACAAGATTGTGAAGGGACCACTGATGGGGAGATGGAAATGGGAACAACAATTTCTGGAACACAGTTAGATGGAACTCCAAATTTTGAACTTTTAATAGAAGAAATGGAGAAGTCTCAGAACTTAAAAAGCAAGTCGGTGGATCATATGCCTCCCTTGGATAATCCCCAAAGCTTGAAAATGTTGACTGAGCAATTGGATCTCTTGAATTCTGAAACTACTATCAAACATTGAGGATAAAGAAATTTGTACTAGAAAATTACGGTCTAACTTCTTATGCTACCTCTTTTGTGCGGGTCAGTTCATCCGACAAATGTAAGTTGATTCTTTCCATTTTTATTTTTCCAAGCTAATTAGTTCTATTTTGTTCATGAATATTTGTTTCAATTCCATCATGCTGACTACATTTTGTTTGCCTCATTGCTAGATCAATGGCACGGCTGCATGGTCCTCTCTTCATCCTGGTCCTGGAGTGCTGGCATTATGGCAATTTGGCATTTTGGAAACAATATCATAAATTATATGCTAATTGAAATCTTTAGCTACCTTATTGAAATGAGACTTTACATGCCATTTTTGCTCCTGGGTTCATTTTTTCATATATATATATTCACTAAACAGAAAAGACTTGTACTGTTTTGAACTGCCTCTTCATCTGCGTGTGCACGCTAGTGGGTACTATAATGCACATCAGATGAAGTCTATATGTTAAATGCAATAAAACCTTTAAATTTCAAGTCCCATGAAATGTCTGCTGCCAAATGAATTCTTTGTGATTGATGGTCACCATGTTATAGGCAGGTTATAAGCTCCCGTCATCTCGCATCATTTTTCATTATGCATGATGTCATAGCAATGGACCATCCGTGGAAAATTCCCAAGGAAAGCTGTAAGCAATGAGCAATTTCCTGGAAGATGCATTGGCCTTTTTCAGTGATGATAATCCCAAAATACCAACAGTTTGTTCCTGTTCTAAATCCCGCTTGTCCTGATTGAGGCCTTGTGCCTGTGTGGAATTTCTCATGTTTAAATACAGCTTGGTCCCCATTGGCCACATCTGCCCTGTGATGAACTGTCTATTTAATTCCTTACCTTGGCCCGTGTAGAGCATTTTTTAAATTATTTTCTTTAATTGTTGACTTTGAAAAAAAATATCTTGTTTAATTGTTAAGAAATGCAGAAAATATTTTGAAAAAAAATTAATTTCAGCATACCATGTGAGCAGGGATAATGAGGTGACATGATGACGTGTCAAATTGCATTTTATGTGGCAATCCGATTTTTGTCATGTAGGCATATTTGACAAAAAAAAGTCATTAATGGATAAAATTAATCTAACAAAGGTAATGTAGTGGGTATGATTAACAAAAAAAAAAAATATTTTGGACAATAAGTGGTAAATTGAAAATTATTTTGGATAAAGTCGATCATTTTGCCTTCATTATTTTCCAACAAAAACATTAAGAACCAAAGTAGCACCACCTCCTTAGTCAAATGAAACCGCATATATGCGTGCCTCCAAGGGCATTTTTGAAGCCAATCTCTAGATTTTATGCGTAAGATCTTCAGAAATTGCCATACAAAACATAAAAATTGGATCAAGCAGCCACTTCATAGTATTGATTGGATTGTTATAAACTTAAGAACTTAAAAGTGAACAAATTTTATGGTTATGAAAAAAAAAAAAAAGCAAGAAGAAAAAAAAAAAAAAAAGGGAAGACCAGGCATATTTTTTCTCAAGGAAGATTATTTAAACATATTTAGTAAGATACGTAATAAGCACACAATTAATTTAATAATTATTTTTATAATTTAACGGTTTAAATTATTATGTGGATATCAAGCTCGCACAATTTCCATGGCCTTGGTTTGAGTGATAACCAAGTCGTTCACTCGTTTTCATATGCATATGAAAGAGGTTTAATTTTAGTATAATACTGTAAAATATTAAAAATATATTTTTATTTAATAAGAGTGTAAATGAACTGAGTCAAACTTGTTTAAAATTAGTTTATTTAGCTAACGAGCGGAACCAAATAAAATTTTGGCTTGTTTATACTTAGTTTATTTAGCTAATCAGTTGAGTCGAACTTGTTTTCTATCAAATTGAGTTTCAAGATTTTTATGAATAGATTGTTCAATTTTATAGTATTAACAAAAAAACAGTTGAAATTATAAAAAATTATTAAAATAGAATTAAATAGATAAAAGTGTGTTTATTTTGATAAAATTATTTAATTAAAAAAATAAAAAATTAATTCTTAATGTGTAATTATAAATATGACACAGTATCAGTGCACAAACGTCCATATTTGCAAAATTTATAAAATATTAAATGTAAACAATTTTATTATTATTTTCAAAAAATATAATTTCACGACTCGAAAAAATCTCCAGCACAAATTTTAGTGACATATTATATAAAATTTTTAAATAAATTTAAAACGAGCCTTTAACAATTTTATACAACTTGTTTACAAATTTAATCCACTCCAATGTATCCTTACCCAAACTTAATTTGTTTATTAAATGAATTTTGACATTTGCGACAAATTATTTTTCTTTCTTTTTTTTTAATTTTAAATAAATTATTACACATTATTAAACTAAGTTATCTACCTCTTTCAATTTTTTAAACTCGCCGTTTCTACGTTTTCACCGCACTTTTTAGCGGCCTTAAAAAAATAGGATATTCGGCAGCCCAAGAATCAAACACCACCCAGTTGAGAACCGAGATTTGCAAAGCAAAGCAAGCAATGTTGACTGTTTGGACCAAAAATCAACAAGATATCTGTTTGTTTGCTGTAAAATAATTTATATTTATAAAATATTTATAAAAAGAATATTTATAATAAAAATAATAATTTTTTTATTACTTATTTATAATACAGTTTATATTTTTTTTTGAAAATAACTTTAATTCTGTAAAAAGAGAAATTATTTTACCTAAAAATTTGAAAATTTTTTTCAAATTTTACCTCTATAAAATATTTTTTGTAAGACAAATGCCGAAAAATAGTAAAATTTTTTTCCTATAAAATATTTTATAAGAAACAAATACATTTTTGATGACTAAATTACAGTCCGATAATATTCAATTAATATAATAAAGTATATATTTTATATAATTATAATTAAAAAAATATAAATTAAAAAAATAATAATATTTTTTATATCATTTTTTATTATTATAATTATATAATTTTTTTAATTAAAAAAAAAAAAAAAAAAAAAAGGCAGAAGCAGTTGTTGCTGCAGAGGGCATTACAAAGAGATTAGCTTGGCTTTCTCTCGAAGGGATCGGATTGCTACCACGGAATCTCAAAGGCGAGATTGCAAAACTGGAGTACGCTGTCTCAACAATCAAGACTTTGCTTGCCGATGCAGATGCAAATGCAGCAGCAGAACATCATCATTCTACCCATCAACTCAAAGATTGGCTTCTGAATCTCAGAGACGTTTTGTATGATGCCGATGACTTGCTGGACGAATTCTCACATGGGATTTTGCGGATATGGCAGCCGGCGGGGGCTTCTTTCTAGCCCAAAAGCGTTCGCCTTTTCTTTTCTTCTAAAAATTATTTTAAGATGCGCCGTCAAGTCAAAGCCATTAGGAAGAAACTGCAAGAAATTTCTGCAGAAAGGGCATCCTTCTACTCCGCCATGAGGAAGAAAGCTACGACTATGATTTCAGAGGAAGAGGAAAACGAGCGCCGAACACAAATTCTCTCCTTTGTAGTTGGCAGAGGGATGATAAGAACAAAATTGTGAATCTTCTGTTTGTCTTCCAACTACGAAGAGAATATAGCCGCTATACCTGTAGTTCGAATGGGAGGTATAGGTAAAACAACACTAGCTCAAGTTGTGTACAATGATGTACTTGTGGAATCAATGTTCGAGTTAAGAATGTGGGTTTGTGTCTCTGAAGATTTCAGTTTAGAGCTGGTAGTCGAAAGAATGTTGGAATCTCTGGCTCAAGAGCGGCGTAAAATTGCTGATACCGACACATTGATTGACTTTCTCCAAGGGAAAATCAATGGAAAAAAGTACTTGCTCGTGTTAGATGACGTTTGGAACGAGGACTTTGAGAAATGGTCTGAATTTCTGAATTTGTTAGCAGGTGGTGCAAAAGGGAGTGGAATGATGTTAACCGCGCTATCTCGAAAGGTTGCAGAGATGACAGGTTCGGTTGTGCCATATGAAGTAGCGGGCCTATCTGTAGAGGAATCTTGGGGGTTGTTTAGTGAAGTAGCATTTAGGCAAGGGTGTGCAGCACAAAGCCCCCCCAACCATGTGCAAAAAGCGAAACAGGAGATGGGGAAGGAACTCGTGAAGAAGTGTGCAGGAAGTCCTTTTGTGATAAATGCAATTGCGGGGATGCCGTATTTTTAAAGAAGGGTATCCGAGTGGGAGCGCCTGCTAGATAACCCACTATCAAGAGTGGATTGGGAAGAAATTGGTGTTCCAGGGCCTCTTAAATTGAGTTACGGTTATCTTCCTTCACATCCTGTTCTTCTTATTGCAGCCTTTTCCCAAAAAGCCATGAAATTGATGTCGAAACACTGATATGTCTTTGGATTGCACAAGGGTATGTCAGAACGTCTGAGAAAGGCCAATGCCTTGAGGTTGAGGATATTGCTCTGGGTTTTTTCAAACATCTCCTATGGAGGTCTTTCTTCATGGATGTTGTAAATGATGAATTTGTGAACATCAGAACTTGTAAGATGCATGATTTGATTCATGATCTTGCTATGTTTGTGGCTGGACATGAAAGTGCTTTCTCACTTTCAAACAACTTAATGTGAGAACACAACATGTATCGCTCGCCTTTGATTCAGGTTCCTTTTGTCAACCTCCATTTTCATTGTTTAAAGCAAGAAATCTACGGACGATTGCTCTTATCATCGCGTGACCCAGGATGTGAATTAAATGAAGGACAAATTTTTGCAAAGGACACCATTATCTGACTGTAATGTTAGAGAGATTTTATAATTGTTATATACGATGTGAAAGAAAAAATTATACGATATAATAAATAAATTATAAGATATGTTATAAGAAATTATAAAATGTGTATTTTTAAAAAATTAATTAAAAACTAAAAAATTTTTAATTGCTGATTACAACATATTAAAAAAAAGTATACGACGTATAATTAGATATTAAAAATAAAATAATTTTTATATTTTGTATAAAATTTTTAATATATCGTATAATTTATTCTAAGAATACAGTCACTTAGCTTTTTTTCTTTTGAAAATGCTTGTTCGTTTCCACCTCAGGTGTTGGTGAGCTCTGGTTGGCCCAAGCTTTCCGTAATTGGGTGGTATGGGTTGTAGAGTTTAGTGTGAGGACCAGGCCTGTTGATTTAATCCCCATATGCTCACGTATATTAAATTTGTTCTCACGGCTGGCAGCGTTGGCATACCGATTTATTATTCTTTGTGTTTTTTCAGTGGTAAGAAGATTATTCGTTGAGGTACCAAAAGTTATGATTAATTTTCCATCAAAGTATGTTGTGATGCAGAATTTGCTCTTATTTTCTCATAATATAAAATGATATATTATTCCTAAGCCAATGTTAATTTTTTTGAATAAAAACAATATATTGTCAATACGGCCATCTTATCTATAAAGCAAGGTCAAGGTGTTAGATTAATTGGTGCGAGAGCAGCTACAATTGCTTTAGTAGGTGTAGCTGTCAGAATTGGAAACGTAACCTATTTCTTTGATTCATTGGTTGACGTATTTGTTTAAATTCTTGTATGTATAAAAGACTTCAACTCAAATATTATTAGTATTATTAGTTTTGTATAAATATTTCTTATGTTTAGCTTCAATATAAATAGGTTTTGAATTCACGCCACGTCATAATTTTTCATAAATTTTTGGAGACAAGTGTTAGATAAAAAAAATTTAAGCTTGGACTAATGTAGGTAAAAGTATAACATCACATCCCCATATTACTATTTTAAGTCATTACATTTTAATTAATAAGTCATGACAAGTAAAATATATTTAGACTAAATTTAAATGGGATATAAGGTTAGTGGAACCTGTCTATGTCGGTTTGTCTCCTCTTCCTCGGCTGCCCCCCGGTAGCCTATTCCGTCGTTTGCAACGGAATTTAATTCATATTTTTTTTTGGTTAGAAAAACAAAAAGTACTGTAAATACATTAATTATCTAATCTGTAAATTAAAATTGAGGTTATTTTTATCTATTTTACTCTATTTAATTCAATTTATAAAAGAAGAACTTCTCATTTAAGTATTATTAAGCCGAATGAGTCTCTCTCAACCCAATCAAACAGTATTAATAAATCTGTAATTAACAACGTACAAAGTATAAGAAATCCAATCAAATTTAGTAATCATTGTCACGAGATACTGTCTGTAAAATTCTAACTTAAGTTAAAAATAAAAAAAATACATCAAATTATTATCATTACTACTTCAAGTGATAAAAACAAACTTAACTGCATTTACTTATTCTTTTGATGATCAAACTTTTAGTTGGGTAAATTTTGTTGCAACATGCTATAAACTAATGCAGAAAACTTTGTTCGAGGCAGATGTCAATCCGCGTTTTCAACTCCCTCTCTCTCTCTCTTATCATTGTATACATTTTTATTTTTTTGATTTTACCATTCTTATAAGCATTCTCGATCGAGCATGAGTATAAAGCCCGATATTTTGGTGTTCAAATTATTGTCCGAGTAAAATGAGTGGTCAAAATTTTGCAAACACAAACCATATTTTTTATAATAAAAATAAAATAATGTAATATATATATATATATATATATATATATATATATATATTTTTTTTTTTTTTTCTTCTGTAAGAAGTAAGTCTATATTTACAAAATATTAACTGATTATTTTATTCGAACAGCAAATCGAACACCTAAAAACAGAATTTTTACTTTTTCCCTTTTCGGTAATAACATAGATCGCATGCACGGTACAATTGTTGAAATTATTATTTTTTAATTGCTTTTAAGGCGTGTTATATAATTCGAGAGGAAGCCTACGGTTGTTAAATATAATTAGTTGGAAGGGAAACAATAAGAAATTGATGGCAATGTTGTATTTGAACTAATTGGTTTGTCATGAATAACAGCTACCAAAATTGAGCAATAATTTTACTTTCGTAAAATGCTCGGGATTGACATTGATTTTCAAAAGTTTTTTCATTAGAGTCTTTTCTTTTCTTTTCTTTTCTTTCTTTTTTTTTTTGGGGTTAAATGCATTTTAATTTATTGTGGTTTGGTTATTTTGTATATTATCCCTTATAATTTCAATTTAGTCATTAAACTCTCATATAATTTTTAATTTTAGCAATTAATCTCCTAATAACAATTTTTTAAATCTATTAATAAAAATTAGTCAAAATTACATTATTTTGTAATTGTTATTTTTTTTTCTCTATTAAAAAATATGTCATATATTTTTTAAATTGAATTTTGGTGTATATTTTAACTGTATTCTACATTATTTTTTTATAATTTTTTTATTCTAAGTATATTATACATGTTGATGTAGAGGTGTATAAAACAATATTCATGGCAATATTTATGATTAAAATTTATGTAAAATATAATGAAGTACTCGTATCATAAAACGACGTAATTGTGGTTGATTTCTATTAATAGATTGAAGAAATTGCAATTAGAAGATTGATTGTCAAAATTAGAAACTATAAGAAGATTTAATACTTAAATTAAAATCACATAGAAGTAATATACAAAACAATTAAACTACAAGAGCCTAAAATGCATTTAACCTCTTTTTATTTTTTTACATACAGTAGACTCTTTTAGGCCACCTGACCCTGCTAAATTTGACATACTTTTAAGTACATTTGCTTATTCTTTTGATGATAAAATTTTTAGTTGGGTAAATTTTGTTATTTTATTTTTATTCTATCCACGGGTAACTTGGGTAATAAAGCTAGTTCCATAATAATTCATATGAAAATAAAGTGACCTTATTTTCTTGTTCGGCTTACGTTGTGACAGCCTAGAAAATTAAGGGCTTCTTCTTTTTAGAGGTGTCAAAATTTGACCAGACCCGATGAATTGACCATAACCTGCCCGAAAAAATACGACTCGAACCCGACCCGAATGATGTCATAACCCGAAATGACCCGAAAATCTTTGAGTCAAACCCGACCCAACTCTAACCCGACCCGTTTGATCCGAACTTTTTTTTTTCTTAAGAGAATAAAAAAATAAAATGAAAAAATTTAGTATATCTTATATTATAAAAAGTATAGATTATACTATTTTCAATATAAATCTTAATTATAAATTTTTTTAGAATATTTTAAGATTTTTTATACAGTTTTAAATTTTATTTTAATTTTTTAAAATATTTTAAAAGAAATTTCTTCAATTATTTTTCAATCATATGATTTTCTTTAATTTTTAAGAATTTTTAGTAAAATTTTTGAAATTTTTAAAATTTTTAATAAAAAATGTCACGTCATCATTTTTGATGACGTGACCAACCCGCGGGTTGATCCGAACCCGATCCGAAGTGACCCAACTCAAAATGATCCGAAAATAACTTGACTCATTAGTAATCCGACCCAAAATAATCTGAACTCGAAGTGACTCAACATAAACTCGACCCGATAACTCATTTTGACACCTATACTTCTTCCCATTAACTATAATTTGCACTTTTGAGGAGGTGTAGTAGGAGGTGGACAGGCACACTTAAGAAAGTTATAAATACAGATTTTATTTACAATATTTGATTCTTTTAAAAATTTTGTTCATAATATTTTTTTATTAGAATACATCTTTTACATGTTTGCTGTTTAATTTTTTCATTTTTTTTGTTAGTCAACTTTTAATATTTATACGTGTCAGTCTAGTTAGCGTTATGTTATATAAGTCAAATATTACGTAAGTAAAAAATGATGATGTGATACACAATAATTATTTTACTTAATTTTTTAAATTTTTTTTTATTTTTTCTATGTCAGCAGACAGTGCAATGATTATTGAAGTTATATTCTATTGGCAATTGTACCCATACTTGAAAGAATTTGATTTTATAATGAAGATGTAAATAAAAGGGAGCAAAAGCAAAAACACCAAGAGACAGATAGAAGAGGATAGAGATTTTGGGGGAGGAATTTAAAGAAAAAAAGAATTGAGTTTTTATTTTAGTTATATATATTATTTAATAATTTAATTATTAAAAGGTTTATTAATTAAATCTTTTGAAAAAAGAGAAATTTGAAAATAAAAATTTCAAAAAAATTAAGTAGAAAAAATATTGTGTGTAACATTATTATTCTTTTGCTAACGCAACATTTGACTTGAATAACATGAAACTGACTGGACTATCACGTGTCAGATTTAACGGTTGATTAATAGAAAAATTTGAAAAAGTTAGACGAAAACATAAAAAAAGGATTCCAATAAAAAAAAATTATGAGTAAAATTTCTAAAATGACTAAATATTGTGGACAAAATTTATATTTATGCCATTAAGAAACACTAGCTAACACACTAACTTCCAACAAATAAAAGATAACACTTTGGTTGTTTGTAATATTAATAATGGTTGAACTTTGGCATTTTTTGTTAAGATTATAAATGTTTGTTATCTTTTTAAAACATTAATTTTTTTAAATTAAAATTTTTAATCTTTATGTCAAACTTCTAAGCAAAAATTGAAAAAAATTTGCAAATCATGTGGGTTTGGAAATTAATTTCCCTAATATTTGTGAAATTCATCTAACCATGTGGCTAATGTTTGGTTCGAACAAGTACTTTACAATCACATATTATAAAATTTCGGGATTTTAAAATTGTCAATAAGAGATGATACAAATAAAATGCACGACAAATAAGAACACTATCAATCTATCATTTTACCTAATAACTTTTATCCTATTTTTCAGGGTAAACTATTAAATCATAAACGCCTTTTAACCTGCCCTGTAATGCAAAGAACATAACTTCTCGAGGATGGCTCATGGAAAAACTTGATTTTAAAATGTTGTTTGTTAATTTTACTCTTTATCTTAAGTAAAATTAATTTATGCTTTACCAGTATATAAGTATTACTTTTATTTTTTTTTCTAAGTGAACTCCACTTATGAGTAAGTTATTAAAAAAAAAAATTAAATTAGAAATCTTCTTTTAAAATTCTCTATGATAGAAATTCTATCAATTTCTCAACACGAGTGATATATTCATACAGCAAAGAACAAGATTTTAGGCAAACTTTCTTGTTCGAGAACTAAAACAGACATTGTTTTTTTTTTTTTTGGGAAACTTGCAACAGAGCTATATCCCCGAGCCTGGTGAAGAAGGCATGAAGGAATGAGATGCTTCTTCTATTCTTTCTTCACTGGCTTGACCTTCTGGTTGGATCACCAATTTTTGGAGGTTGGTGCGAAAAATGCTACTTGGCAATGTAGTCAGCATAGGACAGCCGTCAATGACAAACTCTTCAAGAGCGGAAAGGTTGTCCAAGATGTCTGGCACATGGGCCAGTTTTGGACAGTCGACTATCTCTAGCCTCCGAAGAGAAGTGAGGTCTCCGAGACCTGTAGGCAGCGACTCTAATTTTTCACAGTAGAGGATTCTTAAACGCTGGAGAGAAGAAAAGCCTTTCATGTCGCCGGCTAACTGAGACACCAGCCAGTCACAGCGATAGAGTGTCATATCCCTGATAGAATATAAGTTTCCAAGAGGCCTAGGCAATTTATCTCGATAATCAGAGATCACGAGTGAGGAGAGAGACGTCTGGTGTTCCAGGGACGATAAAAGCTCTCCGCTGCAGTTCTCCAGTGCCAATTTCTCCAGATTTGGAACCACCGGAATTTTAGATAGGTTATAGCATCCCACAATGATTAACGATTTGAGGCAAGGGAATGCTGCTTCTTCTCCCTCCGAGTCGAAACTCCACCATTCCTGCAACTGTGGCATATCATAAAGGTCGAGGCGTTTCAAAGATGGAAATCCCTTGATACTACTGCTACTTGCTCCATAAAATTTATGGTCTATCCTCACCACTGCCGGCATTTTTTTTATGCAGAGGGATTCCAGGTTAGGTAGCTGCCCAAGCGGCGGAACTTCTTTACAGTTGCAGTTGATTATCGAAAGACTCGCAAGATTTTGGAGGAAAGAGCTCGACAACCATGATGGATATTCAATACCTCCATAGCCAGTTATATGTAAGACCTGTAACTCCTTGGGAGGCTTCAGGTTTTCCATCACTTCATAACTCATGGATTGATTGCGATGATTATTCCATGACAGTTTCAAAGAGCGGAGATTTTGCTTCTCGAACAGTTTTACATTGAGCGCATCCTCTGGCTTGATAACGTGCTCAAGATTCATTATCTCAAGTTCTCCTCGCAGGTCTAGCTCACGGAGCTCATCAATGCGACTGCAACCATCAATATTGCTCAAAATGAACAATGGCAATTTCTGGAGATGTCTTAGCTTCCTGATATGAGGAGGCATGTGAGACAATAAATAACATGACAGAATATTCAGATGTCTTAGGTTAGTTAAGTTGCATATGGAGTTTGGTAACTTCCGAAGCACAAAGCATTCAACGAGCTCCAGTGTATACAAGCTACGGAGTCTCCCGAGGGAGCTTGGCAATTTCTTGACTTGAGTCCGCGACAGGTTGAGATACCGTAAATGTATCAGGTTACCAACGGATTCTGATAACTTCTGAATGCCACTTCCACTTAGATCTAACGAGTGCAAGCACCTTAGTTTGAAAAAAAATTCTGGTACTTCTTGCAGATTGCCGGACAACAGAAGCAAGGTGCGGAGACTTGTAGCCTTGTGCAGCAGTTCTGCTACTGTTGATTGTGTGAGATCACTGTTCCAGACCAAAGAGCAATGACGAACTTCTGCAGCAACACTAGGCAGCAAGGTTGTGTTTTCCACTATTTTGCACCCAAGCCTAGCAACGTATTGTGCAAGATCATGCATTAGATCATGCATTCGGCATTTCACCACTTCCCCATCATCACCTGACATTGCTTCCACAAAGAACGAACGGTGTAAAAGCTCCATGAAGTAATTATTTCCAATGTCCTCAGGACTTCTACTTGCATCAGTCAGTGGGACGAAACCTTGGGCGATCCACAATTGGACAAGTTGGTCCTTTCTAATTGCATATCCTTTCGTAAATATTGAACAGAACGCAAAGCACTGCTTCAAATGTGCTGGTAGATTATCATAGCTCAGTTTCAGAGATGGTAAAACAGAACATTCAAACCCAGGCAAATTCCATATGTCATCATTATTGCCGAGAAGCCCCCGAGTTTCTTCTCCTCTTCTACAGCTCATCTCCATGGCAAGAGTCTTAATGGCAAGTGGCAGTCCTTTGCACTTGGCAACAAGTCGCCTGTGAAGCTGTTCTTCGGATTCCACTGTTGAAAGAAAGAATTGGCGCTTGAAAAGTGACCAGCTGCGGTCATCTGACAGAAGTTTCGGGGTATACAGACTGAAATTGCAGAAATTGCAGATCGGCATCGCAACCCTTTCACTGCGGGTGGTTACTATAATAGTGGATCCTCGACCCACCGGCTGCAGCAGATTAAGCAACACTTGCCATTTCTCTAGATCTTCTTCCCACACATCATCCAGAACGATCAATATTCGTTTGCCTAAAAGATTACGATATGCTATGTCCAAGCTCTCGGGGAATGGATTTGTGCTGCCCGTTAGTTCTCTGACAATCATTTCCACATCAAAAGATTGGCCTACATGAATCCACCGCGTTAGATCAAAATAATCACTCACCTTCGGGCTGTTGTACACCAGCTGCGCAAGGGTGGTCTTCCCGAGGCCGGCCATGCCCACGATGCGGATGCACTTCAGCGGCAAATCTTCATACAGCAACATTTCGCGCAGCAACATCTGCTCATCGCTTTCCAATCCAAAAACAGTAGTCTCAGTTTTCCAAGGAAAAGCCTCAGTCTTGCGACCGCGGGCCGCCCCCGATGAAAATGCTGATTTGGAAGTTGCATCAGCCGGAGAAGCCATCGCTCTCCTCTTAATGAGCTTTCGAAGCCGTCCAAAAGTGTTCTCCATCTCCAACTGGGAAGCAAACTTCAATGGGAACACGAATTCGTCCAAGATGTCGTTGGCTTCGTAGACAGCGTCCTTGACCATAGAAAGCCAGCGAAGAAGCGCTGCATCATCTTCGGATCTGTTCTCTGCCTGGACGACTAAGGCCTGGAGCTCTGCCAAAGTCAGCTGGAAATCTTTCAGGATCCAGCTCCGGTCTATCTGACGCCTGAGCCTTGGCGGGAGCATCCTCAGGAGACGCGACTCGGTTGCTGGGCCTTTGTCGAAACGAGCGTACAGCCTGTCGGAGAGCATCTTAATGAGCGGCGAGGCAGCGGCGTCGGCCATGATTGACACACAGCTTGTGGCCTGGGATCTCAGAGAAATGTCAACTCTTGATCGCACAAAACTAGCCGCAGGATCTCGTCTAACTTCTAGTGTCTTTCTGTGGAGAAAATTTTGATGGTAACATAGGATAATCAAAAAGTTATGTCTTCAAAAATTAAAAAAAAAAAATATATATATATATTAATATGCTTCATTGTATTATTAAATTTATTTTTTTATTAAAAAATTTAATTATTAACTGTCTATATTTAGAAGTTAAAGCCACTTAGTGTTATAAAAAAAAAAGTCTTACATATTTTGTATTTTTACAATTGAGTTTTGTATATTTAAATCGTTTCAATTGAGTTCTAAATATTAATAGTTATATTTCAATTGAATACAATTTTGGATAAAAAAGATGTTGATTATTAAATATAATTGTTAATCAAATTAAAAAATTTTAAATAATTAGAAATATGATAAAAATTAGAAATAAAAAAATTATCAAATACATATAAAAATTGTATTTGTTAAAAATTTATAAAAATTAACAAATACATAAAAAAACATTATTAAAATAAACATTTTCTCAAGAATACATATCATCTCCATATTGTAATGGTTCCAAAAAAAATGAAATTTTTTTTTAAAAACTCTAAAAATTCAAAAATAAATCTAAAAAAATTTATAAAGTTTTGAAAATTCAAATGAAATTCCAATTGCAATGAAAACTTCAAAACATTTAAAAATACATCCCAACAATGTTTAAAAAATGCTAAAAAATAATAAGATGAAAAATTATAAAGTTTCTTTAAATTAAAAAAAATAAAACATAAAAATTCAGAGAGTTTCATCATCCAAGATCCAATCAAGTGAATCAACTGAAGCAAGAACATTTCTTACTTTTACAAGATTCAGGATCATCATGAATTATCCAAAAAACCTAAACAATCGAAGCTGTTGAAATCAACTGTCCTCTTCTGAAGTTGTTCGTTTCCCATTGCCTTATGAGCTTCCTAACCAACTGTACTCTTCTGAAGGTTACTATCTTTCTTTCAAGTATATTGCCCTGTTTTTTTTTGCGTGAATTTTTTTTTTTAGTTAAAAAAATATTTAGGTGAGAGAAGACTATCTCAATTCAGAGTAAAAAAAAACTGTAAGTTTCAAAGAAAATTTATATTGAATTTATATATCACTTATAAAAAAAGATTGCTGATAAAATTTGAACTCCAAACCTTTCAATCAAAAATCTAAAGTTTTATCAACTCCACTAACTTTCTTTTAACTTTTTTTTTAAATCAATGTGTTAATAAATGTGAAGTGAAGAATTTAAATTTTTAATTTTTCTAATTGTCTCTTACTTCTCAAACTAATTGATTTAAATTTAAAAAAATTAAAAACCTATATATATTGCCCTGTTTGTCAACTTTGTCATTCACGTGACTGATTTTTTTTTTTTTTTCTACAGAAGTCCCTTGGTCTTGGGACCGGCGATATAGTAAAAAGGATGTCGACGGTCAAGTTTGGCTGTGGCATGTACAGCTTTATACATTTGAGGATTCTTGATCCTTTGTTTTCAGTTGTTCAGTTCTTAAGATTTTGGTCTTGCTTTTCAAAACTCCAACTAGGATTTGGCTTCTAAAGCCACCTTTCTACCCATCTTATGGATGATTCTCGGTCTTGTGATGGTTGTGTCAAAATTTTGAAGCTTTGAGTGGTTGTGTTTTTGAGATAGAGAAAGGCGACGGCTTGGTTTTGAGTGATGGCTTGATTTTTGGTTATGATAAATCTGGAGATTAGGGTTTTAGTGTGGATCGGAAAATTTGTGCAATTGAAGGGTGCGTTTTGTAAAGGGTAGTGTTGTTTACTCTTTGTTTGTTTTTTTTGAAGAGGAAGAGAAGGGGGCGGGGGGAGAGATCCGAGGGCTTTGGGTTGGTGTTGGAAGCGGAAAAGAGAGAGAGAGAAAATGAAAGAAATTTTTAAATAATGTTTTTTCATTTTTTTAGTTAGCTTTTTTTTAGTAATATAAGTGAAAGAATTTTTAGAATTTAATAGATTATTTGGATTTATTTTTGAATTTCTACAGTGTTTCAGAACTTGTTTCATTTTTAAGAAAAGTTTCAATATGTACATGATATGTATTTTTGAGAAAATGTATATTCCAACAATTTTTTTTATGTATTTCTTCGTTTTTATTAATTTCTATGTGTTTTTAAAATAAAATATGATTTTTATATGTATTTTATAATGATTTTATTTTTATCAATTTTTTAACGTATTTTTTTTTGTTTTTGACCATATTTAACAGTCAAAGTCCATCCGTCCAAAATTGTATTTAATTGAAATAATTTATTAATACTTAGGACTCAATTTATACAACCCAAACTTATGAGACCTAACTGTAAAAACAAGAGATGTGTAAGGCTAACTTTTTGCCTATCCCATAGTAACACTTAGAGAACATGTTAGCAATGGAATATGTGGACCAAGAAGGTTTATTTTAATTGAAATGATTAAATGTAGGTGCTTTCAAGTAGAGGATCTTGGATTAGAACTCTAATCTTCTCATTCACCACCTATTTCTTTTCTAATGATAAACTACCACATCTTCTACAAATAAGAAAAGAGTGGACAAATTAGAACTCACTTAATCTCACAATTTAATGAAACTTTATTAAAAAAAATTATTATACTATCTTCATATTGTTATCATGTTGCTCTTTATATAATGCTATTGCTACCTAATGTTGCTTGTTTTCTATAAATTGGTAAGCAGAACAAGCAACCAAAAAATCCTTTTTTAAAAAAAAAAAACCGACTGATGATAATACAACAAAAAGGAAAACAAAAAGCAAAGAATACGTTTAATTGTTTAATTGTATTATGGATCTGGTGGAAGATTATGATTATTAGGTAGCCTAATCTCAACTCCCACTCTACGTAGGATTGAGGGTTTTTTTTTACCTTGCACTTTCAAGATTCTTTCTTATGAATCAGACGATTTGTATCTCTAATATATAAAATTCCAACTCGAATTATTATTTTATTTTTTTTGGTCATATAGGAAGGTGAGCTAGTTTTATTTTTTTTTACAGGTATTGAATTTGATACACAAAACTCCAGGTAGAATTATTAACTCACACTCTTGGTAGAAGTGATAGTTTGTTTTTTCTACCTTGAAGTTTCAAGATTCTTTCTTACGAATCAAACAATTTGAATCCTTAATACATAAAACTCTAATTCAAGTTATTATTTTATTTCTTTAGGTCACATGGGAAGGTGAACTAGTTTCATTTTTTCACAGGTACCAGACAATTTGAATTTGATACACAAAACTCTAGGTTGAATTATTAATTCACACTCTCAGTTGAATTCATAGTTTTTTTTTTTTCTAGCTTGTAGTTTGGAGATTCTTTGTTAGGAACCAAACAGTTTGAATCACTGATGCACAAAACTCCAACTCGAATTATTAGTTTTTTTTTTTTTTGTCACATGGGAAGGTAAATTAACTTATGGTTTTTTTTCTACCTTGTAGTTTTGATATTCTTTCTTATGAACTAGACAATTTGTATTTCTAATACATAAAACTTCAACTCGAATTATTATTTTATTTTATTTTTTGGGTCGCATGGGTAGGTGAACTAGTTTTTTTTTATATGCGTACCAGACAATTTGAATTTGGTACACAAAACTCCAGATCGAATTATTAACTCACACTCTTGGTCGAAGTGATGGTTTTTTTCTTCCTTGCAGTTTCGAGATTCTTTCTTAAGAACCTGGCAATTTGAATCCTTAACACCTAAAATTCCCACTCGAATTATTATTTTATTTTTTTTGGGTCACATGGGATGGTGTACTAGTTCCATTTTTTTGCAGGTAGTAGATGATTTGAAGTTGATACACAAAACTCCAGATTGTTAACTCACACTCTGAATAGAATTGATAGGTTTTTTTTTCTACTTTGCAGTTTTGAGATTTTTTCTTAGGAACCAAATAGTTTGAATTATTGATACACAAAACTTTAACTCGAATTATTAGTTTATTTTTTTGGGTCACATGGGAAGGTAAATTAATTTTAGGAGGTGTTTATTTTGTGTTTGTACCATTGCTGTTCTAAAAATTAGAAAATTGGGTATTTTATTAAATTTATAAAAAATAATGATTATTGATGAATGCCTCAAAAGTAGTTGATAAAAAAATAGGAGATCCCTTACTTTGTTGTTTTCATGTAATTGATAAATCATGAATGTAACAATTATCAAATTAACCTTGAAAATAAATGTTGGTTCACCGTAAGAAGACATAATTCTACCACTGTACATGGTTGCGCCACTACCGGAAGAGAGAGAGAGGTTTATTGTCTATGGTCTCACAATCACTTAATTAAAATAAAAGTAAACGAGTCCATGTATATGAAGGTTAAACAACTCAACATTTTTTTTTCAACTTTTTCTTTATGAAGAGTATAATTAAATAATATTATTTTATTAAAAATCTTCGTAAGGATCAGTGTTTATCTATATCATATAAATTATATTATTTCAAGTACAATGATCTCTCAATTTTCACGCTTTTTTTTCGTTTTTATTGTGTTAACAATAACTTATACAAAAAGAATATTAATACTTTTTCAAGTGCAATAATTTATATAGTAAAAACAATATTTTTAAAAATAATAATATTTATTATAAAGTATAATTAATCTTCAAATTATATATTTAATAAATTTTTATTTATAAATATATAAGATATATTTTCACAATACTCTTTGAAGTAAAAAGATAATCTATTATAATAACATAAAAATATGATGTTTAAAATAGTTATTTTATGATTTGATTAACAACAGTTAATATTAATTTAATTAAATATTATAATTTTATTTTTATTCAATTTATAATAATAATTAATAATTAATAATAATAATTAATAATCAGTAAAATAAAACCAAAGACCCCTTAATTCTTTTTACTTTTTTTGGCTGAAAAGTGCTCTGTCGCATTAATAAGAAATATCTGAATATAACAAATGAGATAGAGCAGCAGGCAAGTTTTAATTCTTTTTACGGGTGCTGGACAAGTTGAATCCCGGATACACAAAATTCCAGGTCGAATTATTGACTCTCAATCTAGGTAAGATTGATAGTTTTATTGTACCTTGCAGTTTCAAGATATATATATATATTTTTTGGAACAGCTTGCAATTTCAAGATTCTTTCCTAGGAGTCAAAGAATTTGAATCAATAATACATAAAATTCCAACTCGAATTATTACTTTATTTTTTTTGGGTCACATGGGAAGGTGGACTAGTTTTAATTTTTTTTGCAGGTATCAGACGATTTAGATCCTTTATACACAAAAGTGATGGTCGAATTATTATCTTTTTTGTTGTCACATCGAAAGGCAGACTAGTTTTTTTTTTTTTTTTAGGTGCACGAGACGATTTGAATTGTTGATGTACAAAAATTCAGTTCGAATTAATATTTTAATTTTTTGGTCACATTGAAGTAAGATTACAAGGTTTTAAATAAATAATTATAAGTAGTAATATAATTTTATTTAATAATATTTAATATTTTATTTAATAGTATTTAATAATTTATTTATTTTTATTTTTTATAAATTCAATCATTCAAAAGTTAATATTATTTTATTATTTTTAAATTATCTAAATAAAATCACAATGAATTTTACTTCTTTTTTTTTTTTTTACATGTACCAGACGATTTGATTTATTGGTACACAAAACTTCAGCTCAAATTGTTTTTTTAAATATTTTTGTCATATACAAAAAAACTATATTATTTGAAAATTTTGTTCCGCTACCAAACGATTTGAATTAAGACTCTACTATATAGTTTAATTTTAGATCTTACTAAACGCTTATTTGACTTACCTGTTCGATATTACGGTTGTTAATTGCTATTATTAATTGCGGCTTGCTAATTGTTGTTCTTATTACTGATGAAAAGGCTAATGAAGTGTTTGAATAATTTTCTATTTGCTGTTGTTGTTGAATAATTAAACGATTAATTTAGACATTTAATTTATATTAATGTATTATATTAAAAAAATTATTTTTATATTTTATTATTTTAATTTTGAGAATAAATATTTTATAAATAATATTGATAATTTTCTCACTTAATTTTTAACTTTTTTTTAAAAATATTAATATTTACTAGAAAGTTAAAGATATAATATTTGAGATATTGTTTAAAGTGTCAAAATTAATGAAAATCTAAAGTAAAAAAATATTATTTAAGAATTATTGAAAAATGAAAATATTATTTTTATATAAACATTCATGAAATAAAATAACAACTATTGCAAGTAAAAAAAGTAATAGTTTTATATATATTCTTTCGGAGTAATTTAGTATATATAAATTATTATTAACATTAAAAAGTGAAAAGTAGTCTAAAAAATAATAAAAAGTAGTCTTGAACTGCTTTTCAATCAGTTACTTTTAAGTAGTCATATACAAAAATAAGTAGTATCAAACAGCGGTATAATAAAATTTACCAAACGCCTATCTCTATACTTTTTGAAAATGAGATACAAATATACCCCTTATAAAGATAATGCAAACATCCCCTAAAATAATTATACTATTCATTTGATTGCCTGTTTCATATTTTAAATTTTAATAACACATATTATTTTGATAGTTAATTTCATTTAAATAA
The DNA here is from genome assembly GCA_037832335.1 of Carallia pectinifolia. Lineage (NCBI taxonomy): Eukaryota > Viridiplantae > Streptophyta > Magnoliopsida > Malpighiales > Rhizophoraceae > Carallia > Carallia pectinifolia. The sequence goes on from CM075453.1 coordinate 14,822,492, forward strand.
TTTCACAAAGTATTGTTGAAAAAAAAAAAGAAAGCAATAAAGGTTTGGAATGGAGTAAGACTGCAAACGAGCCAATCGTTCGTTGAAAGCTCGATAGTTCGGCTCAATTAGAGTTCCATTATTTACTTAATCAAATAATACTCAAATCTCAATTTCAAACTTATTTATTTAACAAGCCAAATTTAAATAAAGGTTAGCTCAACTCGTTTAAAATCGTGGATAACTTGTTTATAATTCGATAAATATATTGCCTAAAATTCATTTAAAACTCAATAAATATATTATTTAAAACTCATTTAAAACTCGTTAAATATACCATTAGAAGTTTATTTGAATCAATACTAATTTTATCTTTATGATTTTAATATACTGAAATCTTTATTTTGAGAATGGAAGTTTTTATTGTGATGAAGATAAGAGATTTTCTAATTGTTTTAAAGCCATGTCAAGGATGAACCTGAGCTTGAACTTGATATTGAGTTTAGAGCTAACTTATTTTTAAGATAATAAAATTTTTTTTTATAAATGAGTTGAGATCGAGCTCAATAAAATTTTATCAAATTAAATTAAAATTTTAGAATCAAAATTTGAAGCGAGTTCGAATTCAACTTAACCTTAATAAAATTTTATCAACTTAATCTCAAGATTGAGAATCAAAACTCAAATCAAGTTCAATTCAAGTTCAAATTTAAATAAATTTTTACTAAAATAAATCTGAATAAGATGAAATTTAATTCAACTCAATTCACTTGTAACTCTAAATTAAAGTATGATTGGACCGTCCGCCCGTGTGCCAATTTGGCGAATAAAATATCATTGGTTTGGCTAATGTTGGGTGTAATTTGATTGAGTAAAGGAAACCCGTCATACGCACTGACTATTTTGTCCTAAGATTTGTAAATCCGACGGACAGATTGATTCCTTGCCTAATTTGCTGTGTTCGATCAGATTCATCGCGAGAACTTAGACCAGAAGCACCTGGCTGAGCTGACAACAATGGTGAAATTTTCTGGTTAGTCTCCCTTCTCTCGTTCAATTCTCCTTGTTCTACCTTCCTTACCACTCTCCTTCTTTCCTTCCTTTGATCCTTCTGATAGTAATACTGCTTCTAACAGAAAAAAAAAAAAAAATCAAATATCATTATTTCACTTTTAACAAAAATTCAAGCTTAGCTGCATTAAGATTTTGGCCTTGAGGTTCTCGGTATGTTAAAGCGGTGAGTTTGACGTTTAGTATTGGGGTTTTTAGTAAGATAAGAGCTGGACTTATATTACGGAGACCATTAAGTGCTTTTACATGTGCTTTAATGGATCCTTTCAAAACTCTGAAACATACATAGCCATACAATCCAATATAGAATTAAAAAGTTTGATAAGAAAGGTATGAAAAGTTGCATGCAAGCCAAGTGAATAAATTTGCAAGCATAGCCGTATAGGGGTTACCCTGCAGATCTCCCCCCTGCAATTTGCAGACATTATTTTCCAGTTTCTTTCATCAAAACGAGGGAAAATAATATAAAAAGCAATATGATTTATTTATATTAAATATATAAAGCCAAAATTAAGAGAGAGTTTCAAGATTTCTTAAATGATGGTTTCTCGTCAATTTACAAATTAAAGATATTAAAGTATATTGCAACAACAGGAGGAAAGAAATTTTACATATTTATGTGATAGTATCTAGTAATTAGTTTTTCAAAAACTTATTTTTAGAATTTTTAGAAATTTTCTAAAAAAACTCTCAACAGTTGAACTCTTTCTTAATATTTGAATAAAATTCAAAATTTAATTTTAGTTGCAATAAAATCTGAATAAAATTAGGGTTTGTTTCACATTATAAAAGCAAAATGTATTCTCTTCACTAGATTTCTCAATTTATAATTTGGAAGACATTTCAATTGTTAGAAATTAAAACTTTTATTCAAGAGATCTTAACTTTTAATCTTGTGAAGGAAGTGTGTGAAATTTATAGAAAGGGGTGAGCTACTCTCACGCTCATAGTTTTATGGTATTCCTAATAGAAAAAAAAAAAATTTTAATTTTAGATTTTAATTTTTTTTCATCTCAAGAATTTCTCAAGGTTATTGTTCACAATTCATTATAGTAATTTTAGTTTTCTAATCATAGTTTTTTATTGTAAATTATTTTTATTTGATTATGAACATGCAGTCATCCTTTTTTACATTTTAAAAGTACAAGTATCTTTTAGTTGTATATATATATATAGCTCTTTCTTAACTATATTTCACAATATCTTATCAAGATTAGTATTTATAATTAATTATAATTACTTTAGTTTTTTTATTATAGATTTTTTTAAATTTTTTTTTACATATAATTATGTAAGAATATTTGTTGGCATTACAAAGTTCGTTAGTCTCTTTAGGTAATTTTCTTTTACTTTTTTTTATCTAGATTTCTCAATTTTAGATTTTAGTTATTTGTACAAACAAATTCTCATAAATGTTAGTACTTATAATTAATTATAACTGCATAAACGAAAATTAAATAAGCTCACACATCACGCTGATCCAATACTGGTATCTTATACTTATGAAATTTGATTTCAATAAAAAAAAATTGTATAAATTAATCAATATAAATTTAATTGTAATCAAATAAAGAATTTATTGATTCATAGAATCTAATTTTGATTGTAAATAAATCTGTATAATTACAATATTTTCTAAAAGAGGAAAATAAAAAACAAAAAAAAAACTATTCTTAAATCCTACTTTTTAAAAGAAAAAAAAATAAAAAACAAATCTCTCAAATTCACCCATGTTTTTTTTTTTTAAAAAAAGGCCTACCTCAGATCTTCCTTTTTTGTTTTATTTTTTTTCCTTTTTTTTTGAAAAAATAAAAATTCCTAAAATCAATTTAATCTAGCTAATTATTTTTTTCAAATCTAATTAACTATAAAAGCAAAATTTAGCCTAAACTATATTTAGAGAAGAACAAAAATACTATTTCAATTTATCAACAAATATGATAAAATCCGTGCATCGCACAGGTCTAATAATTGTGTAAATATATAAATTCAATGGTGCAAGTAAATCTTAGCTTGTAATTATGCAGTGGCTTCTCATAAATTCAAAAAATAAGGATATTATAATATATATCATATAATTATGAAAGTTTAATTACAATTGAAGTAGGATTTTATAAGTTAATCAATATCAATATGATTTTCATTAAATCAAAATTATAATGATTTATAAAATCTTACTTTGACTACAATTAAATCTCTATAATTATAAAATTTTTTGATAAAAGAAAATAAAAGTCAAAAAGATTAAAAAGAAGATCTCAAATTTGCATATTTTTTCATAAAAAAGAAAAAACTACTCTCAAATTTCCTCAAAAAGAAAGAACAAAAACTTAATAAGTAGAATTATCTAAAACGAATTAATAATAATTAAAAATTTTGTATAATAAAATAAACATAAAATAATTTGACATAATATTTCTAATTTAATTTATTTCAATAGTATTTCATATTAATTTTGAACTTTTATGAAATTTGGATTTAAATTCTATAAATATTAATATATTTGGTTTTTTTAAAATGATTTTGACATTATTTATAATAACCATTATAATTAGAAATTCAATTTACTCAATCATGATCTATCATATATTTACTCAATTCATATTAACATATTTACCTATGTTTAAGACTCATGCAATGCAAGTACATATAATTAAGAAAAATAAAAAAGAACTCTAAAAAAGACTACTAAAATCCTCTTAGGAACTTAGAGAGAAGAAAAGAAAAAATAATTATTTTCAAATTTTTGTTTTTCTTAGAAAAAAATAATATGTAAGTTTAAGTTTTTCTAAGAAAAATATAATAAATCCGCGTATCCGTTTAGTACTAGTCATACTAATATGCTGCAGCCTTAAACGATTTTGTAATCATGCTAATGCAGGTGGCATGGAGCTTTCCAAGAAGTTTCCTGGATTGCCTCCATATTGTGGGCAAGTGCCACGTGTCAAGTACCACAAACAAGATATTGAGCAACTTGAACTGGCAAAGAAAATATTCCACAAGGCAAGGGAGGCTGTGGAAGAAAACATGATGATTGTATTGTTCATGGACACGGCGGCTATTAAAGAATGCCGAACAAGGCTGTGCAATTTGGACGAAATAGGCCCTCGACTGGACCAGAAGCTGGACTCCAAAATGTCTGGACGGGTTCAATCCAAGTGTCTGCTGAGCTCACTTGATGAGATGTCCAGGTACTTGGAAACTTCTTCACCAAAATGGTTGCCTGCTATGAAGATTCAAAGCACAGAACATCCTCCTGTAAAGAGAGGGGCAACTAAGTCACATAGAAAGCCTGAGATGAAAGACAAACAGAAGATTGAGGAAGCATCTATGGCAAAATTTGTAAGGGCTGCATCGGATGGCAAGATGGAGTTTTCACCAAGAAAGGCAGCAGAGAGGTGTCTAGTTGGTGGATCGGAGGGCAAGATGACAACCTTGGAATCAGAGCCAAACAAGGTGGAAGGTGGGAAAATGAGTACCTCTGAAACAGACTTGGACACCGTAAGGACTGCTGGTGAAATCTCAACTGTTTCTGGTCCCAAGAAAGAAGCAGAGTCGTTGGAACTCCACCTGGCAACCGCCGCATTGGAATCTGAAACTGAACCTGAAACTGATGTTGTAGCTCCCCAAACAATAAAAAAAAAACCTGAAACAAGTGATCAGACAATGTCTAGAGCTTCGCTGGAGCATAATCCATCAGGAATCGTACCCATTCCTAGTCCCAGCACCATCATAGCAAGTGTTGCAGTTGAGCCTGTGGAGGCTTATTCTTCAAGGAAAAATCTATATGCACATGAATTGGAAACTGTTGACATTGCTCCTGAAATGACAGAAGAGCTCGATGAATGTGATCCCACAAAGCTTGCACGCTCTTCAGAGCCCACTTCTTCGGGAATCAAGTCCATTGCTGGCCTTAGCAATGAATCAGAGTCAATGGCGGGTGACATGGCAACCGTGGTGATGGTATCGATGGAGGCTGGTTTATCGAGCAGAAGCATATACGCCCATGAATCCAGCACTGTTCATGTTACTCCTGAAACAATGGGAGACAGTGAAGTAGGTGATTATATGAGTTCTGGACCATCGTTGGTGCCCACTTTACCAGCAATCGCATCCAGTTCCGATCCCAGAATAGAAATCGAGTTAGTGGAAGACAATAGGTCAAAGGTGTCAGCTGAGTTATTGGAACAAGGACATGATATCCAACCAATCTCGGAAGCAAAACCCATCCTTGCTCTGGAGCTGGCACATGGTAGTGCTCCTATTCCAAAAACTGCAGAAGGTGATCGTGTGCGGATTGGACCATTAGCCGAGTCTAGTCTTTCCTTTGAGGAGGCTTGGCATTTGTTTCATCGAGAGGTAGGTGAAGTTATTGACAATCCAGACGTCCACCCTTATGCTCGGGGCATAGTGGAGCAGTGTTCTGGCACGCAGCTGTTGATTATTCTCACAGGGAGGGCTCTGGCAGAGGAAAAAGATATTTCCGTGTGGGAGTCTACATTTAAGTGTTTTTTGTCTCCCATAAAAGCTGGGACATCTGGTGCTGAATCAGTAACACCAAAATTGAAATTCATTTACGACAGATTAAAGACTTATGCCACGAAGAAAATTAGTACAAGGGCGTGTGATCTTCAAGGTTGTTTTCTGTACTGTGCATTATTTCCCCAAGATCAGCAGGTCAGCACATCTAGACTGGTAGAGTGTTGGATTCATGAAGGTCTAATTGCAGAGAATACTGTGGATGCACGCAAGATCGGGCATGAAATTGTTAAAATTCTTGTTGATCATGCTCTGCTTGAGAGTGTTGAAGATGACCAGCACGTTATAATGCACCGGATGATCAGGGATTTTGCATTGGAGCTAGTACTGCAGGAAGTGGAAGCTCGTCGACTTTTGGTGACAACTAAGCTCAGTTTATTGGAGCCGACACACCTGGGAATTAGTCCATCATCCGGACCTCTTGATCAGTATGTCTCAAAAGCTGGTGCAGGCATAACAGAGTCACCATTAAAAGAGAAATGGGAAAAAGCAAAGATGATTTTCTTAATGGATAACGAATTATCCAGTCTGCCAGAGAAACTAAAATGCCGCAACCTGTTAGCTTTGTTCCTCCAGAGAAACCAATGCCTTAGAGAAATACCAATCTCCTTTTTTGATCGTATGCCTTCTCTCCAGATATTGGACCTAAGCAAAATTGGGATAACATCTTTGCCAAAGTCAGTCTCGAAGCTTAAAAGCCTTAAAGAACTTATGATTAGAGACTGTGAGCATCTAGTGAAGCTCCCATCTGAGGTGGGAAAGCTACAGCGTCTTGAGGTGCTTGATCTTCGTGGCACGGAGATCGCCAAACTTCCCATTAAAACTGGCCAATTAGCTTCTTTGAAGTACATGAAAGTATCGTTTTATGGATCTATGGATCAAATGGTGTATTCCAAGCTTCCGCCTAAATTGCTTTCAAAGGGAGTAATCTCAAGGTTCCTTTCCATGGAAACTCTTGGCATCACCATAACACCAGGAGATCCACGGTGGAATAAGATTGCAGAAAGTGTCACAAAGGACATAAGCAAGTTAAGCAACATAAATGACTTGCATTTCTATTTCCCTCGAGAAGAGCTTCTTGACATGTTTGTTGAAACCAGCCCATCCTGGAGAGGAGAAAACTTGAAGAATTTCAACTTTGTTGTTGGTCATGATGTGAAGCGCATGATATCTCGCATTCCACGTAATGTGGGGCATGAATATAATCAACGAGGTCAATGCTTGCGATTTGTGAATGGCGAGACCATACCTGGAGCTGTTATCAAGGTACTAAGTCGAACAACATCTTTCTATTTAGACCATCACCTGAAGATCCGCAGCCTGTCAGAGTTTGGTATTAGAGAAATCAATGGGTTGGAAATCTGTGTCGTGAGAGAATGTCCTGAGATGGAAAGAATTGTTAATGATGAAGAATTGACACTTCCATACCTAGAACGCTTGAGCATGCATTATTTGGAGAACTTCAAGTGCATTTGGCAAGGTAATTTGGCAGTTGGGAGCTTTGCTTGTCTAAAATACTTGCAGGTGCATACATGTGGTCGCTTGAATATTGTTGTCACCAGCTCCATGAGCCAACACCTCGCTAACTTAGAGGAGTTAATCATAGAAGATTGTCCGGCCATGACAGCAGTTATACAGGACGATCAGGACAAGATTGTCAAGCCCGGTGATGTTCTGCTACCACGGCTGAAGAGCTTGACACTTCACTATCTACCCCAGTTAGTCTGCATTTGGAAAGGCTCTTGGCCCTCTTTGGAACGTATCAGCTTTTACCATTGTCCAAATCTGAAGAATCTCAATGTGGACTATGAAACCAAATTGAAATGTTCAATCAAGGAGATCAAAGCAGAGAAAGATTGGTGGTCTAAGTTAGAATGGAACCATCCTTCTTTGTCTCAAGAACTTCAAGCTTACTTTATCTCTGCAGATCATGAACTTTCATAAATTTGTCCAAAGAAAAAAAAAAAAAACCCCTGGGGCAATTTCTATTCCAATGCCAATGGAAGCTAAATTCAGAAAATTTGTCCCAACTAAAGTTGTTTTTCGGATTGAAGTTTACTCGCACTTGTAACTAATAAAGTGTATTTGTATACACATGACATCTCATTACATATATCTCTCCAGCAGCATAGTATTTATTTAAAGATTAGAGAGATGAAGACCTATATGGCTAATAAAATGTTATCATTGATTCAAACAAGTACTTTGCCATCATAGGTTAGGGATCTCCCTGTTTTTTTTTTTTTTTTTGGTCCTTAGTGTCAAGATCTAAATTATTTATAAAAGATAACAAAAAATAAATAACATAATAAATTGAAAGTATTATCTTGCAATGCTTTAAAGCAATATATTAAAGCATAAATCACTTCTAATAGCAATGATTGTTGTGCATTGTCTAATGCTACTTGACATTTGGCCTTGATGTTCCAGGAGCTGTACCTGTCACCATGGTTCTACAATTTTGCTTGCTGAATTTGAACTGCAGTAGGAAGATCAACCTTTCCCTCCAAAACTTGAGCTTCCGGAAGATGCTGGATGTTTTTGCTACTGGATATTTTGTTTTTGCTATTATTGTAATTTTGGATGTTATGTCTAAAAGTCTTGGTCTGATGTAAAGCTTGATCATCAAGCTGTCTAATCACTTTTGCCTAGAAGCTGGTGTAGTTTAAATTTGAATTTGAAGTTGTAATCTAGCTTTGTAAGCAAACCCCCTTCTATAATATGGGGTTAGTGTTCTTCTAATGAATATAAGCTTTCCCAAGTATCTTTTTCTGCTCCCTTCTCTCGTTTCTTTTCTGCTGGCTTTACTTTTCTGCTGCAAGTAAGTTCCAGCCTGAAAATTAATCCCAGAACTAACACTCTGGTATCAGAGTAGTGTTCCCTCCTGTGGCCTGCAACCTGAGAGAGTAAAGAGTGAGCCAAATTTCTGTGAGTGAGAATCTATAAAACCAAGAGAGTTCATCCTCTAAAACCAAACCTCAAACACAAAACAAAACTTGAACCGATGGCCTCCTCAAGCTTCACTCCACTTCCACCACCAAAGTTTACTGGGGAAAATTATCCTCAGTGGACTGTAATGATGAAAGCATATCTAAGAGCTTTTGACTTGTGGGAAGTCACTGAAACTGGAGCTGAACTACCTCCATTGCCACCAAACCCAACTCTTGCTCAACTGAAAATACACAGTGAGCAAGTGTCCAAACAATACAAAGCATTAACATGCATCCATTCAGCTGTGTCTGAAGTCATATTCAATCGAATTATGGCTTGTGAGACAGCCAAGCAAGCTTGGGAAAGATTGAAAGAGGAGTTCTCGGGCAGTGAAAAAACAAGGAGTATGCAGCTACTCAACCTCAAAAGAGAGTTTGAGTTATTAAGAATGAAAGAGACAGAAACCATAAAGGAGTATAGTGATAAACTCCTTAAGGTTGTCAATCAAATTAGAATATTGGGAGAGGATTTCCCAGATAAGAATGTGGTTCAAAAGGTCCTAGTGAGTGTCCCTGAAAGGTTTGAGGCCAAAATCTCCTCCCTTGAAGACTCAAAGGATCTGACCTCCATCAGCTTACCTGAATTGATCAATGCTCTTCAAGCTCAGGAGCAAAGAAGAATTCTTAGACAAGAAGAAACTACAGAAGGTGCTTTCACAGTGAAGCACAAGCAAAAATCACATCAAAAAAAGAAGCAGCAGGGCAAGCAAGAAAAAAAATCAGAAGAAAGCAACAAGTCAGATGGTGGAAGAAAACAATATCCACCATGTGACCATTGCAAGAGGACAAACCATTTGTCCAAGTATTGTTGGAGGAGACCAGACTTGGTGTGCAAAGTGTGCAGCAAAAAGGGACATTCTGAAAAGATATGCAAGTTCAGAGATAAAACACAGTAGCAACCACCTCAAAAGCAGCAAGAAGCTCAAATTGCTGATCAAGAACAACAACCTGAGGAACAATTATTTGTTGCAACTGGTAGCTTGAGCAGCAAAAACAGTCATAAATGGCTTGTGGACAGTGGATGCACCAACCACATGTCCCCAAATGCAGAAATTTTCAAAGTCCTCGACAAGTCATTTAAATCAAAAGTGAGAATAGGCAATGGGGAGCTTATTCAAGTTGAAGGAAAAGGCCTTGCAGCAGTCCAAACTGAAACAGGTACTAAAATTATGAGTGATGTTCTTTATGTACCTAACATAAGCCAAAATCTGTTGAGTGTGAGACAGCTACTTGAAAAGGGCTATTCTTTGCTGTTCAAGAACAAATCATGCTGCATTTTTGATATCTCTGGTGTCTCACTGATCACTATCCCAATGGAAGGCAAAATTTTTCATTTGGATACAAACAAGGTTCAACATGTAGCTTGTCCATTGGAGTTTGATGACTCTATTTTGTGGCACAAAAGGCTAGGCCACTATCACTATGCTGGCCTTCAAAAGATGCTGAAGAAGCAATTGGTACTTGACATGCCAAATTTCATTTCCACTGATGGTGTTTGTGACATATGTCAATATGGAAAGCAAACAAGGCTTCCATTTCCATCAGACAAGCCCTTCAAAGCAAAAGAGAAGTTACAGCTCTTACATTCAGACCTTTGTGGCCCCATGAGGACTGAATCACTAAATGGCAGCAGGTACTACATTGTATTCATTGATGATTTGACTAGATTTTGCTGGATATTTTTTTCTGAAACAGAAATTAGAGGTAACAGCTATATTTCAGAAGTTTAAAACCTGGATTGAGAAGCAATCAGGTTATGTGATCAAAGCTCTAAGAACAGACAATGGCTCAGAATTCACATCTGAGGCATTCAAGGAAATCTGTACAGCAGCAGGCATTCAACAGCAATTCACTGTGCCTTATTCACCCCAACAAAATGGGGTGAGTGAGAGGAAGAACCGGACCATCATGGAGATGACCAGATGTCTTTTAGCTGAGAAAGACATTCCCAAAAGATTTTGGGCAGAAACAGCAGCAACTTCAGTATACCTCCTGAATCGATTGCCTACCAAAGCACTGAAGAATGTTACTCCCTATGAAGCTTGGTTTGAATCCAAGCCTTCAGTTGCTCATCTAAAGATTTTTGGGAGTCTATGTTATGTATATGTGCCCCAAATTAAAAGAGACAAGCTAGATCATAAAGCATCAGCTGCTATCTTTATTGGATATACAAGTACTCCATGCAACTACAAAATTTATGATCCAGCTATTGGCAAGGTTTCAATCAGTAGGGATCTCAAATTCAGTGAAACTGAAAAATGGAATTGGGAGAAGTCCAGACCTGAGCAAGTCAAAAAGCCACAAGCTAGAACTCAATTTCCTCTTAATTTGGAGACAGATTGTACAGATGATGAAGATATAGATCATCCACCAATAAGAGGAACTAGGCCACTTGCTGAAGTCTATGATAGATGCAATGAGGCAATTCTTGAGCCATCAAGTTATGAAGAGGCGTCTCAATTTCCTGCTTGGAGGAGAGCAATGCAGGAGGAGATAAATCAAATTGAAAAAAATGGTACATGGGTTTTGGTACCCAAACCAGAAGACAAGAAAATCATTGGAGTTAAGTGGGTCTTCAGAACCAAGCTAAATGCAAATGGTTCTATCAATAAACTAAAGGCTAGACTTGTAGCAAAGGGGTTTTCTCAACAACAAGGAGTGGACTATACAGAGACATTTGCCCCTATAGCTAGATTAGATACTATCAAGCTCCTACTTGCTATTGCAGCACAAAAGAATTGGGTAGTACATCAGCTTGACATAAAATCAGCATTCTTAAATGGAGAAATTCAGGAGGAGGTCTATGTCAGCCAACCTGAGGGCTTTATTAAAGATGGAGATCAAGAGAAAGTGTTCCTTCTCAGGAAGGCTCTTTATGGCCTGAAGTAGGCACCAAGAGCATGGTATGTCAAAATTCATGAATACCTACTCAAACTTGGCTTTATAAGGAGTTCCAGTGAAGCAACTCTCTACACCAAAGCTCAAGGTTCAGATGTGCTGTATGTGTCCCTATATGTAGATGATCTTATGATCATTGGTAACTGCTCAAAGTTGGTGGATCAGTTTAAGGTTGATATGAAGAAGCAATTTGATATGACAGACCTTGGGAGCATGAGCTATTTCCTTGGTTTGCAAGTGTATCAAACCAGTCAAGGGATATTTGTGAACCAGGCTAAATATGCAAATTATGTGCTGCAAAAATTTGGAATGGATGCTTGTAAAGGCTGCACAACACCACTAACTCCTGGTGACAAGTTGCAGAAAGATGATGGGGCAAATCAAGTAGATGCAAGCAAATATAGAAGTCTCGTAGGATGCCTATTATATCTCTCTGCCTCTAGACCTGACATTATGTATTCGGTGAGCTTGTTGTCCAGGTTTATGCACTCCCCAAGTACTATTCATCTCAAGGCAGCTATGAGAGTACTACGCTACATCAAAAGCACTACAAGTTTTGGGATCATGTTTAAAAGGACAGATTCTATGAAGCTGGTTGGCTATTGTGATAATGACTGGGCAGGGTCACTTGATGACATGAGAAGCACTACTGGTTATGGATTTACTTTGGGCTCAAGTGTGTTCAATTGGTGCTCAAGAAAACAGTCTACAGTGGCTCAATCCACAGCAGAGGCAGAGTACATTGCAGCTGCCTCAGCTGCAAATCAAGCTATATGGATTAGAAAAGTGTTAGCTGATCTGAATCTGGACCAAACTGAAGCCACACCAATTTACTGTGGCAGTCAATCAGCAATTGCTATCTCTAAAAATCCTATAATGCATGGAAGGACCAAGCATTTCAACATTAAACTTCACTTTGTCAGAGAAGCTCAAGAGAATCAGCAAATTCAGTTACTATACTGCACTTCTAAAGAACAAATAGCAGATATTTGGACAAAAAATCTGCACAAAACCAGATTTGAAGAACTCAGAAAAGCATTGGGCATGCAAAATAGCAGCACCAAGGAGGAGTGATGTTCCAGGAGCTGTACCTGTCACCATGGTTCTACAATTTTGCTTGCTGAATTTGAACTGCAGTAGGAAGATCAACCTTTCCCTCCAAAACTTGAGCTTCCGGAAGATGCTGGATGTTTTTGCTACTGGATATTTTGTTTTTGCTATTATTGTAATTTTGGATGTTATGTCTAAAAGTCTTGGTCTGATGTAAAGCTTGATCATCAAGCTGTCTAATCACTTTTGCCTAGAAGCTGGTGTAGTTTAAATTTGAATTTGAAGTTGTAATCTAGCTTTGTAAGCAAACCCCCTTCTATAATATGGGGTTAGTGTTCTTCTAATGAATATAAGCTTTCCCAAGTATCTTTTTCTGCTCCCTTCTCTCGTTTCTTTTCTGCTGGCTTTACTTTTCTGCTGCAAGTAAGTTCCAGCCTGAAAATTAATCCCAGAACTAACAGGCCTTCACTATTTCAGATTGAACTTCCATTAGTTGTTGCTGCGAGTGAGAATTTAACCCCACGCATCCATAAACTGCGTCTTTCACGTGCGCCTTGAAGCTCTAGCTCATATAGCTTCTCATGGTTCTGCATCATTGCCCACAGGTTGCTGTTTTTTGCCTCAGCTTTTGTGTGACAGTTAGCTCAGTTACAGTTCACCGAGAAGGAGGGAAGCTTGAAGTTGAAAATATTTTTTGGCTTAACTTGTCTTTTGTTCTGTATGTAAAATCAGCAAGGTTGATTGATATAACAACCTTCATGGTTTGCTTATTTAAGCACATAATTAGATTAGTGCTCGTTTAAATTTAAACTTAAGTTTAAGTTTTGTATTTTCCCTCTCATCTTACCTGTGGCTGTAATCATTATGTAAATCTCTAAGTCTTCACATAATGAAGCCTTTTTATGAATGAAATTATCACTTCCTCCCATATCTGGAATATTCCTCTCTTCTCTTTCAATTTTTTCGTGTATTCTGCCTCTTTTCCTATTGCAATTCATTTTGCTGCTTTCCTTCTCTAATACCAACATTTGGTAGTAGAGCAGTTTAGAGCCTTTAGAGACCTGTGCTTTATGAGAATAGAAGAGAGCTTTATAAGTTTGTGAGATACAAGACCCGAGAGAACCCTCCACCAAAAAGCTTTAACACTTGTAGTGATGGCATCATCTGGTTTTACTCCTCTTCGTCCACCCAAGTTCACTGGTCAAAATTATACTCAGTGGACTGTAATAACGAAGGCTTACTTGTGGGCTTTTGATTTGTGGGAGGTAGTTGAATCAGGTAAACAACTTGCCCCCCTTCTTGCCAATCCAACCATGGCACAACTTAAACACCACAGTGAGAAGCATCAAAGAAGTACAAACCTTTAATTTGCATCCACTCTGCTGTGTCAGAAATATCTTTAACATAATCATGGCCTGTGAATCAGTTAAGGATGCATGCGATAGATTGAAGGAGGAGTTTGGTGGAAGTCTTAGGTCCAGAAACATGCAACTCTTAAATCTCAGGAGAGAGTTTGAAATACTTAAGATGAAGGATTCAGAAACTATAAATGACTATAGTGATAAGCTATTAAAGATTGCTAATGAGATGAGAATACTTGGTGAAGACTTTCCAGACAAAAACATTGTTCACAAGGTTCTAGTGAGTATCCTAGAGAGATTTGAAGGTAAAATCTTCTCTCTAGAAGACTCAAAGGACCCGAATACTAACTCTTTGGCTGCACTGACCAATGCACTTCAAGCTCAAGAGCAAAGAAGGCTCATGAGGCAAGAACATTCAACTGAAGTAGCTTTTCAAGCAAAACAGAAGCAAAAGCAACAACAACAGACAAAGCAAGGTACAAAACAAAAGAAACAAGCTGGTGACAATAAATTTGGTGGCAAAAGGCAGTATCCTCCTTGTGAGCATTGCAGCAAGACCAATCATTCAACAAAATTTTGCTGGAGAAGGCCTGACATCATCTGTAACTTCTGCAAGAAGAAAGTTCATCATGTAAAAATTTGTAAGAAAAAGCAGGGACAGCAACCTCAAGATCAAGAGAAGAAAGCTGAAGCTCAAGTTGCTAATATTGAGCAACAACCAGAAGAACAACCATTTGTTGTCAGTAGCAGTCTTGTTTCCAATAATTGCAGTGAAATTTAGTTAGCGGACAGTGAATGCACTAACTACATGTCCCCTAACCTTGATGTATTGATATCCCTTAATGTCTCTTATTCTTCAAAGGCCAAGATTGGCAATGGTGAGATGCTTCAAACTAAAGGAAAGGGCACTGCAATTATCACAACCAAATCAGGTACAAAACTAATCTCCAATGTTTTGTATGTCCCTGATATAAATCAAAATCTTCTTTCAGTTGGTTAGTTGCTTGAAAGTGGATGCTCTCTTGTGTTCAAAAACAAAGTTTGCACTATATCTGATGTAAATGGAATTGAGTTGGCTACAGTCTCTATTAGAGGGAAAAGTTTTCATTTAAATGTAAAGGAGATCAATTTTCATGCATTATCTGCTTCTGTTAATGATTCAGCTCTATGGCACAGAAGGCTTGACCATTTTCATTATGCAGGGATACAAAAACTGCAAAGCAAAAACATGGTGAATAGTGTGTTTGATGTTTCTGTTACTGATTCAGTTTGTGAAGTTTGTCAAATTGGCAAATCTTCTAAACTTCCTTTTGGTTCCAATCAATCTTGGAGGACTAAAGAAAAAATATAGCTTATACATACTGACCATTGCTTCTCTAAGTGGTAGTAAATATTACATTGTGTTTATTAGGCCATAAAATCCTAGCTGTGAGGTCTGATAATGGCTCAGAGGTCTATTATGAGTATGGCCAAATATCTCTTGGCTGAAAAGAAGCTTCCAAAGTGTTTTTGGGCAGAATTAGTGGCTACAGCTGTATATTTGTTGAATAGATTGCCAACAAAGTCTCTGCCTAATCTAACTCCTTTTGAAGCTTGGTTCCAACACAACCCTACTCTTGATCATCTGAAAGTATTTCGGTGCATCTGCTTTGCTTATGTTCCAGAGCAAAGAAGAAGCAAACTTGATTCTAGAGCTACTGTTTCAATCTTTATTGGCTATACAAATTCTCTCTACAACTACAAAATCTATGACACTCAAACTTCTAAAGTTTTACTCTCCAGAAATTTGAAGTTTAATGAGAATGAATTTTGGGATTAGAATAATTCCAAAATTGAGTTTGAGACAACTCAATCTGATCTAGCTTCCAAGTTTCAAGTTTCTGAAGAAGATTTAACACATGGTGAGGATTTTGATGATGTCCCAGTAAGAGGAACTAGAAGCTTGTCGGATGTTTATGAAAGAGCCAACACTGTTACTCTTGAGCCTGTTGATTTTGAAGAGGCTGCAAAATCTTTTAGTTGGGTCAAAGCTATGAAGGAGGAGATTCTATCTATTGAGAGGAATAAAACATGGATTTTGGTGCCTAAGCCTACGAATAAGTCTATAATTAGTGTGAGATGGGTCTTCATATTAAAATTCAATCCAGATGGAACCCTAAATAAACATAAGGCAAGGTTGGTGGCAAAAGGATATTCACAGTAGTTTGTAGTTGACTATTGTGAAACCTTTACACCAGTAGCCAGATTAGACACCATCAAATTACTGATAGTAGTTGTAGTAGCTAAAGGATGTCAGGTACGCTAGCTTGACGTCAAATCTACCTTTCTCAATGGAAATTTGCAAGAAACAATTTATGTGGAGCAACTTCCCTACTTTGTCAAGAAAGGAGAAGAAGACAAAGTGTATTTGCTTAAAAAGGCATTGTATGGCTTAAAGCAAGCCCCTCGGGCTTGGTATAGCAAAATCAATGAGCATTTGCTATAGCCTAGCTTCATTAGGAGCAAGCCAGAAGTGACATTATATGTCAAAGCTCAAGGGAATGAATTTCTCTGTGTCATTGTATGTTGATGACATTTTTATTGTTTGGAGCTGCAATCAATCGGTTCAAAAGCTTAAAGCTGAAATGAAAGAGGTCTTTCATATGACAGACCTTGGGCTAATGGCTTACTTTTTTGGACTACAACTTAAGCAATCTAAGCATTGAATCTTTGTATGTCAAACTAAGTATGCCACAGAGATTCTAAAGAAGTTTCACATGACAGATTGCAAGAGCTCAAAAACTCGCCTAACAGCAGGAGAGAAATTATTGAAAGAGGATAATTCAGAGAAGACAAATCCAACTAGATACATAAGTCTAGTTGGTTGTCTTCTTTATCTCTCAACCTCTTGATTATATAGCAAGATCTTTTATTTGAATTTGAATGAGATGACTTTCATTGCAAGATCTTGTAGTTGTCTATCATATCTTCATATTATAGAAAGGTTTAAATATGATCTTAAGTGATCTTACTGAAAGAAGAAAGTTTCCAAAAGTTGGAAGATACAACAAAGCAAGACCAGTCGACTTGTTAGGTTCCATGGCCAACTGAGTGATCAGTGAAGAAACTATATAGAGTTACAAAAATTCCAAACTGGTCGACCTATGTGGGACTCTAGTTGATCAATTGTGAAGGATGCAGAAAGTGAAAAGTTACAGAAAGTTCAAGTCGGTTGACTTGACAGTTGCCCTTATCAACCGATGTAGTTGTGAGACATGATGAACGAGTTCCAAAAAATTTTGGTTGGTCGATCATACAAGGTTCGTGGTCAACCAATGCAACTTGAAGACTAAAGTCCAAAGTTACAAAAAATTCAATTTGGTTGATCGGAACTAGTCTACAGTCGACTGATGCCTCAGTAAACAATAGAGTTGACTTTCCTTTTTGAGAAAGATATACATGTTTTGGGAAAGAATCAAAGGTCAATGGCTAGTTGTGAGCTAGTAGTCTATAAAAGGGTTAGAGTACTCATTTGTTAGACATCGATTTAGATTAAAAGCATTGTTGGGAATTTTTGTAAGGGTGTGTGAAAAGAAAATAAAAAGATCAAAGTGTGAGAGCTTGAGCTCAAGTGTTAATACAAAAGAACAAGAGTGTTCCTATGATCAAAAGTTTTACAGAAGCTTGTTAATTGTGTGATTGCGGAGAAAGTGTAAAGGGTTGTTGTTCACCCATCAAAAGAGGAAAAGTGTTAGTTGATTGAATTCTGCAAGAAGGGTCCTTGAGAAATAGATGTAGGTTTCTAGTTGGAGTCGAACCACTGTAAATCACGGTGCAATCTCTTCTTTCCCTATCGCCTATTTACTTTAATTGTGTTTATATTATTTGTTTATTTTTGATTATCGATTATTGTTGTAACTAACTATTTAGAGTTGAGATTGAGTGAATAAATAAAGCGAAATCGAAAACATCCAATTCATTCCCCTCTTGGGCTATGCTATGACCAACACATATAAATATGTGATGTGATCATTCTTATAAATATAGAGACAAGAGAAAAAATTCATACACATTTTGTGAGTAATTTTGGAGAATACACAAACGTCTTGATGACTTGATTTAGTAGTGCAAACTACAGTCAAGTGTTACTTTTTTTTATCTTATGAGAGAATTCACTTTAACTTGCTTGCACTATTATGAGGGTGAATTTTACCGCAAGGGAAGTGATATTGTTATATGACTTGAAACAAATTCTTTCATATTTAAATCTACCCTCTTTCATGTTCTAAGAATCTTAAAGAAAACTATTTAGTTCCTGATTGGATTGTTGTAAAAATTAACTTCCAATTTTTTTATTGGGTCACGTAAGTTCCTCCATGGTTGAGGAATATATTTTTTTTCTTACTAGTTTAATAACATAAAGTCCTCGAAAGGCAGACTTGCACATCTTAACAAATGACAAAAATGATTTTGCTACTCGACCTATTTTTTGGACCTTAATAAATGGTAGGGTACACATAAGTTGGTATAAGATAAATAAGACAACAGTTTACATGCATATAGGAAGATTTTGATGTTAAATAACAATAGTATACATGCTTGGTGGTTATTTATATACATGCTTGAGGTATACATGCTTGTAGCAACAACTGGCAACTGAGTTCGAAATGAAAAATTTTAGAGGGCTCAAATATTTTTTTGGGGATCAAAGTGGCTAAATCAACCTAGGACATATTTTTATCACAAAGAAAATATATACTGGATTTGCTGGTTGAGATAAGAATGTTTGACTGCAAACCGATAGACACACTTATGGTTCAAAATCACGAGTTGGGAGAACAAGTGAACCAAACACCTACAAACAAAGAAAGGTGCCAACGGCTCATGGAAAAATTGATCTACCTATCTCACACAAAACCGGACATTGTATATGCTGTGAGCACAATAAGACAATTCATACATAATCCTAATAAAGGTCACATAAATGCTGTGTTTCGAATTTTGAGGTACTTGAAGTCTTCTCTAGGGAAAGGACTTATCTTCTAAAAATACAAGCACTTAAATAAAGATGGCTATATAGATGCTGATTGAGTTGGAAATATTACTGTTAGAAGATCTACACCAAGTTATCTTACTTTTGTAGTTGGAAATTTAGTCACTTGAAGAAGCAAAGTTGGTTGCATTGCCTAGTGCAGAAGCAGAGTTTAGGGCATGACTAAAAGAATTTGTAAGCTCCTTTGGCTTAAGAGGTTGCTGGAGAAGATTGGTTATCCACCTAAGTAAAAAATGAAATTGTTTTGTGATAATAAATTAGCCACTGAGGTTACTCAAAATCTATTACAACATGATCGAACAAAGCATATTAAGGTGGACCAACACTTCATCCAAAAAAAGCCGGAGATTGAGATAGTTCAATTTCTTTTTGTGAAATCAGAAGACCAGTTGGCAAATATTCTTACAAAGACTGTTTCCAACAAGACATTTCATAGTTAACTAGTCTAGTTGGGCATTAAAGACATTTATGCACCAACTTGAAGGAGGGTGTTGATGTGTGCTAGAACTAGAGTTCAATTAGTTCTGATAACACTGTTAAAGTTTAATTAATTGAACTCAATTTTATTAAACTTAAAAGAGTCACACAACAATTAAGAGAAGCACGTACACTAATTATAATCTCTCAAACAATATTCTCATTAAGCACACCAGTTACAATAACCTAAGACTCTCAACTCGTTTTATACTATATGCTAGGAACTTCTACTTGTACCCAAATACTAAAATTATAACAAACATATCCTGATTTTACGAAAACACTAAATCCTAATCTTAAACAAATTTGAATTAACTTTAACATCCCCCTTAATTATGATTCAGTCTTACAGTCATTCGCAGCATCACTCACTGCATCTGCTTCATTTAGTAGAATCTTCAAACTTTAACTTCATCTTCGAAATTTGGATAACATGAACAACTTCGTGACTTCATCTGCAATCTTTATTCTTTTTCAAACTGGTTCACAATCTGTAAACAGACTTTTAAAGTATCATCAACACGATTAATATGAGTTTCATTAACAATTCTTTTTGCAAGTCATCTGACCGATTTTAACTTGGCCTTTGACTTTATTTGACCAATTATTGCTTCATTGTTTCAATCTTCAAGAAGCTTGTGATAAATGACCTTGAACAATAAGGTCTGAGACTTCTTTTTCCATGACACTTTACTAGCAACATTAAAGTACAACTACTCTACCTTTTAGTTTGTTTTCTATACCATATGGAAAAAACTGAACTGATTTATCTCTCAACTCAACAAGTCCATAACTCCAAACTTTCTTTTGCTTTCAACTCTACAAGTCCTTATCTTCAAATTTTCTGATTAACTCTAACAAATATTTTCACCTATACATTCCCTAGTTCTCGATTGCTGATAATTCTAAAATTCAATTTAACTCCTGAATTTATCTTCAACTCCAAATCTTTCTTTTCTTCTTGACTGCTTCATTGTTGTCCTTGAAAATAATTCTCTTCGGTCGTTCCTTTCCTTTTCTTTTTCTTCTTCTTCCTCATACTCATAATTACCATACCATATTTGTAATTCTCTCGCTATCTACTTTTTTTTTTCAAGAGATTATAATTGAGTGTGTTCCTCATATTGTTATGTAGTGTTTTCAATTAAATAAAGTAAAATTTAGTTAATTAAGCTCTAACAGTGATGTCAAACCTAATTAAGCTCTAGTTCAAGCAACATAAACTATCCAACTGAGAGATTATAGGGATCTCAAAATCATCAGATAATTTATATTTTAGGCTGTAAATTTAGGATGTATTTATATTTTGTACTATCCATTTTCAAAAATTAAAAATAAAATTGTTTACTTTGAATACGGTAACAACTTACAACATCCATTAGTGAGAGGTTAGTAAAAGTTCAAATATATTACTAAAGTGCCATTCAAAAAAGCATAACGTCCCCAAAATGTCCCTACAAGCCATATCTGCAGGTTTGCACACAGGAAAAAAAAAAAAAAAAAAGGTGGTTGTTCCAATTCACATTACATATTGTCCAAGATTTGGCACAAACACTACAAAAAAGAGTTCATAGCTCAAAAGTTCCTACTTCAAACAAAGGTTGAGCATGTGAATAAAAGGGAAACACTGACGCAGCCCCTTCTTCAATGTCTGAGTTGTGTATGATAATGGAAGAAGAAATATTACAACAGAAAAATAGCAAAAAAGAGGGCTCATAGAGAATTAAAAAAATCATCCTCTTGGCAGATACATGATCTCACTTACGGCTACATAAGAACAGTAGCTGCATAGTGAGGCTAGTATTTCTGTCCAACTTCATAGCGGAGAACTTGATGTCCTTCCCCATGTTCTGCACATTATTTCTGCTTAAGTATCCACTAATAAGCACAATCCGCAAAATACAAATTTAGCTAAATCAACTGCAAAGGAAAATTCGACAAGAAAAAAGGAGTAGTTGCCCATTATGTTAGTTCATATTGCTTCTGTTAGTGTAACGTATAAACAAATAAGTTGGATGAACCAAATAAGTCATGAATATGATTTCAAGATAATTGCAGACATGGACGTTGAGATATTCTATGACGGCATTCTCGCTGCCATTGTCGTTCCCAGTGGAGAATCAGCTCTGGTTGGTGCGTCCATTGGGATTCTGGCTGAGAATGAGGATGAAATTGCTGGGCCAAGGCCAAGGCCGCGGGTTCATCTGCTAAAAAATCGGCTCCACCGAACGCTGCTGCACTTGCTCCCAAGCCCCCTCCAGTTACTGTTACGCCTGCTTCGGCCATCTCTCGGATGAGTCCTGCTCCTTCCGACGCTCCGGAGGGGCGGAGGAATACGGCACCAGAAACCACTCAAACCAATTTGAAAAGTGTGCATAAGAGGAGAACAATGCTAAGAAGTTTCCTAAATCAACTTAATTTGGGTGAAAAAGAAGGCATTTGGGTTGAAAACGAATGGATTCGGTGCCTATAGTTTGACCGAGGCGAGAAATTTTCATGCGAGAGAAAGGGCTCGAGGAAAGAGGGCGGTCCATACGGTCTAAAAAGATAGCATTTACTTTAATAATTGAGAGGAGTGCCCCTCAACTATAAGGCGAGGGGTTCAACCTTCATTAATTTTATTCTTTTTTTTTTATTTATTTATTAAGGCTTTTTGTAAATTAAAAAAAAAAAGAAATTAACTTTTTTGGATGAAATATACAAATGATAGTAATTTTGTCTTTATACATTTCTCGTTCAGTATGGGTAGCAGTAGTTAGTCAGTCAGTATTACTTGTAATTTTCAAAAATCGACAATATAATATGTATATATCTCTTAAACTTGTAACGTAAAATGTAAATTACCTCAAAATCATCCTTAAAGTTAGCTATTTATCAGACTCTCATAATCATAGAATACTATCTGTTAGGCCTGATCTTTGGAATTAAAATTACTTCCTAATTATTCTTGCAAACATTGTAAACAGAAATCGTATAGCATATGAGTGTACCGAACAATATAGCAATACAGTTTTCTTCACTGTCATCGACAAACTTTTTCCTTTTGTTTCATCAAAATAGACAATAGAAGTTTTACATATATTATTGAAAATGTTATTAAAAAGGTGATGAGGCACATGAAAGTCATAAATTTAACACATAGTTGGCAAGCGGAATAACTTGAGATTTCACACTAAATTTTATACCTGGTGACGACTAATCTATAGCACTTGGTTGGCTTGGTTTCATATTATGAGAATATGAAACATTGCTCCGTGTGTTGGAGAAGAGCGAGTAGTCAAGTTGAAAAAGGTGGCTTCACGGAGATTTTTGGTTTGGAAAAACGTAGAGTTTCAGATTATTTTTGCTTTTTTTTTTTTTTTCGAATTACAATGAATCTTCAATTTTTTATAACGACAATATTATCTTTCGTAACAATAAAAGTTTGTCTTTTTTCTTGTTGCAAAAAATAATAGTACTGTTGTAAAAATAAAAGACCTATTGTAATTTGAGTAAAACATAAGATAAAAGAATTTTGGGAGTGTAATGAGACTCTTTTAAGTTATTGGAGATTCTCGTGATGGAAAAAGTTAAATAGGTATATCATAATATGCACAAAGTTGATACAGATTTAGAGTGTTAGATTATGAAAAATGTATTAAATTAAAAAATAAAAAAAATATATAAACTATTACATTAACTGTATATTTTTTATATATTAAAGATTTCGTGATTGTGTAATAAAATCGTTGTAGCATTAGTTTATTATAGGCTTACAGCTGACATTTAAAAAATAGAAAATGTAAATGAACCAGAGAAAAAAATAAAAATAAAATAATTACATAACAATCAATTAATTATTTTATAACAATCAATTAATTATTTTATATAATCAAATAAAAATATATTATTTTTATTATAAATATTAATTTTTTTATTACATAAAATAATCAAACAATTTTTATTCACCTGTCCGGTGTTTTTTTTTTTTTTTATAGGTCCGCGAGACTTTTTTTAAAAGGAGAATTCCGGACAAAACATATGGATCCAAAATTTTTCGGCAAACGTGCAATATTGACTTTGGCATTTTCTGCAACTTAGGTGTTTTTTTTTTTTTTTTTACAATAACAACCAGCACGACATAAGTAAATAAAAGCATATCTAAGCTGGAATTCACATGGGATGACCGCATAAAAGTGCAGGTCATACTTGACTTGATTTGATCAAATAATTAGCCCTGCACTTCAACTCCTCCATTCGCCAGTTCGTTTCGGTTCCATCAGCAGCTCATTTTGCATACAGGTATGCTATTCTAGCACTTCTTTTGATTACTTGAGCACATTGATCCAAGTGTTTAATGACCCATTTGTTGATCCTCTAGCTTCTCCGTCAAAGCAATTTGCTCTACGTGTTCGCAGCTGTTATCATAGATCTAGCTTAGGTTTTAATAACCATTAACTTTTGCTACCACATTGGCTTCTAAACTTCATGTTCGTGTCCTTTTTATGGAAAGTTTTTGGTATGGGACTCGGAATTGTCTAAAAGAAAAGAAGCATCTTGCTTTGTTTACTTTTTTAAAAAGCGGTTCAAAATATACTTCATTTTAGTTAAGAGTTTGGCTTTTTAGAATCATAGGAAGAGAGATCATAAAACAATATCAAGGAGACATTTTATCTTTAAGTTAAATTATCACAGGGGCAAGCCTTTGTAACGATTATTTTATTTCATTGAGATTTACATAGTGTTTGGGAGAGGGGAGGAAGAAGAAAATAGAGAAAAAAAGATAAACACTTATATTTGAAAAATATTTTTTGGAGGAAGAAAAGTAGGGGAGAGGAAAGTTAACTTTTCTCTAAATTTGAGAGATATGAGAAAAAAGTTATTGATTCTTCTACATTTTTATTAAAAGAATATATTACCAGTACTATATATTAATAACTACAATTTTACTTAAAAAAAGCTCTCCATATTCTTTAAAATTTTATTAAATTTTTTAATAAAAACTTATATAAATATTGTAAACTTATTACACTAAATTATACAAGTATTTCATATAAAATTTACAAATCAAATATTTTTCACATAATATATAATATTTTTTCTTTAGAAGGTAAAATTAAAATTTTTATGCATATTATTTTTCTCTCTCTCATTTTCCACCATTTTTCAAATAAAAAATTTTTAATTTTTCTCCCTTTCATCATCTCTTTCCAAACACGAGAGATGATGAAAAATTTTCATCTACTCTCATAATCTTTTCCCTTACTTTAACACCGTGTTAGAGGTTAGAGATAGTTTTGAAACAATATCAAGGAGACATTTTATCTCTGCACATTTTAGTATTCTCTCTGTTCTTTTTTTTTTTTGGGTACATACATTTTAGTGTTATCTAGCCCCATGCATTAGAACACCTTTTTATAAGTAAAATTATTACGTGGAGACTAAGCTATCACTTGAAGACCAAGAGTGAATTGATCATTGATAAAAAGGAAGAAGGAAACTCCAACAATCTTGCTCACAAATCCATTGTAGACAAGGAACACACTCTTTTTTTTATCTTGTGATGAGATTAATAGGGATCTTGTGCTGAAATTCTTATTATTTAAAAGAATGGAAGTGTCATAGCCGGAAGTGTGACTGCTTTAGCCCTTGACAAATTGTTTGATACATGTGAAAGAACTATTCTAACTCAGAAAAATTATTAGTTGATGCTCACAATACCACCATGAACTTTAACATTGTTGATTAGGATATTGGAATAGGAAAAAAAAAAAAAAAACAAACAAACAAATTGTGGTACTGCTGCTAGTTTCTTAAATCCGGAGGTTAAACTTTTATATTGAAATATGTTGCATTTTGGGAGAAATTTGTAGAAGAAAGCAGTCATTAGCCATGTACTTCTCTGGGTAATCAATTAAAGTCACATGTTCCACAGAAGAATTATAATGCCACAGGAATTTATACAGTTATTAATAGAAAGCTGACCTTTATAAGATAAGTTGATGTGTTGCAATTAATTATGAATGACAAATTGCAGGATGGCTTCACTGATTGGTGCTGGTATTGGAGCAGCAACTAATGTGCTAGTAAAGCTTCTTCCTGATTTCGAGGCCAGACGTAAAGATGCTGATGATCTAAATGACAACAAAATGAGACTTCAAAATGAGATTAACCTTCTCACAGCCAGAACAAATGATGTGTTGGAAGAGATAAACAAAGGCAGAGCAACCAAGATGAAGAAGATGACCAATGAATGTGAGGCTTGGCTGAACTCAGTGCAAGAGATGATGGGTATGGCTGGGAAACTTGACACCAAGTTTCTGAAGAAGTCAAGAAATCACTTCGCAACGAATTCCATTTTCTGGAAAGCAAAACTCAGCAGGAAGATGAAAAATAAGGCCGATGAAATTGCTTCCCTAAGGGGTGCAATGACTCGTGACAAGGCAATGATTTACGTGGCACCATTGGTGCCATTCTTAACTCGGTCTTCAGAAGAGATCGATGAATCGCCTTGGATTAAACGCAATGTGGATGGTATCTGGACTCTCTTGCAGGATAATAGCAATAGACTGAAGAAAATTGGCATCTATGCTTTCATGGGGATGGGAAAGACAACAATAATGAACAGCCTGCACGACAAAGCCTGGAAGGACACAGAATCTTTTGAACACGTCATCTTTATATCCGTTGAAGAGAAGGAAAATGAGGAAACTATACAAAAACATATCATGGATCAGTTGGACATAGACGTAAACGACATTCCGAGTCCAAATAGATTTGCAGACACAATTTCCAGAGCATTGCAAGATAGGAAGTATTTGCTACTCATTGATCAACTCGCTCAGAAAATTGATTTAAAGAAGCTAGGAGTTCGCGAAGATCATTGTGGCAGCAAGGTAGTGGTAGCCACTAGAGACAGACGTATATGTCAGGACATGGGATTGGACAGGTCAATTCCAATAGAAGAGATGTCCCCAGATGATGCATGGAACATGTTCCGCCAAATTGCAGGTCCTCTACCCAGTGCCTTCTTCACAGTGCTTTTGGTTTTTTTTTTTTTTTTTTTGTAAAAAATCATATCTTTGTTACTGTACTCCCTAGCACTCTTTGGTCGTACATATTTCCTTTTGATTTTTTTTTTGGCCAATGACAGATGTAGTTCTTATCTGCTAATAATAAAATGATACTTATACCCTACCCAAACTACCATTGCAGGTCAAGTTGCGGATCATACACAAATCAAGCCATATGCCGAGCTGATTGCTAAAGAGTGTGGAAGCAATCCCTTACTGATTAAAGCTGTGGCAGCACATCTGAAAGATAAGGGAGAGGATGAGGAAATATGGAGGGATTGTAAAGTCAAGTTGCAGTCATGCAGAGAGCATTATCATCAATGCTTTGATGATGCATATAATGTGTTCAAACTCCTCTTTGAACAGTTAAATGATTCTAGGAAAGGATGCCTCTTATATGGGGCACTTTTTCCTCAAAACCATGAGATGTATGTTGATTATTTGATGGAGTGCTGGAGGGGCGAAGAATTTATTCCATGGGCTGGAGGGAGCAACGATCAACAAATATTCAGGAGAGCACGTGGTGATGGACATCACGCAATTGAGCATCTCATAGATAGATGTCTTTTGGAGAGAAGTGCAAAAGCAAAGTATGTTAAAATGCCCCCATTGTTCAGAAAATGGGCATTTAGAACAGGTGATGGAGCCAAAATGCTGGTTGGATTGAGCGATGAAGAGATAAAAAATTATCCTGCACCAAAGGACCGTGGAGATGGAACAAGAATTTCCCTCAAATGTGAAAACTTAAGCAAAATGCTCGAAGGGGTTAGTCCTCATAAGATATCCGCCCTGCTTCTCCAAAGAAATGAGAGATTGGACAACGTTCAACTTCTAGCTTCAATTTTTGTTCGTGAAAGCCAGCTCCGAGTTTTGGACTTCAGTTACACTGGAATAACATCTGTACCATCCTCCATCTCTAAGCTAACTCGGCTCAAAGCACTGTTTCTTAATGATTGTCCTCTTCTTCGTGCACTACCAACGGAAATCACAAAACTCACAAATCTTGAAGCGCTTGACATTTCCCGAACTGGAATTCCTAGTTGGCCTGCTGAAATTGGAAATTTGTCTGGTCTCAAGTGCTTCAGAGTTTCGTTTACTGAAAATGTTGTCAACGGCAACCAAACTACAGTGCAAGCAAGGAACGCAATGCCACGTGCCTTTACATATTTAAAGAAAGTCGTTAGCCATGATCACACCGTTGTCCAGCCAACAAATATAATTTCTAGGCTCCATCAGCTTGAAGAATTGACTATCTTTGTAGATGAAAGGTGTTCAAGTTGGTGGAATGGTGTTGCAAACACAATCGTTGATGAGCTCGTCAGCTTGAAGTTTTTGACAACCCTCTGTTTCCACTTTCCAACTGTGAATCGCTTGGAATATTTTATTGCGAACAGTTTGTCATGGAAAAACATTGACAATATATGGGAAGCAAGACCTTTCAGATCCTTCAAGATTGTTGTTGGTCTTTTTGAAGAAGAAAATAGAATGGACCTGTCAAAGTATAAAGCAGAGCGACACCTGAAAGTTTTTGCTCCTGAAGAGCCTCTCCAAGCAATTTCACCAATTCTCCGGCAGGCTCACACTTTTGAATTGATTGGTCATCAAATCATTGAGCATTTAGCATGCCTTGGTATAGAAAACATGGCAGGGTTGAAGATTTGTGCTATTCAGGGCTGCCATAAAATGAAGAGTATCATTAGGACAGACAACACCACCGGAGCTGTTGTTCTTCCAGAATTGGAAAGACTCCATTTATTTAACTTGAGGAATCTAACTACAATTTTCGTGGGCAAGCTTGGAGGGGAAAGCTTTACAAATTTGACTACTCTAACCATACACTCCTGCCAAGGGTTGAGCGTAATTCTGCCACTTGAGTTGGCTCGGCATGTTCCTAAACTAGAGCACTTGCGGGTTGAAAAATGTTATAATGCTCAAGCAATTATCGAATGTGACAGACATGGTGGGGGGAGAGGAACAGCCTTGGACTCCAAATTGAAAAAGTTGGAACTCATCAATCTACCCAATTTAAAATGGATTGCCCGTGAGATCTCGTTGATGTGCCCAGCATTGCAAGAACTAGAAGTTGATGAGTGTGATGGACTGAGAGATTTTCCTTCGGTGGTGAGTGTTGCAACGAAATTGTCATGGTTTAGATGCAAGCATAGCTTGTGGGATCAGTTGAGCGAGGATTGTAGAAGCAGACCTCATCTATCTCACAGTGTCATCGCACAGCCTAATCCCATCAACAACCCTCCTCAGGTGAATTTAGACCAATTCAGCTTTCTCTTGCCTGATGTACAACATATTTCGAGTATGATGAACCACATTGGCATTGTCCTTACCGCATAAATAGTATAGTATTGTCTCATGAACTACGTCTTTTGTCAAAATGGAAAAAAACTGCTTCAATAATCTCAATTTTCCTTCTCTTCCACCCCAGCAAGAGGAGCAGCGGGGGAATGGCTTGAATGCCAACAATTGAACAATAACTGTGCCTGGACTTCTCGTTGGGAAGGTAAATTGCCTCATAAGTGCCCAACCGTTCCTTGCTTCTTTTGTGATAATATCAGTATTATCTGCATTTGTACCACTGTTGTACGCATATGCATCAAGCCATTATATGAAAAGAGAGTCTGCTGCATCATGCACAAACATCCCCACCTCACCAATTATCAGCAGAATGGATCGTTCTCTAGTTTCATATTCTGCTATTACTATATTATTTTTGAGAACTGCCATTGGTTGATTTTTTTTAAGGGAATTTCTATTTTGACGTAGTTTTAATTATTGAATATAACTCATTTATAATCTTAAGTCATACAATTTATTTTATTATTTTTTATTTCAAGTAAACTCAACTTACCACAGCATACATTGTGCTCACTTAATTTCTACCCATTTTCAGTTGCACAATTTGTGGATTCATTCATGGGAAGCTTAACACTTTATTAAGTCCCGTTCGTGCTGCTTGGCCGTCTCCGCCGTGGTTCGCAGTTACATTCAGATTTGTTGGCAAGTTCCCAATTGATATTCATGCAATAAGGATTTTTTTTAGTTGTACCGGATGTTAAGTGCATGTTAATCACATACACTGAACTAAGACCTGCGAGGATGACAACTTTTATTTATGCAATAAGGGTTTATCCTGTCAAACCCATTTTGGATAATACGGTCGGTAATGTATGAATTTTCTTTATCCCTTTGTTAAGCTCGTGCTCTTGCTCCATTGTAGTCAGTTTTAGTTCTTGCGTTTATTTTTCTCTTCTTTTTGTTTATTATTCTTCTTCGATGGCCACTTTCCATGCGCTCACAACTCATGTAATCAATAAGCAATTTCCACAGCAAAAACAAAATAAATAAATAAAGTTCATTTCTGATTTATGCAAAAATAAAAGCCCTTCCTGATATTTATATATTAAAAAGGGAAACATTATATGTCCAAATAAGAAGTCATCGAGGAAGTGTTCGAACAATAATAAGTTTAAAACTTTATGCAACCACAGTTATAAAATATAAAATGAGAAATAAAAATACGTCTTATCTTTTTTTCTTTTTTTTTTTGCAAAAAGCATCAATATAGTTGTAGAAAATTTAAATTTTGTTGTTATTCACAGTATATTCAAGTGAAAAATGGGGCACAAATTCTCTGCATCTATACCCATGCCCTCAAAAAAACAAAAAAGTCATGGAGAAAGGAGTGTTGACAGTCCGAATCACCCAAATCATTTCGAACCAAACTTTCAACTAAGCAAAATTGAAAACTCTTACCAAGCCAGGAATTCAGTGAATTTGGTTAAATAAGAATTTGGATTCAATTTTGATTAAACATTCGGTTAACTGAATTAAATAATAAAAAATTTAAAATTTTAATTTAAATACACACATGTAAAATAAATAAGCGATATAATAATACTTTGTTAACCATTATTTCTTAGTAATGTATATCACCTTGTGTGGATTTAAAGTAACTCACACAGGCTATGAACTTGAGCACAGTTCTTACCCAACGGCCCCTAAGGGCCCAAAGTCAAGTTGGGAAGGTCATCTCCAGAGCTCCCACAATAGGTCGCATAGGGCTCGTTAGAGGAGCTCGCCAGATAGGTTGCGGATAGACCTGAGCTCCTACAACCCCTACCTACCCTCTAACAGACACATATCAAATCTATCACTTGTGGAGCTTACGTCTTTTCAAACATCAAACTACCGAAGGCTGGTATATACACCAGAGGTTCATGTATAAGCAGGGGGATTCGATCCAATCTGAACACATCACAAGTAACTTCTCTAACTCTAGTTCCAACACACATACCCTCTCATAAGTATTTTCTCACACAGATCGACAGGACGCCCATCTCTGGTGATTCATCACTACAAGCTGTCCCACAAGGACTTCATTAGCCTTCTCATTCCTGCTTGATCTCTTACTGTTTTGAGCATCAAAGTGCTTATGCCGAGGAAGCCCTCCAACCCAAGCCTTACTGTTTTGCAAGTCCATGCACAAGGTCCCACGACTGCTAAGCACACAACCAAGGACAACCATCAATTGGTGATGTCTGTAGGAATGAGAAGTTGTGAGTCTCTTCCACTAGTCTGTTTCCTTGATAAGTTGTCATTTGGTAAGAAAGCCACAAAAAAGCCTCGTTACCCGTCCAACGGACCCAGTGACCTTCTCACTCTTCTCATATTCGCCAAATCGTCAACATGCAAACACGACTAACCCACCATCGGATGATCAAAGGCAAAAAAAAATCAGTCTTTCTCTTTCTCTTTGTCTTTTGACGCTCAGTAGATATAGGCACAACTGGGTGACGGAGCATTGCCAAGTTGTAATCCAGAGATTGCCATGATTGAGAGGTTTGCCAATTTGAAGAGCCACATAGACGCCATGCATGCAACTCTGAACACCTTCCTTGCAACCCAAGGGACTCTGTTTCCTGAAACCCAGGCTTCTAAGGAGGTACAGAACCCCACACCACAAGAAAATGCCACTGAAATGACAATGACCATCTTCATGAGAAGCCTTCAACAGTCCAACTTCAGGTGGTCTTTGGCAAAGAACCTGCCTAAGAATTTTTATGAGCTCATGGCAAAGGCAGAACGCTTCATTAATGTCGAAGAGGCTAATCGAGCTTGAGATGAGCTCATGGAATCTTGGGTAATGCAAGAGCATTCGACGCAAAAGACCCGTAAATGCTTTAAGAAACGTAGAGAGAAGAAGAGAGTGGCTCCCTCCAATAGCTCTCCTTTACCCAGGACACGTATTACCCTAAAAGAGGGCAACTCGAAGGAAACAAGGTACTCAAATTATACCACTTTAACCTCCCCTCTTTGTCAAGTATTACTTGAAGTGCCAAGTAAAAACCTCCTTGTGACCCTGTCAAAAATAAAATGCAAATCGCATCGGAGATACCCAAGCAAGTGTTGTTAGTTTCACTGTAACCATGGTCACAACACCGATGAATGCACATGTCTTCACAATGAGGTAAAGAGATTAGTCAGATAGGGCTACTTAAGGGAATACAACCAAAATTCTCCACAATGGTTACCAACTCGACAGAACTCCATAGGAAGGACTTAGGCTAATATTAAGGCAAGTCTTGTGACTGTTTTTGGTGCTAAGAAGGGAAACAGGAGCATGCACCTCAACCACCAAAAGAGACCCCTTCTATGGGAACCATCCATGTCATCTTAGGTAGACCCTTGAGCTACTCCGACAAGGCGATAGTGACTTCATCCACACAGCAGGTCCTTAATGTCCAGGGGAAAAGGCATAGGGAAAAAATTGATGATTATCTGGTTGTGTTTACTGACGATGACCTTCACGATGTCGATTATCCCATGATGACCCAATCGTCATAACACTCAAAGTGAGCGGCTTTAATGTCAAAAAGGTCATGGTAGACATATGCAGCTCAGTCGATATCCTTTATTCAAAGGCATTCGACCAAATGAAATTCAGACTGGAGGGTCTTAAAATAGCTAACTTCCCCCCTCTATGGATTCACAGGAGAAGTAGGACGCCCCCAAGGATATACCAGCTCCAGTAATGATAGGGGCAGCTCTTATGATGAGCTCGGCCCAGCTCTAACTCGTTGTAGTCGACCTCCCCTCTTCGTATAATATGATATTGGGACACTTGGGGCTACGAGCTCTCAGCGCTGTGGTCTCCATGAAGCACCTAAAGACGAAATTCCCCATCCTATAGGAATTGAGAGTTTAAGGGATCTTAAAGTAAGCTCAGGAACTCCAGGTTGCCTGGATAAAGAGCAGAAAAAAAAAAGCCCACCGTGGATATAGACAATCTTGACTGTTGCCTTGACCTGACATAAGAACAAGGCATGCTAGTCGAAGGGCTCATCTTTGGCCCCCTAAGATCAGATGATCCCTCTAGGAGCATGGAAATTAAAGAAAGATTGGAAGGGAAAGGAAAAGACAACATCATCCATTTCCTTCAATTGCACTTGAAGTCTTTGCATGGATACTGGTTGACATGTCTTTGACCTGGAAGTCTTTTGCTGTGTATGTTATGTTCATGTTCCTGACCAGAAAACAAGCAAGCTGGATCATAGGTCAAAGCCTTGTGTTTTTATTGGTTACAATTTCACTTCAAAAGCCTATAGACTGTATGATGTTTAGGTTGATAAGGTTGTGATTAGTAGAGATGTCAAATTCAAATAAAGAGAGGCTTGGAATTGGGCAAGTTCAGTTAATTCTTAAACTAAGGATGCAGTTAAACCAGCTCTAGTCTCTGTTGATACTGATTTTGAGTCAACAGAGGAAGAAGATGATGAAAACATACCTGTGAGAGGGACCAAGTCAATTGTAAATGTGTATACTAGAAGCAATGTAGCTATCTCAGAACCTACAACTTATTTAGAGGCTACTCATTCTTCTGAATGTATACAAGCTATGTAGGATGAAATTAGTACCATTGAGAAGAGCAGAACCTAGAATCTTGTTGATAAGCCCTATGGACAAAAATGTTATTGGTCTCAAGTGGGTATTCAAAATCAAATTGAATTTAGATGGCTCAGTTAATAGATTGAAAGCAAGGCTTGTGGCAAAAGGATATGAACAATAGTTTGGAGTGGATTTTTCAGATGCATTTGCACCTATTGCTAGGCTTGACACAATCAAACTATTGTTAGCACATGCAGCATAAAAGAATTGGTTTGTTTACTAGTTAGATGTTAAATTAGCTTTCTTAAAAAGACTGCTGGCAAAAGACATTTATGTTGAACAACTAGAAGGGTTTGAGAGGCAAGGGTGTGAAGGCAAAGTCTATAAGTTCAATGAGGCTTTTTATGGTCTTAAGCAAGCTCCAAAAGTTTGGTATAGCAGGATCAATGACCATCTATTGAAGCTTGGCTTTACCAAGAGCAAAAATGAAGTTGCTCTATTCATCAAGAAAGAAAAGAAGCATACTTTGATCATATCTTTATATTTTGATGATCTTTTGATTACTGGTAGCAGTCATGATATGATTGTGAAGTTCAAAAGTGAGATGTTCAAAGTCTTTGAAATGACTGATCTTGGTAATATGTCATTTTTCTTAGGACTTGAAGTGAGGCAAATTGATGCTAGAATATTTGTCAGTCAAGAAAAGTATGCAAGAAAAGTTTTGAGAAAGTTTAGAATGGAAAGTTGCAAGGCTGTTTCTACTCCTCTCTCATTGAATTTGAAGCTATCAAAAGAAGATGGAGCTAAAAAGTTCAATCCAGAAACTTTATAAAAGCCTTATTTGTTGTCTTTTATACTTGATTGCTTCTAGGCCTGACATTGTACATTCAACAAATCTGTTGTCTAGGTTCATGCATGCACCAAGTGAAGAGCATTTCAAGGCAGCAAAAAGGGTACTTTGATACATCAAAGGCACTGCACAGCTTGGGATTCTGTATAAAAGAGGAGGAGAGTTGCAACTTATTGGTTTTTCTAACAATGATCTGGCTAGCTCGCCAGATAATTTAAAGAGCACATAAAGGTATGTTTTTACCCTTGGCTCAGGGGTTTTTTGCTGGAGTTCAAAAAAGCAAAGTATGGTGGCACAATCTACAACTGAAGCTGAATATGCAGCAGCTGCAAAAGTTGCAAATCAGGCTGTATGGCTAAGAAATTACTCACTGATTTGTATTTAAGACTAGACATGCCAACTGTGATTTACTGTGACAATCAATTTGTCATAGCTATCTCCAAAAATCCAATTCACCATGGCAGAACTAAACACGACAAGATCAAGTTGCATTTTCTATGGGAAGCTCAAGAGGAAGGGGAATTTAGGATGGTGTATTGTGAGTTTAAAAATCAGTTAGCAGACGTGTTCACTAAGTCTCTTTGAAAGGGCAGGTTTGAATCTCTTAAAAAAGGGCTTGGCATGCAAGTGTTCAATTCCAAGGAGGAGTGATGAAGATTGGCCTTGAACACTTGAAACTTCAAGTGATTGAAGACTGAAGCTTTGCATAATTGAAGAGGAGTCAATTTCAGCTTGTTCTAATACTATTGCAGCTTGAAAGTTGGTGTTCAAGGACAATGTTCCAACACACATCTTTTTTTTATTTGTGACCATTTTTGTTTGTAATCTAATTGCTAGTTTAGTTGGGCAGCAACTTGTTATTCTCCTTTGTAATCAAGGGTTTTACCTAATCTGTCCTTGAATAGACTTTACTTGTTAAATAGTTTACTTGTAGCAAGAGTCAAGTGCTTATCCAAAGCATGGTCCATTGTACTTTAACAAGGGTTAATTGTACCTTGTTATAATGACCATTTTGTAAAGTTGCCATATAAATGTAACTTTAGAAAATGAGGCTATTATCTTTGCCCAAAGAATTCTTAAATGCAGACTCCCACTCTCCAACATCTTTTTCTTCGGTCAATGCCCTTCAAGTAAACAAAATTAATAATGGCAAACCACAACACTGCTCTACTATACCTCGAGCATAACGCTTAATATCTAGCAAGTCAGCAACTTGGCCAACTTGTTTAGCGAACAAATCCCAGGCTTCTTCAAAAGAGATACCCTTCACTTCAACTACAGTCTCAACCATGGCATGACAAACTTTGAGTGATCTAGATGCAAATATCAATGTTGCTTTCTATATTGCGCACTATTTCCACAAGACTATGTG
Source organism: Carallia pectinifolia (assembly GCA_037832335.1). Classification (NCBI taxonomy): domain Eukaryota; kingdom Viridiplantae; phylum Streptophyta; class Magnoliopsida; order Malpighiales; family Rhizophoraceae; genus Carallia; species Carallia pectinifolia. The sequence goes on from CM075453.1 coordinate 14,858,063, forward strand.
ATCAACATTTCAAAAGCATTTGAGTGTTGGATGCAGGAAGGTCTGATTGCTAAAAATATAGCAGACACAAGTAACATTGGTCATAAAATAGTTAAAGCTCTTCCGGATGATGCGCTGTTGGATAGCATTGAAGATGGTCAATTTATTAAAATGCACAAATTAATCAAGAACTTAGCCTTGGGATAGGTATTGCCAAAGGTATAAGCTCATCGATTCTTAAAGGTAGCTAATTTAGAATTTACTCAGCTTCCAACTTGTAGAAGTAGATCTTTTTTGGATCCTTTGATCAATATTTGTTAAAATTTGGTGGAGGAATGACAAAAATGTTGGTTCTAGAGCAATATTAGAAGCTAAGTTTCACATTGATGGCGTGATGGAAGATAAGGAAAAATAAAGAGCAAAGCAAAAAGATGAGAAAAATAGCCAAAGATGTTCCTTTCATTTCATTAACAAGTAGTCTTTTATATGAGATAAAGAGAAATTGCAAATTCAAATTTGAAAATTAAACCAGCAGCTTTTTAGCTTTTTATATCAGCAGAACATAAGCTTGATTTAACAAGCATAATTACACTAATTCAAAAGTTTTTAACTTAAACTTAGAGATACAAAGTAAAGCAAATATCTAACTTAGGCTTCCAACAACTCCAAGTAATTGACATAACAGAAAATGGGCCTTGGAGGGAAAAACTTGAGGTTCAGCTTCAAAAGATCTTCATGGCTGCATAGTGACAACACCATGGTGTCCAGCAGACATTCTGGAACAAGACTCCTCCCCTGGTGCTATCACTTTGCATGCTCAATGCCTTTCTCAATTCTTCAAATCTAGTTTCAGCAAGCCTTTAGTCAAAATGTCTGCAACCTACTCCTGTGTAGTACAGTAGACCAAAATTTATCTTTTGATTCTTTTGTGCTTCTCTGATTACATGAAGCTTAATCTCGAAATGTTTGGTTCCTACCATGCATAATTGGGTTTTTGAAATTGCAATTGATGCTTAGTTATCACAGTAGATAGTTGTAGCTTCTGTTTGCTCTAATTTCAAATCTACCAAAATCTTTCTAAGCCACCTTGCTTCATAAATAGCTGAGGCAGCAGCAATCTATTCTACTTCAGATGTTGATTGAGCCACAATTGGTTGCTTCTTTGCTCCAACAAAACACACTTGAGCCCATGGTAAACACATATCCATTGGTGCTCCGCATATCATCTTCAGAACCAACCCAATCACTATCTATATATCCAACCAACTTCAATTCACTTGACCTCTTGAACATAACTCCATAGCTAGTGATGCCTTTGACATATCTCAGTATTCTTTTAGCTGTTTTTAAATGAATATCACTTGTTCAATGCATGAATCTAGACAACAAACTCATAGAATGCATAATATCTGGCCTTGAGGCTAAATGATATAGGAGACCTCTAATGAGGGCTCCTGTAAGTGCTTGCATCTGTTTTGCTGGCTTTATCTTCCTTCTAAAATTTGGCACCAGCAGTCAATGGAGTTGCTGAACTCTTGCATGAGCCCATCTGAAATTTTTGTAGCAAACTCTTAGCATACTTTGCCTGGTTTATGAAGACACTTTGATCAATTTGGTGTACTTTTAAACCAAGAAAGTAGTGCATATGACCAAGATTAGTTATGTCAAACTAATCTTTCATTTCTTTCTTGAACTGATCAACAATTTTTGAACAATCACCAACAATCATAAGATTATCCACATACAAAGACACATAGAGTAAATGAGTGTTTTGAATTTTGACATACACAATTGCTTCACTGATGCTTCTATTAAACCCAAGATTGATCAAATGCTCATGAATTTTGATGTACCAGCTTGAGGAGCCTGTTTTAAACCATACAAAGCTTTTTTAAGGAGATATACCTTGCTTTCTTATCCCTTTTTGATGAATCCTTCAAGCAGATCAACATAAACCTTTTTATGGATTTCACCATTCAAAAAGGCAAATTTTACATCTAATTGATGAATCAACCAATTTTTGTGTGCAGCAACAACAAGTAACAACCTTATAGTGTCCAACTTGGCTACTAGGGAAAATGTCTCAGTGTAGTCTATACCAAGTAGTTGGGAGAAGCCTTTGGCCACAAGTCTGGCTTTAAGTTTGTTAACTGAACCATCAACATTAAGCTTGGTTCTAAAGATCCATTTAACACCAATTGATTTTTTATTTTCTAGTTTTGAAACTAGAATCCAGGTGTCATTTTTCTGAATAGAGTTTATCTCCTCCTTTATTACAACTCTCCAAGCTTTGTACTTAGTTGCTTCTTTATAATTGATCCTTCTTTATAATTGACAGGATCAAGTGCTACTACCTTACATCTTTCATAGATATCTGCTAGGGTTCTAAGCTCCCCTAATTGGATCCTCCTCTTCAGAATTACCATCTGTAGAGATTGAAATGGTTCAAAATTTTTAGTTGGTTTATCAATAACAGCTTCAACAGAACATGTATCCCAGTTCCATCTTTCACTTTCATTGAATTTTAGATTTCTGCTAACTAAGACCTTTTTTGTATTAGAAATGTAGATCCTGTAAGTGCTAAGAGTATTTGTGTAGCCAATCAATATTGAGACTACAGCTTTGTGATCCAATTTATGTCTTATGAACTGAGGTACATAAGCATAACATATGCTTCCAAGTATTTTGAGGTAGCTAAGGGAGGGCTTGGAGCCAAACCAAGCTCCAAAAGGTGTGAGATTGGAGAGTACTTTAGTATGCAATCTGTTAAGCAAATAAACAGAAGTTGCTGCTGCTTCTGCTTAGAAATGTTTAAGCATGAGTTTTTCAGCCAATATGCATCGAGTTTGGTTTGGCCAATAAGCACGAGGTGCCTACCATATTTCTCAAATTCAAAACTTGGATTATGGTAAATAATCAAAAATTCAAATTGTAAGAAAATGGAAGATCATAAAAAATCTATTACACAATTATATAAGAGACAAATAATTAAATATTTAAATGACTTATATAAAAAAAATTTATTTGATTGTATAAAAAAATAAAAAGAAAATTCTAAAAAAATTAGAATTCACATGATATAATTATTATATTTATTATTCAAAATAATTAATTTAAATTTTTATTTATTATATATATTAATTTTTGTCAATATATTTGTACATATAAAGTTTGCCCCCTTGAAATTTTTTTATAAATCCGCCACTGGGGATCACTATATTGTGTTTGTTCTATGTAATGGTTGATAAATAATGTGTATACTTGTAGGGTAATTACTAATTCATTAAGTTAGCTGGATTTGCCTTATTATTTCTCTTTGAAAGTACTGCCTATTATTTATCTTTGTATGTACTGAATTCAACTTAGGAGTGCAAAAGTGGCTTGATATGAGGTATAGGTCATAATGGAATAATATAAGACGTAGAATGATTTTTCGTATGGATTCATGGTTTAGGACCTACAATATTTATGACCGTACATGGAAATAGGTTATAAACACATTTTTAGTTTTATATGTTTGTGGTTTTTTCAATTTAATCGTAAATGTTATGGTCGTTTTATTTGAGTTATAAACGTTAGTAGGTTCCTTTCAATGAAATCCAAAATTAGATGGAAAGCTGTTTGATCATTAAATCATGCTTTGACCACATTTTAATATTAGAAAAAAATTAAAAATATGTCATTTTAATTTATATTGAAGTGCATAAAGAAATTAAAAAAAAACTTTATATTATCTAATATGTGGACCATATAAAACCCAAACCTAAAAATCAATCTTCCCACTCCATAAATCTCTCATTTGCTCTTCTCTTTCTCTTCTTTCTTCTCTTCGTTCTTCTATCGCAAACCCAAATGTGATCGTTAAATTATGTGTCTGACCACATTTTAATATTACATAAAAAAAAGAAATACGCCTTTAAAGGATTATGAAAGTGTATAAAAAAAAGCATATTTTACCCAAGAACCATAAGGGCTCCGTGCTTATCCCGGAGAATTGTTACAGGTGTTATTCAAGCTTTCGCCGGCCAACACCGAGAATCTTGCGACTTGCTTAATTAAGCCGCTTTTAGTTATTTCTTTACACCCTTCAATATACATTAAAATGGCTTATTTCTAATTTTTTTAATATTAAAATGTGGTCAAAGTATGATCTAATGTACAAAAAGCCATCCGTCTAATTTTAGACTTGATTGAAAAGATTCCACTAATATTTAAGACTCAAATAAAATGACCCTAACATTTAAGACTAAATTGAAAAAAACAGCAAGCGTGTAAAACTAAAAATGTACTTATCCCAATACGGATAGCAAAAAACAAAAATTCTCATTTGGTAACGGTGCATGAAACTCTTTTTTCTTTTTTCTTTTTTTCAATAATAGTTTAAGAATAAAAAGAGTGTCTCATCTTATAATCACGGGATACCGACAAACTAGCAAGAATTATTATTTGGTAATGGTGCACGAGCTCCCTTAAAGTTTCATGGACTATGAGATATTACTAATGAAGTGTCTCACTTCACATTACTAGAAGATCTTCTAAATGACAGTGAAAAATGATTGTGTGACCGATCTTGATGTTGAGCAAAAGAAGGCGAAATTGTTGAAATTAATCAATAGAATTTTTTTTTTCTTTGATAAGTATTAGTTAATAGAATTCATGTAATAATAGATATGTGGAAATTAGGTAAGAACTCAAAGACATGTAAAAATAAATATTGTAGAAATTCTTACAACTGGCTCCTAAATATTTTTAAGTTTTAAACTAATCCTAAATCTTTAATTTTTATTTCATATGATTTCTTTTTTGGATAGGAATTTATGAACAAGTAGTTTGACCAAATTGAGACAATATAAAAACAAAACACCCAAACCTATATCTATATACAAAATATAATAACAAAAGTAGGGAAAATTCGTATACTTACATGACAATCTCTGTTACTTAGATTCTCAAAAAATTAATTTTGGGATTTTTAAATTTTTTAATTTAATAAATTCTCAATAATTACAATCTTTCTTCTTATTCTAATAGAATTAGGATTTGATTAATTGAAAGATTTCAATAATGGTAATCTTTTTTAGCATTCTATTAAAATTTTAATTTTAATTTTGATAAATTTTAGAATTTTTATATGCATACAATTTTCTTTTTCATATTATAAAAGCACTAAGTATCCTTTATAAGCATTTTTATTCTTTTGTTTGCTTTTCAGTAGATTTCTCAATTTTAGTTCTGAACTTTTTAACCAAAAAATTTGACATGAAGGTTCGTATTTATAATTATTACAATTATTTTAATAGTTATTAATGATTTTCTTTCTGCTAATTTTTTCAAAGCGATATCTTTGATTGGTTCCTATTAATAATTGTTTGATTTTCCATCATTTCTTTGTTTTTGTTTTCTGATTTTTTTCTCTAATAATTGCTGTAAAATAAAAGACAGATGCATGAAAGAACAACTACGATCACAATAACAAAATTCCCTTGTAAAGAAAAACTGACTTCCACATTATTTTTACATATGATTATATGCAACAACTTACAAAAATCTGGAAGACGTATAACAAGTCTTTTACCTTGCAAATGACTTGCAGCGATTTTTTTACGAATTGTTCAACTTAAAAACGATGTTTTATTGTGTTGTTGGTTTATGTTGGTTGTTGGTAGGGGGTTTTGCGGATTACGGTGGACGGTTTTCCGGGACATTCCACATCCAAACTATTGTGGGCAGTTCTCTAACTATAGAGAAGTTGAATATTAAATCTAGAATAGCAAGCGAATTGATACAAAGAGGACCTCTTACTCATAGAAATTATCATCTGACCACCAGAGAGAAATAGGTAGAGAGGTTATTCCTCTCTTATACAAGAAGTAAATTTTTGTATTTCTCCTCATTAATGTTGAGTTGAAAAGTAAAAGATATTTAATTTTGAAGTTGATATGTGGATTTTTACTTTCTGTAAACTAACCAAAAAAGTTGTATATTTTTTATTACCTGTAAAAGTTTTCTAATCTTGGGATTGCAATCAAAAAGCATGCAATCGGCAGCTTGAAAAATAGACTAATTTAGCACAAATTCTCAAACAGAAACCCAGCAAATAGTCACAGATCATCAAAGAGTTTAAAAATATTAGAAGAGAAACCTTATTGGCCTGAAGACTTAATAATCAATTTTTAGCCCTTAACGAGTTGTTTGATACACGTGAAAGAACTATTCTAACTCAGAAAAATTATTAATAGGCGATGCTCACAATACCTCCCACATATTAAACTTTAACACTGTTGATTAGGATATTGGAATAGAAGAAATTGTGGTGCTGCTAGTTCCTTAAATCCCTAGTTTAGACATTAGCCGTGTACTTCTCTGGGTCATCAATTCAGTCCACTGGTTCCATAGAAGAATTTTAATGCCACACGAAGGAATATATAGAGACATTAATAAAAAACAGACCTTTATAAGATAAGTTGACGTGCTGCCATTAATTATAAGAGCATAAATGCAGGATGCCTACAGATCCGCTGGTTGGTTCTGCTATTACAACAGCAACCGCTGTGGCAGTAAAAGTTACTCCTGATGTCGAGCATAGACGTGAAGATGCTGATGATCTACATGACAACAGGGTGAGACTTCAAAACGAGGCTCGTCTTCTCATTGCCAGAAGAGATGAAATACTGCAAGTAATAGAGAAAGGCGAAGCAACCAATATGAAGGAAAGGACTGAAGAATGTGGGGAATGGCCTGGACATGGTTCCAGTGATGATAAAAATGGCTCAGAAACTTGACGCAAAGTATCTAAAGATACACAAGATATCAACATAATGAAGTGGCTTTACTCGAAAGCAAAACTCAGTAGGAAGATGAAAAAGAAGGCTGATGAACTTGCTTCTCTCAGGGATAGAATGACTCTTGACAAAGCAATAAAATACAAGGCACCAATGGTGCCATTTAGCAGGTCTTCGGAAGAGATCGATAAGTCGCCTTGGATTAAACGCAATGTGGATTGTATCTGGACCCTCCTGCAGGACAAGTAAAACAACTGTCAATACTTGAGCAATGATAACTGCAGAATGCTAACGTTTCAAATCAAATAGTTTAGGCACTGGGACTACACACAGCTTCCAATAACTAGCAGATAGATTCTTTCTGCTTTGAGAGTTCTAACAAACAAAGGCGAAAATTAATAAACTGCTTCTCTAACAACAAAATACCTCTTCAAGATCGATGCTTAGGTTGATACTTCTGCTTAATGTTTCCCTTTAGTCTTTGCTCCAGATGGAATCTTTCCATATGCCCAGAGCCGTCCTCGTGACAAGCTGAGTTCAGCTTTGCAGCGCCTTCTCTTAGCATTCCTGGATAGACCGGTCAGATCAACATTTGATTCCTCAATCTTTTGATTCTTTTTTCCAGTCTTCTCATCCTTCCCTTTTCCTCGGAGTCGCTCCTTAAGCATCGTCTTATACCGGTACCGCTGATTGTCAGGTACTTTCCATTCCTTCTCCCTGTAAGGTGCAAGCTTTTTGACAGAAACATATTGATTCAAGTCCTTGTCGTCAGACATTAATATTTCATATGTCTTCAATCCATATCTATTAGGATCCACTTTAGCATACTTGAACCTCGTCTTCAAGTCCCCAATTGTACCTTCATAATCCAACTTATAATATTCCTCCAGCATCTCTTCTTTAGCTTTCTTCACAAGTGACATTTTACGTTTCCTCTTCCGCTTGCTTTCCTCACTTCTCTCTTCTTCACCATGATCTTCTTCTTCTCCCTCTTCTTCTTCTTCCTCTTCTCTGTCATTATCCTCCTCAACATCATTCTTGGATTTTTGTTCTAAGACTCTTTTCCTTGCAGCTAAAAAGCCATCACTAGAATCAAGCACATCCCAACCTTTAGGAAGTCCAAGAAACTCATCCTCTTTATCAAAATCTGGCTTCCCAATTTCAGCATCTTCATCACTATCATGACCAAAATGTGGGTCCACATCCTCTGCCTCATAATAATTGTCATTGAAAGCCTTCTTCATCATCTTATCATACTCGTCGGGATCAAATTCAGCCTCCAAGTTGTCCAAATCCAACAGGCAATCATTGTCATCCTCAATTCCAGCAGCATCCAAAACTTTTTTCATCTTTTCCTTCATCTCCTTCTTCTTCACATTCTTCAAGTGCTTCAGCTCCTCCTTCCTCTCTATCTCTGCAATCTTCATGCTCTCTTCCTTGCGCTGCCTCTGACTTTTTCTTGCATTTGGCTTCTTCCTAACGGACCCTTCGACTTTTCTGGAATGGCCCATAATCCTGTCTCCTGTATTCTCCTGATACCTAAATTTATAGTAGTTCTCCTCGTACTCTTCTTGCTTCTCAATTTCTTCCCCATCTCTCAACAGGTCAGACAAGTCATCATCCTCAAAGACAGCCTTCCCATCGTTACAACCCTTATCAACCCACATCTTATTCAGGAAAAAGTCCTTCAAAAACAACTTGTTCTCATCCAACTCCTCCTGACCAAAATACTCTCTCAACTTCTTCTCAAACTCTGCATTATCACCGTCAGCAATGTTCTCATTGTTGTTCTTCTCTTTGACTTTCAAGAGATACCCATCACCGTCCTCCTGCTCCTCAACATCATGGATCGCATCCAATAGCGCATTCTTTAGCTCCAGTTGTTCTTCATCATAAGTCTTATATGCCTTCTTATTCTTAGGCTCATTGTTTTCATCAAATTCAGGGCCTTCCTCCATCAAATGCTGGGCAACTACATCCTTTAAATACATAGACTTCTTCTTTTTATTCTTCTTATTTATGTTTCTCGTCATATCCCCTTCTTCCTCCCGTTCTCCATTGGCATCACTGCTGTCACGGTCGAAAAGGCTGACATTCTGATAGATAGAGGGATCGCGGTTGCGTACCTTGATTAAATTTTTAAAAAACTCCACATCCTCCTTTTTGCTTAAATTTGCAACTTCGTTATTGCCATCATAATCATCATCATCGTCATCAGGTGGAGGAGGATTCAGAATCCTGAAACATCATCGTCGATGAGGGCTTTCTTTTGGAGCTCCTGGAATCTGTGCAAATCCTCCCTCTCCTTGTTGTGCTCATATCTCCGAGCAAATTCCTCGTCTACTTCTATCTTGGAAATGTTGGCCGCCGTGGTCTCATCATCGTTGTCGTCGTTGAACAGTTTCAAACCCTCTCTCTTCATCCTTCCCATTCTCTTCTTTACTCTTCACTAGCACCGGGCTTCTTTCTAATGATTTGTAGCTCCGAATAGTAACAATTACCGATTTACTACACGCTCTGGTCTGAATTTCAAACTCCAAACAGACACAAATTGGGGATTTATCGTGCCCTCGCCTAATGTAACAAACGGGAGCGGAATCAATCGCTGAAACTCCTAAAATCACACCATAAATTAACCCAAAAAAATTACATATTATAAACAAATATAATCAAATATCATATAGCAACCACATAACGAACGAAAGGGGAAGGGGAAAAAGAAAATAAATTTAAAGGAAAAGACCAAAATTTACCTCCGAATAAACAAAGAAATTATTAGCAGGACTGCATTACATATATATTATATATTAAATAATTGGTTATTGAGAACCAAAATTAGATTTTACGTGAGAGAGAGAGAGAGAGAGAGCGAGAGATAAGAGAGATAGGATTGGCAATAGGCAAGGTTGGGAAAGGGGATGGCTCTCCCGTTTCCCCAAGTTTATTAACCTCATTCATGTCCTTGTTCCCGTCCCTAGCGGATATAAAATTTTAATCCTCATCCCCATCCCTGCTAGGGAACGGGGATCCCTGTCCCCGCCCTATACCCGTCCAAATGAAAATTGAAAAAACAATATATTTTCACAGTTCAAACTACTTGATGCACGAGGTAAATGACAAACCAGCTATATATGTTACAAACATCCTTTGGCTTAAAAATATAATGAATAAGTGATCTAAGTATTGAAGTTCAACTGCACGAGCTTTATAATAAGAATTAGCAACAGAAATTAAAGTCCTGCAACTTGATGCACAATGTGCAAAAAATATTCTTTACTTCAAAAAGATAACAGATGAATAATTAGACAACCCATCTTCATCTACGTATGCCTAAAAATTCAAATGCTCTAAACTCTAAACTGTTGAATGGAACTAAATTACTTGAGAAATTGAGAAACCTTAGACAAGTATTTCATGCTGAAGTATCAATTGTAATAAGATGCAATATGTAATAAAAAGGAATCAGCCAACAGCATCTCGAGCTACAGACACAAGCAAAATCTTCAGCCTGTCCTACCTACCTTTCATGCATGTTTTGATAAGCATTAGAGAGTATCTAGAATAATTGGGCTAGCTGACCACCGAAAGTTTCAGAAAACTTTATTGTCACACCAAATTTCTTGCCACACAATTAACAAAGTTATGCCAAAACCCCAAAGGCCCCAAACAGCCATTCCAATATTTAGGCTTCTCTTGACAGAACACACACCCTCAGTTCATTCATAATCCATGTTCCAAGATTTCTTTGGGGTTTTGTCTATATTATCAGTACTAAGGGCCTTAAATTCAACTCTGGAAGGTTAAGATTTAGCCTAAAGAGTACTTGTCTCACGAAAGCATTCCTAAAAAAACAATGGCTTTTGTCACACGAAGGGCTGTCGTGAAACCAGAAACTTGAAGAACTATGTAGCCCCAACATGTTAGTTTTTTTTAATGTCCCGGGACTGGAACACTGACATAAGTTAAGCAATCCTCAGAAACTTGAAAACCCATCAAATTAAAGAGGAAAAATAAATTGTGCCCAGATCATCATCTTACCTTCTGCCTCTGTCTGGCCACGATTCTTGTTGTTCCCTTTGTAACAATTCGATACACCAAAAGATGGAGATTTGGAATGGGGCGGCACTCGGAGTCGCGATGATGGAGATTTGGAGTGCGAAGACTGAGGCACTCGGATTCGCCAACGATGGAGGTAATCGGAGTCAATCTCGGAGATGGAGTGGGCGGCGCAATGGTACCAGTCGGTGTCGAAGAGTGACGTTGAAGAGCGGGTGGCGCAATGTTTCTGTACTTTTTAGGTTTCTGAAGTTGAGGAGTGAAGGCAAAAAAAAAACATTAAACAACAAAAATTAATGAAGATTAAAGAATAAATAAAAAATAAAAAATAAAAACAAACGCAGCGGACACGAAAAACATATGGGGCGGGAAACGGGGACTTTCGCCTAATTTTCCTGTCAACTAAATTAGAGGCTCTATTTGATAATTTTTTATTAGAAAAGGAAAAAAAATATGAAAGAAAAATATTTTTTATCTATTTTTTATTTATTTTATTAATTAAAATAATTAATTTTTATTTTTTTATAAATTATTATTTATTTTATTTATCATAACTTTTTAATTATTATTTTTTATTAATTATAACATTAATATTACTTTATTATTTTTTATTTATTTTTTTATTCACTTTCTTTGTATCCAAACATAAGGAGACTATATTTTTTCAGGCAGTTATGTGTAATTTCAGTGGGTATGAATATAATTGTTATATGTAAAGAGAGATTTAATTAGAGAGAGAAAAAAAAAAGGTGCTGAGTTTTAATGCAATGGCGACAAAGAATTTCTTCCTTCTTCTATCTTTCTAGAATTCTTTCTTTTTTTCTTTTTTTCTTTTTTTTTTCATGTTTCCTTTCAAAGTTTTCAAAATAGTTAAACTTCTTAGCATTATTAGAAAAAAATACAAGAAAAAAATATATATTTTTCCGTCTATCCAAACCAATTCACAGGTGGCTCCTCCGTTCTCCCAAATTTTTTTAAAAAAATTAATAATAATGATTAAAAAGAAAAAAAAAGAATTGTATCCAAACTACTCTTTTTCTAATCCGTTAGATGGGACATGTTGGCCATCAAATGACTTGAATAACAAATCAGATTAATTTTTTTTTTTTTTGGTACTTATAGATATGTTAATAATACTTTGTTTTATTATTTTATTTTATTTTAATAAATTAGCAATAATAAGAAAGAATTAGAAGTTTTTGTTTTATTAATCTTCTTCTTCATCTCAAGCTTAAAAAAAAAAAAATCTTGTTCTTCATCTCGTTCCTTCTCGTTTAGTTGTTTTTTTCAGTGTTTGTTATTTTTTTTTTAAAGTAAAATTCACTCACTATCTTGTATAACACAAATTATTTTTTTATTTTTAATTTTAAATAGATTCTAATAATTATATGATATATGATCATAAATAAATTATACTTATAAAAAAAATATGAGTTAAATTTTTTTTCACCAACTTAATATGTTGCTTTGTTGCTTTGTTAGTTGGTACTTTGTATTTTGGTCTCATCGTCCTTATTTAATTAAAAATTTCAAAAATAAAAAAGAATCGAATTTTCTTTGTCAACACTTAATGCAATACTCTGGCTGCTGTTGCACGAAATTTTATTTAATAAATTAATAAGACTGAACTCGAGACTTCTAATCATATAATCAATTTTTAAAAGAATTTTTAATTTCACTAATATTTTTAGTATAATTTATTTATTATTTTATCTTACACAAATTATGTAAAAGGGATATAGTTACTGTTTAAAAGTAGTGATTGCTTGGCTTATGATCCAAATGGAGTTGAGTTTGTAACTGTTCCTATGAAAAATAGAAGTTTTGTTGTTGATTTGAAGTCAATAGAATTATCTGAATGCAAAGTTAGTAAAGTTGTTGATGAAACTAAGTTGTGGCACAAAAGGTTTGGCCATCACCACAGCAAAAGCATTCAATATGGACTAAATAATGATCTATTGCACGATCTGCCTGTTACTGAGTCCTTTACTGATGTATATGAAAGTAACTTGGGAAGCAGCAAAGACTTCCCCCTCCTGGCTCAGTGCTTGGAGAGCATCAAAGAGACTTCATTTGGTCCATTCAAATGTATATAGACCAACAAAGACCGAGTCCCTTAATGGTGGCAAGTATTTTCTGCTCTTCATTAATGATTTCTCTAAAATGGCATGGATATATTTTCTCAAACAAAATTCAGAGGTTTTTGAGAAGTTTAAACAGTTCAAAGTAGCAATTGAAATGGAAAGTGGTTGTGTTTTAAAGATATTGAGAAGTGATAATGGCAAGGATTATTTGTCTGGAGAATTCAATCAATTTTGTGAAGATATGGGGATCAAGCATCAATTATCAATAAGCTATTCACCTAAACAGAATGAGGTGGTAAAATGGAGGAACAAGACAGTACTTGACATGGCTGCTTGAAAAGAAGTTACAAAGACCTTTTGGGGCAAAAGCTGCAAGCACTGCCATTTATCTTCAAACCAGGCTGCCAACTAGATTAGTGCAAGGCAAGACTCCATTAAAAGCATGGAGTGGACTGAAACCTTCAGTTAAACACTTGAGGTGTTTGGTTCTTTATGTTACATTCTTGTGCCAGAAGCAAAAAAGAAAGCAAGCTAGATCAGAAGGCGGAGAAAAGAATACTAGTTGGAGATAGCTCTCTGTCTAAGGGCTATAGGGTCCATCATATTGCAACTGATAAGGTTGTTGTAGGCAGGGATTTGAAGATTGACAAAAGTTCTCTTTGGAACTGGAAAGAATCAAAGATTCAAAACAAAAGTTGTGGAATCTATTGGTGATGTAGATTCTGGTTTTAAATTAAATCTAGAAAATTATCATGACCCTCCAGTCAGAGGTACAAGACCTCTATATAAAGTGTATGAGAGATGCAACAATGCAGTAGTAGAGCTCGCTACCTTTACTGAAGCTCAGAATTCTAAGGAATGGAGGGCTGCTATGCAGGAAGAAATCTCCAAGATTGTCAAGAACAAGGCTTGGGATTTGGTTGGCAGACCAGAAAATAAGCAAGCAATTGGAATCAAATAGGTTTATAGAGTTAAATTAAACCCTGATGGTTCAATTAACAAGTACAAGCAAGATTGGTGGCCACAGGTTATTCTCAACAACATGGAATTGATCATGCAGATACCTTTGCACTAGTTGCCCGGATAGACACCATTAGAATTCTAATTGCCATTGCAGCTCAAATGAGGGGGAAAATCCACCACCTAGATGTCAAATCAACATTCTTAAATAGTGTTATGGAAGAAGAAATATATGTGATGCAACCAGAAGGAATTGAGGTTCAAGGACAAGAGCAGAAAGTCAACAAATTGACCAAGGCATTGTATAGTTTAAAACACGCTCTTAGTGCTTGGTATAGCAGGATTGATTCTTTTCTTTGCAACCAAAAGTTTAGGAGGAGTGAGAATGATTCTACTCTTTATATGAAAAAAAGTTCTAGCGGATATGTTGTGGTAATCTCCTTGTATGTTGATGACTTGTTGGTGACTGCGAACAATGTGCAGGAGTTGCAAAAGTTCAAGTCAGATATGTTGAGTCAGTTTAAGATGTCAGATCATGGTGATATGAATTTTTTCCTTGGACTTGAAATTCATCAGTCAAGTTATGGCATTTTTAGATGCTCGAAGAAATATGCACAAGAGATTCTTAGCAAATTCAAGATACAACATTGCAAAATAGTTTCAACTCCAGTGGTTGTCAATGCAAAATTGAAAAAGAAGATGGATCTGAAGATGCAAATGCAACAAAGTGCATGAGTTTTATTAGAAGTTTATTATATTTAACTACCACAAGACGAGATTTGATGTTTGCTGCCAGTCTTTTATCAACGTTCATGCAAAAGCCATCTATCATGCACTTTGATGCAGCAAAGAGGGTGCTAGGGTACCTAAAAGTTATGTGCAGCTTGGCATTTGGTATAAGCTAGTTGAAAGTGCAAGTTTAGTTGGATATGTCGATAGCGATTGAGCTAGAAGTCTAGATGATATGAAAAATACCACTGGTTATATTTTTTCATTTGGCTCAGGTGTGTTTTGTTGAAACTCCAAAAAGCAAGAGGTGGTAGCTCAGTCAACAACTGAAGCTAAATATATGGTAGCAGCTGTAGTAGTCAACCAAGCAACTTGGTTGAGGAAAACTTTTCGCAATCTTAGCTTTGATCAGATTGAAGCTACAAAGATCCTATGTCACAACAAATCAGCTATTGGAATTGCTAAAATTCCAGTTCAGCATGGGAAGATCAAACACTTGAATATCAAATTTCATGCAGTAAGGGAAGTTGAAAGGAATGGAGAAATTAAACTAGTTCATTGTAAATCAGAAATACAAAAGATTGATATATTGACCAAGTCTCTTCCCAAATCTAGATTCCATATGCTGAAGGACATGCTACGAGTTTCTGATAAAAATCTCAACGAGGGGTATTGTTGTAATTGAGATTTTGATCAAGATCAGATTAGCAATAAAAGCAAGTCGACGAGTAGAAGAAGAAGCAGATCAGTAGTAGAAGCAGGTGAAGAAGGTAGCAGCAGCTCGTCTTCAGAAGCAGCTCAAATTGTATGACGCAAAGTCAACAAAGGCTGCTGGAACTCAGTCCAACATGTGTAGCAACAGTTTTCTGTTAAGTTTTTGTCAAGGAAAAAAAAAAAACAAAGAAAAGTTGTAACAGCCTCCAATTTTGTCCAATGAGAGGTTAGGAATCTAAAGTAGTTTTTAGAAATTAGTGAGTAGCTTAGGGGTGCTAAAATCATGATGTAATCTTTTTTTGAAGTTAAATTTTTGTATATTATATAGTAGTTATGAATGAATCAAGTTAAAGGTTTTTTTTTTCCCTTCTGCAAAATTCTCTCGTCACCTTAGCATGTCATTTTTCAACCACAACAGTATAGGCAATGAAGCATCTAGTTGCACATATAATAGAAATGGTGAAGATTCTATTAATTAACACATAGATAATCTAAGACCTGCTTTTTCTCAAGATTGAAATAAAATAAATCATAATCTATGACTCTGAATCTTTCTGTTATATGAATGCAAAAAGGCAGCAGATTGCACGTGGTTTGAGGCAACTTCAGGCAGACGTGAAAGACCCAGTTTATGGATGGGTGGGATTGATGTCTCACTTTGAGCAACAAATAATGGAAGTTCAATCTGAAATGGTGAAGGCCAAATGTCCAGTAGCATCAGACAATGCACAACAATTACTCCAGCAGCAATCTTTTCGATTAAAAAGTCATTTATGCTTTAATATATTGGTTTAGAACATTGCAAGATAATACCGTCTATTTTATAAATAACTAATTTCCAAGCCATGCGCAGGGTGTTTTTATTTATGTCATAATATGAGAATTTGAATATAAAAATAATAATATGAATAATATAGTATGATAATAATATTAGTTATGATATCACAAAATTAAAAAAAATATACTTACTTAAAAAGTGAGACATTCAGCTCTCTTTTACTATTATTACCATGGAAGCAATTGACTGGAAAAAGAGACCAAATGCTCTATAAGCGAAGAAAATAATCAGAAAATAATCGATCACCTAAAAAAGTAAGAACCACATGAATTAAACAAATGCTCAAATTCAAATTAACATAAGACAATATGTGCGAATCTAATAATATTTTTGCAATGAGACTTACGCTTGCTATAGCTTTTGAAGTTTTCCTTCTCTTCCTCTTCAATTTTGTTCTGAATATTGATCCTTCTCTAAAAGCATATGCCGAAAATTAAGTAAAAGAAGATGTGCATAGTAAATTTATTTAACTACATATTGATTATTTCAAAATGTTATAACACGGGAGCAAGTTAAGTAAACAGTCCATTAGAAGTGTTGTCCTCAGGCCAATGCTGGACTAAATGAAATTAAAATGAACGAAAATAATTAAATTTAAGAGTTTTGTCAAAAGTTGAATTTTGCCACATAAGAAAAAAAAAAAAAGTCTATTGAATGAATTTTCTCCCTTTTGTAGATTAATATATTGTATAGATTCAGATCTTGACAATAAGGACCAAAAGGGAAAAAAAAAAAAAAGAAAGAAAAAACAGAGAGATCCTAGATAATTAAACCTATGATGGCAAAGTACTTGTTTGAACCAATAATATCATTTCATTAGCCATATAGGTCTTCATCTCTCTAGTCCTTAAATAAACACTATGCTGTTGGAGAGCTATACGTAATGAGATGTCATGTGCATACAAATACACTTCATTAGTCACAAGTGCGAGTAAACTTCAATCCAAAAAACAACTTTAGTTGGGACAAGTTTTCTGAATTTAGCTTCCATTGGCTTTGGAATAGACATTGTCCCAGTTTTGTTTTTCTTTTTCCTCGACAAATTTACAAAAGTTCATGATCTGCAGAGATAAAGTAAGCCTGAAGATCTTGAGACAAAGAAGGATGGTTCCATTCTAACTTAGACCACCAATCTTTCTCTGCTTTAATCTCCTTGACTGAACTTTTCAATTTGGTGTCATAGTTGACATCGAGATTCATCAGATTTGGACAATGGTAAAAGCTGATACGTTCCAAAGAGGGCCAGGAGCCTTTCCAAATGCAGACCAACTGGGGTAGATAGTGAAGTGTCAAGCTCTTCAGCCGTGGTAGCAGTACATCACCTGGCTTGACAATCTTGTCCTGATCTTCCTGTATAACTGCTGTCATGGCCGGACAATCTTCTATGACTAACTCCTCTAAGTTAGTGAGGTGTTGGCTCATGGAGCTGGTGACAACAATATTCAACTGACGACATGTGTGCACCTGCAAGTATTTCAGACAAGCAAAGCTCCCAACTGCCAAATTACCTTGCCAAATACACTTAAAGTTCTCCAAATAATGAATGCTCAAGCGTTCAAGGTATGGAAGTGTCAATTCTTCATCATTAACGATTCTTTCCATCTCAGGACATTCTCTCACGACACAGGTTTCCAACCCATTGATTTCTCTAATACCAAACTCTGACAGGCTGCGGATCTTCAGGTGATGGTCTAAATAAAAAGATGTTGTTCGCCTTAGTACCTTGATAACAGCTCCAGGTATCGTCTCGCCATTCACAAATCGCAAGCATTGACCTCGTTGATTATATTCACGCCCCACATTATGTGGAACGCGAGATATCATGCGCTCCACATCATGCCCAACAACAAAGTTGAAATTCTTCAAGTTGTTTCCTCTCCAGGATGGGCTGCTTTCAACAAACATGTCAAGAAGCTCTTCTCGAGGGAAAAAGAAATGCAGGTCAATTATGTTGCTTAACTTGCTGATTTCCCCTGTGACACCTTCTGCAATCTTATTCCACCGCGGATCTCCTGGTGTTACGGCGATGCCAAGAGTTTTCATAGAAACGAACCTTGAGATTATTCTCTTTGAAAGCAGTTTAGGCGGAAGCTTGGAATATGCCATTTCATCCACAGATCCATAAAACGATATTTTCATGTACTTCAAAGAAGCTAATTGGCCAGTTTTAATGGGAAGTTTGTCGATCTCCGTGCCACGAAGATCAAGCACCTCAAGATGCTTTAGCTTTCCCACCTCAGATGGGAGCTTCACTAGATGCTCACAGTCTCTAATCATAAGTTCTTTAAGGCTTTTAAGCTTCGAGACTGACTTTGGCAAAGATGTTATCCCTATTTTACTTAGGTCCAATATCTGGAGAGAAGGCATGCGATCAAAAAAGGAGATTGGTATTTCTCTGAGGCATTGGTTTCTTTGCAGGAACAATGCTAACAGGTTGCGGCATTTTAGTTTCTCTGGCAGACTGGATAACTCGTTATCCATTAAGAAAATCATCTTTGCTTTTTCCCATTTCTCTTTTAATGGTGACTCTGTTATGCCTGCACCAGCTTTTGAGACATACTGATCAAGAGGTCCGGATGATGGACTAATTCCCGGGAGTGTTGGCTCCATTAAAGTGAGCTTAGTTGTCGCCAAAAGTTGACGAGTTTCCACTTCCTGCAGTGCTAGCTTCAATGCAAAATCCCTGATCATCCGGTGCATTTTAACGTGCTGGTCATCTTCAACACTCTCGAGCAGAGCATGATCAACAAGAATTTTAACAATTTCATGCCCGATCTTGCGTGCATCCACAGTATTCTCTGCAATTAGACCTTCATGAATCCAACACTCTACCAGTCTAGATGTGCTGACCTGCTGATCTTGGGGAAATAATGCACAGTACAGAAAACAACCTTGAAGATCACACGCCCTTGTACTAATTTTCTTCGTGGCATAAGTCTTTAATCTGTCGTAAATGAATTTCAATTTTGGTGTTACTGATTCAGCATCAGATGTCCCAGATTTTATGGGCGACAAAAAATACTTAAATGTAGATTCCCACACCGAAACATCTTTTTCCTCTGCCAAAGCCCTCCCTGTGAGAATAATCAGTAGCTTCATGCCAGAACACTGCTCCACTATGCCCCGAGCGTAAGAGTGGACATCTGGATTGTCAATAACTTCACCTGCCTCTTGATGAAACAAATTCCAAGCCTCCTCAAAGGTAAGACTAGACTCAGCTAATGGTCCAATCCGCATACGATCGCCTTCTGCAGTTTCTGGAACAGGAACACTACCTTGTGCCAGGTCCAGGCCATGGATAGGTTGGATATCATGTCTGAGTTCCGATAACTCAGTTGACACCTTTGACGTATTGTCTTCCACCATCTCGATTTCTGTTCCTGGATCAGAACTGGATGAGATTGCTGGTAAAGTGGGCACCAATGATGGTCGGGAACTCATATAATCACCCACTTCACTGTCTCCCATTGTTTCAGGAACAAAGTCAACAGTGCTGGATTCATGCGCGTGTATGCTTCTGCTTGATAAACCAGCCTCCACCGATACTATCGTCACAGTTGCCATGTCACCCTCCATTGACTCTGATTCATTGCTGGGGCCAGTAATGGACATGATTCCCGATGAAGTGAGCTCTGCAGAAGGTGCAAGCTTCGTGGGATCACCTTCTTCAAGCATTTTTGTTGTCTCAGGAGATATGCCAACAATTTCCAATTCATGTGCATGCAGACTTTTCCTAGCCTCCACTGGCTCAACTGCAACACTTTCTATGCTGACCCCAACAGTGCTGGGACTAGGAATGGGCATGATTCCTGGTGAAGTATGCTCCAGCGAAGGTCTAGACATTGTCGGATCACTTGGTTCCGGTTTTTCTATTGTTTGGGGAGCTACATCATCAGTTTCAGTTTCGGTTTCAGACTCAGATGCAGCGGTTGCCAGGTGGAGTTCCAAGGACTCTGCTTCTTTCTTGGGACCAGAAACAGATGTGATTTCATGAGCAGTGCTTACGGTGTCCAAGGTTGTCGTCTTGCCCTCCAGTCCAGCAACTAGACCTCTCTTTGCTGCCTTCCTCGGTGAAAACGCCATCTCACTATCCGAGGCAGCCCTTAAAAATTTTGCCAATGGTGCTTCCTCAATTTTCTGTTTGTCTTTCATCTCAGGCTTTCTTTGTAACTCAGTTGTCCCTCTCTTCACATGAGAATGCTCTGTGCTTTCAATCTTCTTAGCCGGCAGCCATTTTGTCCGGTATGGTAAAGACGTTCCCAAGGACTTGAGTATCTCATCAAGTGAGCCCAACAGATACTTGGATTGATCCCGTCCAGACAATTTGGAGTTCAGCTTCTCGTCCAGTCGATGGCCTATTTCCTCCAAATTGCACAGCCTTGTTCGGCATTCTTTGATAGCTGCCGTGTCCGCGAACAATACAATCATCATGGTTTCTTCCACTGCCTCCCTTGCATTGTGCAAAATTTTCTTTACCAGTTCAGGTTGCACAATATCCTGTTTGTGGTACTTGATACGTGGCATTTGCCCACAAAATGTAGGCAATACAGGCAACTTCTTGGAAAGCTCCATGCCACCTGCATTAGCATGTCCTATTGATGTTAGATTACAAAATCGTTTAAGGCTGCAGCATATTAGCATAGCAAAAAATTAGAAAATATAGAAAATAGTCATAAAGAAATATAAGTAGTAGAAAATTTCTTTGAGGAAAAAAAATCACAAAAATTTTTTTAAAAATTTTTCTAAAATCAACGCTCGGAGTAATATTAAATAAATTTAAAGTAATATTAAGTATGTTTCGGGTTTAATTTTCAAAAAAAATATTATTAAGTTTTAGAGACGGAACTCATTTTTATGACTACTTTATAATTATTTCTTATATCTTCTTATTAGAATGATTAGTATTAGTATTAGAGTCATATATTTCCTATATCTTCTTATTGGAACTCATTAGCATATGATTAGTATTAGCATTAGAGTCATACGTGGAATTATTTATTTATTTTTTTAGAAGAACTTAAACTTCCGATTTTAGTTTCTTTTTTAAGAAAAATGAAAATTTGAAAATAATTATTTTTTCCTTTCTGGTAGTTTAAGTTTCTAAGAGGAATTTAGAAGTAGTTGTTTTTTTCAGAATTTTTCTTTTATTTTTCTTAATTATACGTATTTGCATTGTATGTGTCTTAAACGTAGGTAAATAATTACTAATATATGAATTGAGTAACAATGTTATAGATCATGATTGAGTAAATTGAATTTCTAATTATAACGGTTATTATATATAATATATTGTTTCAAAAAACTAGATATATTAATATTTATAGAATTTAAATCCAAATTTCATAAAAGTTCAAAATTAATATGAAATACTATGGAACAAAATTAAATATTTAGAAATAATAATAATATATAATGTGAAATTATTTTATGTTTATTTTATTATACAAGCTTTGAAAAAATTATTAATATGTTTGAGAAATTCTATTCTATTAAGTTTATCTTTTTCAAATTCTAATTATATTCAAATACTAAAAGATTTTGTAAACCAACAATTAAGTTTATGACCATAGGAGTCCACTAAAAAATTCATAAAATTAAACTGACGTCAGCACATAGAAAATGGGGAACAGCTGAATGTTCCTTTCACATTCGAGTTTAGATAATTATATCAGTATTAAACTTGCACAATATGTAAATTTAATTATATTTATTGACAAGTTTATTATTATTTTTATTTTTTAAAATCAAAAAACAAAAAAGCATAAAATGTTGAGTAATTTTTTAGAAAGAAAAAGAACTTTAGAAATAATTTTTTCTCTTCAAATTTATTTTAGGCTAATTTTGCTTTCATAGTTAATTAGATTCGGAAAAACAGCTGGCTAAATTAAATTTATTTTAAAACCTTTTTTTACTTTCTTTAGGACAAAATTTTTTTTTTGTTCTTTAAGATAACCCAAAAAAAAAAGGATTTGCAAATAGTTTTTTTCTCATTTTTTCTTTTTGAGGAAATTTGAGACTAATTATTTTTCTTCTTATAAAAAAATATGTGAATTTGAGATCTTTTTTATTTTTGCCTTTTATTTTCTTTTATCAGAAAATTTATAATTATAGAGATCTAAATAGTCCAAGTACGATTCTATCACTCACTAGAATTATGATTTAATTATAATCAAATATATATTACAATATTCTTAATTTGTGGACGTATGAGAAGTCGTCGCATAATTATAAGCTAAGATTTTCTTGCAGCTTCGTTTATATATATATGCACACTAATATTAGACCCACACAATAGGTATATCTAATCATATTTGTTGATAATTTGAAATAGTTTTTTTCTCTGAAAACAGTTTAGGCTAATTTGCTTGTATAGTTAATTAGACTTGAAAAAATAATTAGCTAAGTTAAATTTATTTTAGGAATTTTTTATATTTTCAAAACAAAAAACTAATTTTTTTTAAGAAAACCAAAAAAGAGAGGATTTGAGGGCAGTTTTTTTTAAGGAAAAATAAGTGAATTTGAAAGATTTTTATTTATTTTTTTCTCTTATAAAAAGTAAGATTTAAGAAATTTCTGTTTGGCTTTTTATTTTCCTCTTAAAATATTACAATTATAGAGATTGAATTAAATTCAAAGTTATTTGAATGCAATTAAATCAATATTGATTGTCATTTGAGAGACACTCTTGTGATTAAAACGTAGACGTCTATTTAGAAGTCTTAAGTTTAAATCTTACGAAGGGAGTAAGTGAGATTTATGGAATGTGTGAGTTACTCATATTATTTAACTCATGATCTAATGAGTATCTTAATGGACCAAAAAAATCTGTATTGATTAATCTATACAATTTTTTTTAATTGTAATCAAATTTCATAATTATAAGATGGTAGTATTAGACCTATGTAATACACAGATTTATTAAATTTATTGACAATTTAATTCTCGTTTATGTAATTGTAATTGATTATGAGCACAAAGTTTTATGAGAAATTGTTTATGTAAAAAAAAAAATCTAAAATTGAGAAATTTAGTTAAGAGAAAGTGAAAAAAAATCACCTGAAGAAAATAATAAACTTTCTAACTCCAATAGATATTCTTAGATAATTATATACAAAAAAATAAAAAAAAATATAATTAAAAAATTAAAATAACTATAATCAATTATAATTACTAATGTTCCGTCGTGAAAATTAATATACTATATAGATAATATTGATTTTTACATAGTTTTCCCCCTTTTGGAGAAAAAAAAACTGAAAAATGTTGTTTGCAAATTGAAGAGGGGGAGATCTGCAGTGTACACCCTATGCGGCTAGGCTTGCAACGACTTTTCAAACCTTTCCTCTTATTTATCTAATTTTTTGATGCTATTTCGGTTTGTTTGGCTATGTATGTTTCAGAGTTTTGAAAGGATCCATTAAAGCACATCTAAAAGCGCTTAATGGTCTTATATGTAATATAAGTCCAACTCTTATGTTACTAAAAACCCAAATCATAAATATCAAACTCACCGCTTTAACTTACTGAAAACCTTAAGGCCAAAATCTTAAGGCAGCTAAACTTGAATTTTTGTTAAAAGTGAGATAAAGATTTTTTTTCTTTTTTTGTTAGAAGCAGTATTACTATCAGACAGATCAAAGGAGTGAAGGAAAGAAGGAGAGAGATAAGGAAGGTAGAATAAAAGATTAAACGAGAAAAGGGAGACTAACCAGAAAACTTCACCATTGTTGTCAGCTCAGCTAGGTGCTTCTGGTTCTGGTTCTCCTGATGAATCTGATCGACTTCAGCCAAGTTGTCAAGGAATGAAGGAATCAATCAGTCCGTCGGATTTACAAGTAAATGACCAAGTCAGTTAGTCAACGGGTTTCCTTCACTTAATCACCAAACCAACAATATTTTATTTAGAAAAACTATCTAAACACGTTTAGATAAACGTATAGTAAATATATAATAAACTGAATTATTATATTATAAAAATATGTTAAATTTTATACAATAAAAAATAATTAAATAATTCATTATTCTGTATTTATTACATGCCTACGTGTAATCTGCCTCTATTTTATTAGCAAATTGGCAAGGGGGCGGACGGTCCAATCAAACTCCAATCCAAACCTCTGTTTCTTTGGCTTAAATATTAACTTCACCGACAATCTTTTAGTGTTCATTAAATTCAACCTAAAAATTCTTTTGTTAAATTTATATATAAATATATAAAGTTAAAATTAAGAAAAAATTTTAATTTTTTTTAAATATATGACAATTTTTTAAAAATTTATAAATTAAAAATAATATTTAAAATTCATAATTAATATAAATTTAATTATAATCAAATAACAATTATATTGATTTATATATTCCTATTTGACTATAGTTAAATTTCTATAACTATAGATTTTATAATAAAATAAAATAATAAAAAAATTATTTCATGATTTTTTAAAAATTTATAAATTAAAAATAATATTTAAAATTCATAATTAATATAAATTTAATTATAATCAAATAACAATTATATTGATTTATATATTCTTATTTGACTATATTTAAATATCTATAACTATAGATTTTATAATAAAATAAAATAATAAAAAAATTATTTCACAAATCCTTTTTATAGAAAAGAAAAAAATTAAAAAAATCTTTCAAATTTACTTATAATTTTAAAAAAATGCTACTTCTAAATTTATTTTCTTAAAAAAGAAAAAAATTCTTTTTATTTTCTTAAAAATATTTAAAAAATTCATTAAAAAATAATACTCAAATTTTAGAATTTTTTTAATTTTTTATTTTGAATAGAATAAAGTAAAAATAAACTTAAAAAAAATATGATTAAATTTACGTATCGTGCAAGTCTTTTACTAATTTAATTCTAAACATTAACCTCGTTAATTAAATTCGGTCTTTTCGTTAAATTTTTCGTTAAGTAAATTTAAGTGATGTCAAATAATATGACACATCATTATTTTCGAACAAATCAGTGTGGTATGACAGTATAAATTAATGACGTGGCATTTTAGTGCTTTTTTTGAAATAAAAGATGAAAATTCAATAAAATGAAAAAAAAAAAAAAAGAAATTAGGAAATCTCAATTGAACTCCATCACCGCTGTCACCCCCACAACGGTGGCTTCCCCGCCGATGCAATGTGGAGGTTCAAGAGAAAAAGAAATGTGACTTGCTGGAGCTCTGGTTTGGTTTTGCTCTTTTGCTGGTTTACTTGGATTCTTGGCTTCAAAGGATTGGCCTCCCACCGTAGGCAACTGGTGGTCGCCGCCGATTGCTACAGTAAGGTGAGGAAATCAATGGTGGGTTAACCGTTTGTTATACCTGGGTTGCGCCTTTTTAGTTGCTTTATTTAAACCTTTTCAAGTCCCTGTAGGAAAACACCGTCAACTTCTCCAACTTGTGTGCTTGGTTGGGAAAATTCAGACCAACTAGGTTATTTGATGTCGTCACACGAAACCATCCGAGGAAGGGGCTATTTGGTTTCGTCAAATCTAAACCTTTGATTTTGGTTTTGGAACATTCAGCTCAACGTGACTTGCTGGAACGTTTTCTTTTTCTCTTGAACCTTCTCATCACGTCGGCGGAGAGGCCGTAGTGGTTGTGGCGACGGTGGTAATGGTGTTCAATTGAGATTTCTTTTAATTTTTTTCTTTGTTTTCGTTTTTCATTTTATTGAATTTTTACCTTTTTTTCAAAAAAAAAAACTTGTATTTTGCACAAGAAATGCCATGCCAGCAATTTTTCTGATATGGCACGCTAATTTGTCTGAAAACGATGACGTACGTGCCAATAGGTATTAGGTACTACTTAGGCATACTTAATGAAGAATTTAACAACAAAAAACTGAATTTGGCTAACAAACTAACGTTTAAGATCAAATCTAATAAAAAAGAGGTTCTGAGTTGGATTTAACAAATGTTAAAAAATTGTGTGTAAAATTGATTTTTAAATTTTTTTCTTTTTAAAAATAATTTATGGAATTATTTAGATAAAATTAAAAATTAAAGTACTATGTTTTATTACATGTAAAAAAATTATTAAATAAATTAAATAAGTATTTTATTGAGATCTAAAATTAAATTATACAATCCACTTTTAATTCAAATTGTTTTGTACCTATCCGAAATTTTAAAATAATCTATTGTTTGATGCAACAACAAAAAAATAAAAACCAAAATTCAAGTTGGACTTTTGTGTTTCAATAATTAAAACTAATCTATTTTCCTATGTGTCCAAAAAAATTAATAACTCAAACTGGAGTTTTTTGCATCAATAATTCAAATCGTCACAGTACACATAAAAAAAAAAAGTCAACCTTCTGATGTGACAAAAAATAATAATAATAATAATAATAAATTAATGACTATATAATTTGGCAGCTAAATAATTTTTAAACTTATATTTTATATAACAAAAAATATATTTTAAGTAATCATAATAATAAAAAATAATATAAAAAATTATTACTATTTTTTTTAATTTATATTTTTTATAATTATAATTATACAAAATATACTTACTGTTTTACAAATGAATTGGCGTTTGTTGTCTGGCCAGTAATGTTTGGCCACCCAATGAAACCATTTAATTTGAAATTTTGTGTGTCAGGATTCAAATCGTATGGTTCCTAAACATGTGTTTGGACAGTGAGATTTTAGTTTTAAAAAAAATTATGAAAAAACAATTATTAAAAAATAATAAGACAGTAAAATTTTGTGTTCGAATTATATAAAAAAATAATAAATAAATAAATAAATAAAATTATAAAAATATTCTTATAAATAATTAAATAATAAATTAAAATTACAAAAATACTCTTATAATAAAAAAAATTTCCTCGTTAATTTGACCGTTGTGTTTAACATTCAAATAATTTTTCCACTAAAACCAAACATGGGAAAATACCCTGGACTTTGCAATTTTCTTTTTCTTTTCTTTTTTAATAGGTAACCAAACACACCATAAAAGAGAATCTTGAGACTGCAAGGTAGAAAGAAAATATCAATCTTGCGGTGAGAGTTTTTTTTTCGAACTTACTGGAGTGAGAGTTGAGATTAGGCTAACTAATAATTATAATATTTTGTCAAAGTTTTTTTAACAAAAAAAAGATTTATTATAAGTATGACGATTATTAAATTTGTGAGTTGAGTTCGGAATAATTTTTATTTAAATACTTCATTCAATCATTTTTATAGGGGCAGAGCCTCCACCTAAGTATTGTTAAACCATAACAGATTTCCCTCACACTAAATATTGTATTAACGAGTTTGGAACCAGTACTATGCACTCGGTTTAAATCTCTACTTTTCATTAGAAGCGGCGTTAGTGCTGAGATTCGAATTTAGGTTAATACAGGAGATAGTGCACTGAATTACTATCAAACTACCACTTCAGGTAATATATTCTGTCAGATCTATCATACAATTAAATAATTAAACAATTTTTTTTTTTGGACTTTTGTTTTGTTTTGGGTCAAATGGTGTGTGTAATTGTTGTATTTTGAAATAAGTGTTTTGTTGTGCTTATTGTTTGTTGTATTTGTTTGTATGTTAGAATTATGGGAAATTGTCGTAGGGCATACTTGATTTATTTTCGTTGCAAGTCTGCCAAAGTGTAGTTTGTACTGTCATAGACAGTTTTGTCTGAATGAACTAGATCTGTTTGACACCTCAATTTTAGGTAAGTTTTATCTCTCTTGTCAAAAGAATTTGTCAAAATTGACTTTGTACCTAATTAGTTAATAATCATTTTGATTAAATCAATTGTAAGCTATTTTAGCCATCTTGTACTCCTACTATGCGCATGTCTCGCCGATGCCTTCGCGTTGAATTTGTGTATAAATTTAAATCATATTAACACAATATTTCCCTTCAGTCAACAAAAAAAAAAAGGATTAAATACACCAGCCCCCTTTTGGTTTCTCTCTTTTGCATCCAACCCCCTTGTAATTTTGATTTTCATTACGAAAGGCTTGTCGTTTTTACATATGGCAATCAAACCGCCTCTCCGTCAATTTTACTAACCGTGTCAAATAAAATCATAAAATTTCATTTTATATTTTTTTAATTTTCTACAATTGACTCTTTTGGTGCTCCCTCTCGCCCTCTCTTTCGCTCTAAGGGAAACCTAACTCCTTGATGAAATTGCATCCTTTCTTCTTCTTTGTTTCTTTTTAAATTGCTTTCCCTTCAAAAGACAACAAGCAAATCTTTCGATTGCTCATTCCACGAAGCCCAGGTGTCAAATAAAATCATAAAACTTCTCATCCCGTGAAGCCCAGGCGTCCGTCACTGCTCCCGCTAACAATGGCTTCCAACGAAGGTATACTGCTCCCAGATTTTTATGTAGTTGTTTCTATTCAAATCTAGTAGGACTAGCTGCAGGCTTGTTATTGTCAGTATACTATAGTAGTTTTTTTTTTTTTTTTGTTGATAAGACTAGTTGCAGCAAGTTTTGATGTGGGTAGTAAAATTTAGAGGTTGTCTTCTCATACCAGTAGGCCTTTTTATGCAGTATATTGCTTTTTGTCTATCAGTATGTGTTATTGAAAAGCTTTGAAATGGAAGATGGCATTTTTGTTTGTGTACTAGTTTGTGTACCCAATATTTTCTGTTGTGCTTCACTAATTAGTTAGGGGCTTGAAACTTTTTTGGTTTACAGATTAGGCAATCCAGAAATGTGAAAAGAAGAATTACATGGTGGATTTGTTGGGATGGTTGAGATTTGATCGTTTTGTTATTAAAGCCTTCATGGCAGTGCTGCCGATTAATATAGAATACAAAGCACTGAGCCATAGATGTGAGAGATAAAAGGATAAAATGAAATCTTATATTTTTGTTTAGAAATAATTCTCAATAATAAAAAATAGACACCGTTAATGAGAAGGGGTTTGATTGCTAAATTTATAAACCACAGGTACTTCGTAATGAAAATTGAAACCACAGGGAGGCTGCATGCAAAAGAAAAAAACCAAAGGGGGTTTGGTACATTTAACCCCAAAAAAAAATTATAGAAAGAGTCCTGCAACATCACATTACCAATCTGCAGGTAAATCCAAACTCAACTCTAGAATTGTCAAAATGAACTAAAAAAATTTGACTCAAAATTAATTTCACTCAAAATGACTCAATCACAAAATAACTTGACTCGACCCTAACTTGTCGATCTATTCCAACAAAAGTTGTGGGTGAAATTGACTTTTAAGTTTTTTTCTTTTTAAAAATACTTTGTGGAATTATTTAGATAAGACTGAATATTAAAGTAATATGTGTTATTGCATTTAAAATAAAACTGTTAAATAAATTGAGTAACTATTTTATTGAGATTTAAAATTAAATTACATGATAGAATCTTAATTCAATTTGTTTTATACCCATTATAAATTTCAAAATAATCTATTGTTCGGTGTGACAAAAAAAAAAAAACAAAATTTCATGCTGGAGTTTTGTGTTTCAATAATTCAAATCATCTGGCACATGTCAAAAAAAGTCATTATAGTTTTATTTAAATAATTTTAAAGTAAAAATAAAATGTTAATAAAAAAAATAACAATAAAATAATATCAAATAATTAAATTTACGATAAATAAAAAAATTAACAAATTATTAAATATTATTAAATATAATTATATTATTATTTATAATTATTTTTAAAATTATGTAATATTACTCTATAAAAATTAAAAATAATCTAGTTTCCAGTGTGACAAAAAAAATAATAACTCAAACTCAAGTTTTGTGCATCTATAATTCAAATCTTCTAGTACACGTAAAAAAAACAAAAAAAAAAACTAATCTACCTTCAGATGTGACCAAAAAAATAAAATAATACTTGGGCCTGGAGTTTTGTATATCAGGGATTCAAATCATTTAGTGAATAAACTAAGAAGAACGGACACGTCTTTTAGGTATGTTTTGTCCGATATACATTGGATATGAATAAGTGTCGAACGCACGACGACGAACATGTATTAACACAATAAAAAATATCTGAAAAAAATTTGAAAAAGGAAAATCGAACACGCATATTCAACATAGTAATAATAATATCAAACATGCTGGAATGACATGCCGAGAAAAATCTACACTTAACCATCTGTGATTGACCCACTATACTAAAAAATCACCCCCAAAACATTCATCAATCCCCGAGACACAAAAACAAAATCCCATTACATCGCAATTTTTAATTATCCCAGAGGCAAGATACGATTCAAGGTGAAGAAGGGAAGAAAGAAGAGATCCAGTAGAACCACATCCATGGCCTCGATCCCGCCACCAACGATGGCCACCATTCAACTAAGAATTTTCAATTCATGCTTTGGTGTGGGCTCGTCTATCAAAAATTTTAGTCCATAGATCAAGAACCCCAACAACGTAGAAATTTTCAATACTACCACCAGAATCAACCACCCACATGATAAATGAAGATTGAAGAAATTTTTGATACCTTTGAAAGAGATGAACATAGAGAAGACATCATAAAAAGAATTGCAAAGATCAAGAAAAGAGAGCGTACGGTGGAAGCACTGGAGAAGAGACGGTGTTAGCGTGAAAGTGAATTTCAATCTTTTGGTTAAAAACGACACCGTATCACTGTTATAAAACAATAATAAATTTGGGAATGCTATATAGATATAATATATGTTTAATAGATTTGGATATATATATATATATAGTCCTGCTCTACACGTCCGTGTCCTAAATGTGTTAGAATTGGTGTCTCGCAATGTCTGTATCGTATCGTATCCGTGTCGCTTATACGTGTCTATACAACCTCGCTCCTAAAAAAGAATCTCGAGACTGTATGGTAAAAAGAAACTATCAATCCTACCTGCCGTGAGGGTTGAGATTAGGCTAACTAATAACTATTATATTAGATCTATCATACAATTAAATAATTAAAGATATATATTTTTTTGTTTTCTTTTTTGTTATATTATCATCAGCCATTGTTTTTTCTTTGTTAAATTTTTTTGGTTATCTGTTCTGCTTACGAATTTATAGAAAGAGTCCTACTATAAACATATTAGATCTATCATACAATTAAACAATTAAACATATTTTTTTGTTTTGTTTCTTTTTTGTTATATTAACATCACCAATCTGCGGGTAAATTCGAACTTAACTCCCCAATTGTCAAAATGACCTAAAAATAAATTGATCTATAGGTAATTTGACTTAAAATGACTCAATCACGAAATTACCCGACTTGGCCCTAACTCGCTGACCTATTTCAACAAAACGTTGTGAGTGAAATTGACCTTCAAACCTTTTTTCTTTTAAAAAATATTATGTAGAATTATTTAGATAAGATCAAACATTAAAGTAATATGTGTCATTATATGTTTAAAAAAAAATAAACCGTTAAATAAACTGAGTAATTACTTTATTGAGATTCGAAATTAATTATGTAGTGGAGTTGTAATCAATTTGTTTTGTACCCATCCGAAATTTTAAAATAATCTATTGTTCAACGTGATAAAAAAATTAAAAAAAAATCAAGCAATCATCTAGTACATGCAAAAAAAAATTATTTTAGTTTCACTTATATAATTTTAAAGTAACAACAAAATAATATCGAATAATTGAATTTATGATATATAAAAAAAATAAATTAATTATCAAATAATATTAAATATGATTGTATTAATACTTTTTTTTTTTTTGAAGTTACATAATATTACTCTACAAAAATTAAAAATAATCTATTTTCCTATGTTACTAAAAACGATAATAACTTGAACTGGAGTTTTGTGCATTAATAATTTAAATTGTCTAGTTCACGTAAAAAAAAAATTAAAATTACTCTACCTTCTGATGTGACCAAAAAAAATAAAATAATAATTCAACCTGGAGTTTTGTGTATCAAGGATTCAAATTGTTTGGTTCGTAAAAAAATAATCTAGAGACTGCAAGGTAGAAAAAAACCATCAATCTAACGCAAAGTGAGAGTTGAGATTAGTTGCGGATTTAGAAAAAAAATTTAGGGGAGATAAACTTTATATGTATAAATATAATAATAAAGATTAATATAAATGATGAAAATAAAAATTTTATTAATTATTTTAAATAATAAATATTATAATTATATTGTGTGAATTTAAATATTTACCTAAAAAAAAAGGAGAATGAGTGATTCTCATTGTCATTCTCATTCTATAGTAAAAACACTTCAACCAAACTCCCCGATGTATATAGTTGACCAAATAGAAACTGTACTTAAACACTAAAATAGACCCAAAAACTGTAGGAAAACGCATGAACTACAACCCAACGTGCATTGAATTCAACCCAATAAAACATCAAAAAAAGAGAAATATTCATGTTGGTATTTCTTAACCATCATCACGATGGTCCCTACGTTCTGGTTAGGCCACGAAGCCACGGGTTTGTAAGGATTAAATGTTGTCGATAAACATAAATTTAATAATATCGTCATATATGAGATGATTGTTTTGCTTAGTGTGTGTTTAAAGTACTGAGCTTTACGATTGTTAATGTGTTTATGTTTCATTCATTTTAAATAAACATAAGCGGTACTAGTAAAAATATTTGTTAGATGTTAGACAATAATAGTCTTTTTCTTACACTCATATATTGCAACTATAATACAACCACTTTCTACACACATTTCAAAAAGTCAAATCAATCATGACTACAAGAAATACGTTACAGTAGCAATTATTGAATTATAACTTTAGAACGTGGTTAAAAGTGACATATGACATCAAATTTGAGGTAAATTATACCTCAAGAGACTCACAAAATGAAGAAGTAGGGATTAATTCTTCTATTTCTCTTTTGGTCAGTAAGCACATACAGATATAAAACATGTGTTATGATGATTATTCTCCCAGGAGTATATACCATTTTATTTATTTTTCTTCATTTAATCACCGTACAAGTCTTAGTTTAAGCAGTACTAAGCATCTAACTTGAGTTCTCTATGTAACCCCTCACTCTCAACTGCTTAACTGAGATCTCACATCTAGTTTTGAATAGGTTGTATAGAGCGTAGGATTTTGTATTAGATTTCCTCTATCAATGTCTCATATTAATTTTCTCAAGGGAACCATTTCCTTAAAAATATTTGCTCATATGATGGTTTCATCTGTACATACTCTTTAAGTGTTAGAGGCGATTGTCCATGTAAGTGGACCAAACTAAACATGTTTGACACGTCTTTTTTTTTTTATCATGCTTATATTTGTACTAGGATTGATCCCAAATTAATCTCATGTAACTCCATTGGGATGACATAATAAGAAGAACATTCTTTTCATTGTCATTATATTTTATTACCACATCATTTTATACTTTATGTTGTTATACAGACAAAAAAAATGTGACTGAATTTAATTTGTTTTATTATCAATTAGGTCTGCTATCATCCCATTTATCAACACTTCTTATAGAGTTACATTCATTTGTCATATGAAGTCTTTAACAAAGTTGTACTTGGTATCAACAAATTGGTTCCACAATTATTTTTGGGAGGTTTAGTGTATACTATAATTATTAACTATCACAATATATTATGACATCTCTCAATCAGTCACTATATATTCTTATAAGTTTCAAAAATCTCTTGAAACCAAACTACTCTTATTTTACTAGAGCAAGCCATAAAATTAGTCCATATGACCAATTAGGATTCACATGTTTGCTTCTTGCTACCATATGAAATGACGTCATCACTTAGCAAGAGCATACACTTTAATATTAATTTACATTTATAATTATCTCACTCTTAGTTGTCATCCAAATGACCAAATAAGTGTTAAATCTTCTTGAATAACACAAAGAATATTCTGCAATGCTCGTAAAATACCAAGACTCCATACAACTTTTCAATAAGTTTCATATAGATTTAACTAATAACATCAAACCAATTTCGTAGCACAACCAAGGTTCTCAGAACCGAACCGGTCATTGAACCGGAAAGCTGAGAGGTTCAAGGTTCAACCGGTTCGACCGGTAAAACCGCGGTTAAACCGGTATTTAATATTAAATATATAAAAATTAAATTTTTATATAACTTATATAATTATATAAAATGTTATATTATATAAGAATGATAATAAATATTTAAAATAAAGTGTATTTTAAGAATTATACTAATATTTACATACATTAAACATATTACAATTAGTATATTTAACAAAATATAATTTATAAAAATTAATTTAAAAAATAATATTTATAAATAGTGATTAAATATTAATTTTTAAATTTTAAAGATTAAATTGAAAATTTTAATCAATTGAGGACTAAATTAGAATTTTTAGTTAAAATTAGAGCTTTAATTATAATTTAGATAAAGTTTTGAGTTAAATTATAATTTAAAATTTTTTAATATAAATTGAACTGGTTCAACCGGTCCCAGTTTTTCCGGTTTTTGACCGGTTTTTCCGGTTCTTGACCAGTTTTTTCTGGTTCAGTCCGAATTCCATTTTTAGACTTGAACCGGACCGGACCTAGGACCGGTTCCCGGTTTTTCCAGTTGAACCGGCCGGTCCGGTCTGGTTCTCAATTCCATGAGCACAACAACTATTTAGTAAAGTACACATCATAATACACATCAGAGTACCCATAGTATTGGAATATGACATGTGTCTCATATTTTTCATTTGTCTCATGTCTTTCCCTCCCTGTGATTGGACACCTTTTTTGAGGTTAAGACTTTCACATACCATTTATAAAATAGAATTACAAATGTCCTCTTAAATCTCTTGACATATATAAAATGATTCTTATTGACCATTGCAAAGCCAAAAGAGATTAACGTATGAGGAAACTCAAATATCATTGCCTCGACAATTGTATCAGGCTAATTTACATTTTACACTGTGGGTTTAGGGTGTATTTATATTTCACACTAATGATTTCTAAAACTAACAAAAAACTGTGTAAGTAATGAGTGTAGTATCAGAAAACACTGTCCGTTAAACTGTTGTTACTAAAAGTTAGTTTTTATTACAAAATTACCGTGATAATTTACCATGATAATTGGTCTGAAGTGCCCAAAATACCCTTCCACATAGTCAAACAAAAATATGACCATTGTGCCACTTGAAGTATCCCAAAATTGGGCAGAATAATGATAAAAACAAAAGAAAAGTGTCTCCTTATCGCTATGTTCAATTTGCCACCCTATAAGAGGGCACAAAACGAAAGACCAAAAATGGCAAGAGAAGCGAATGACGCAAAACAAAAATCTATAAATTGTTAGTAATCTTGAGTGCAAACGACCAATAAATGGTAGGAAAACCGAGGAATTCGGGTGAGAGTTTAAAGAGGAGAGGGAGAGTTCAGAGGTGGGGAATGGGCTTTGCAATGCAAAATGAAAAAGATGAGCTTTGCCACTTTCAATTTTATTAATATAAGAGGTCACAAGGGTCTTTTTACAATATCCGTCCATTTTGACTAAAGATGGTCAGTTAGACAGTGTTTTCTGTTAGTTAGCCATTTCCTCATTTTGCTTTATCGAATGATCTAGCATGTTACCACTATCTAGATCTCTTATCATATAAAAATAAAAGAGCATTGTTATATTAACCTTATTAAAAAAATTTATTTACTAAGAATGTGATATCGTGAGACTCTTAAATACTTATATCGACTTACTCACCAATAAACATATCCCCTTAGAATGTTCATAATATTTTATGGAGATTTATTTATTTATTTATTTTTATATAATTTAGACCTAGCTTCTCATGCCTATTGACATGAAATGGATAAAAAACATAAGTGTCAGTAGAGTTCAAAATTTTGAACTTAACATAACTTATATGGTGTGGATGTAAAAATTTTAGAGGGCAGACTATTAACCATATTGATGACACTAAATGAAACATCTCTCCAATAATTTCTTGAGAGTTTTGTTTTTGTCATTATATATTTAACTATCTCTAATAGGTTATATTTCTCTTTCTTGCAATAGCATTTTGTTGTAGAGTTCAGAGATGATTAGTGATTAACTATATATATATATATATATATATATATATATATATATATTGGTCTTGACTATATTTTCTTATTACACTTCTCCTAAACTGTAATAGAGATTCACATTCATAGTTTACTCTTAATATCTGATTCTTTTGATAATTGATACTCTACCATACTTGAACAATTTAAAAGCAATCAAATGGTTCAAATTTATGGGACATCAAATAAATATGACCATAATGCATATAATCATCTATGAAAGTAATGAAATATGAGATGCCATGTCTCATCCTTATAGTTGTTGGATCATGTATGTCAGAATGGAGTAGTTGAAATAAAAATTAGGCTCTAAAAGCTTTGTCAAATAGTTTTCTAGTTGTTTTTTTTATAGAATAATGCTCATTCCTCTTTAGCGAGTAACCCTAAAAGGCTATTTTTAGTTAATCCTTCTAACAAGCAAAACATTTGCATCTATAACAAGGTTGTTATAAGATGCAATTGAGAAAAAAACACTCATCATAGGTATTCAACTCATCATAGTGAATATACAATCATAAACTATCTGATAGATGTCTAATATACAAGAAGTATTATGGTAAATATTACAATGTGATGTTCGAAAAACAAGCATATATCATAGACACAAAAGAGTGAGAACATGAATGAGTTTCCATCGAATTTTAAAAAGTGCATAAAGAACATCATGAAGTGTTAAGGTTTGATTACTTCACAATTCTAAATTTCAAGTGTCAGTTGTTTTGACTTCTACTCACAAATGTTTTCTTACACATACTTTCTTTTAACTAACTTTAATTCGATGAAACTTCATATATGCTTCTCAATATTTAGCTCCATGTTCAACTACTAAAGTTTATAATCCACATAAGATTTTATTTGAGCAATAAATTGAGCTATAGACATAAGCTACATTATGAGAAGCAAACCTAAAAGATACAATTTTCGCATCAATGCATTCACGAGCAGCAAGAGATCAAATTTTATTATCATTGTAGCACTTTAGTTTTATCCTTTCCTTTGCTATTGCACCACTAGCAAAAGTTAATGTAGTTCTTCTTCTTCTATGATAGCTCATTGTCTTTTCCTTCCAAGCAATGCATGTAACGCCAGTGCGTTTAGAACTAGAAATAGCCTTCTAACTGATCTCAATTACAACCATATTCAATTGTCTAGGTTGTTTGTCTCTAGACACCTTTTTCTAAACTCAAATGACATGAGATATTTTCAAAGATCTTAACTATTTTATAATAAATCATTTTTTTTTACTTCAACGTGCTTTCAATATATAAAAATTGTATAATGTCAATTGATCTACTGCATATTCGTATTAGGTATGATCAACTACATTGAGTTCTATTAACTCCTTTGAGTATGATTAAGTAGATAGCACAATAAGGTGTTGTCTCATATTATATGACTTCTCCTTAAAAAAGTCAATGTTGATCATAAACACTGTCGACCTAATAGATAAGATTCTATAATTTGTTCTTCTAAGCCAGTTATATCTCTTGGGAGTCTTACGAAACTAATGGATGAATTCATCCTTCATATCTTTAAGTTATGCAAACCACATTAATTTTTATAAGCTTTTT
The DNA here is from genome assembly GCA_037832335.1 of Carallia pectinifolia. NCBI lineage: Eukaryota > Viridiplantae > Streptophyta > Magnoliopsida > Malpighiales > Rhizophoraceae > Carallia > Carallia pectinifolia. The sequence goes on from CM075453.1 coordinate 14,895,781, forward strand.
GAGCCTTGTGTTCTCGCCTTTATTGAGTTGAGATACTCTTCTTCGAGACCAATTTTGATGTTATTGATATTTTTCAGTACTTTAAGCCCTTTGGACTTAAGTTAACTTTATGATACTTTATATCATAACTCTCATTATTTCATTGAATTTTCTTGTTAAATTCACTTATAATGATCTTAATAGCGATGGTTTGAGACATTGTCACAAACTAATACTAAGCAATCATCCATTTATTTTTGCACCAATCATAAAATACGTTAACAATAACCTAATACTAATTACAAAATTAAAAATTTACTGTGTTTACAATCATCTTCTATCATACTGATATTTAGTTATATTAATTTATTTTAAATTACGTAACATTTAAGTTCTTAAGCAAGAATTCTTTAAATCTTACCAACTTAGAAAATTTCCACTCGGAATCGTTGCAAGAAATTTGGGATTAGGTAACGAAAGTTGGAGTGACCAAGTGTCGTTTCGTCAACAAAACAGAAGACTTGATAGGCCCCGCACAGTTTTTTAATTTAAAAAAAAAAAAAAACAAAAAATTCGCTTAAAAACGAAACCAATCTCGTCGCTCTCATCCTTAGCCCTCCGATTCAATCGCTCCACAAATCCATAGCTCCTGATTTGAACGGAGGAATTGGCGGACGAAATGAAGAAGGCCACGCGACACCTCCTTTACCGATCAAGAGTCCTTTCTCTTCTCTTTCAGTGATGAGTAAACCTGAGAGCTTCTCTGCGAAATCCCAAGCCCTAAATTTTCTTTAGTAATTGAGGAAAAGACAACAGGATGTTGAAGCATGGGAGGAGGGGAAGAAGAAGAAGAGGATGAATTTACTTCTCCGCCTTGGAGGAGGGCATCAAATTTAGATGCTAAACGACATGAATTTATTTCTGGTGAAGGGATTGACGATTGAAGGAAAGAGATTGAGTAATAACCAATCTCTATTGAGGACTGACGCCGTGAAATCGCAAGGCTGAGAAAAGAGAAGAAGAAGCAAAAGCAAAAGAGAAGGCCTTAGTTTGTTGTGACGCTATCAAAGATCAAGGATGACTTTATGGAGGTTTTTGATCAGAGGCCTACTCGTCGGCCAAAGAAGCGTCCAAAAATCCTCCATAAGTTGTTGGATGTAAGTATAGGTGTCAAAACGGGTCATCGGGTCGGGTTTAGGTTGGGTCACTTTGGGTTCGGGTCATTTCGGGTCGGGTTATTTATGGGTCAAGTTATCTTTGGGTCATTTTGGGTTGGGTCACTTCGGGTTCGGGTCGGGTTCGGGTCAACCCACAGGTTGGCCACGTCATCAAAAATGATGACATGACATTTTTTATTAAAAATTTTAAAAATTTAAAAATTTCAAAAATTTTACTAAAAATTCTTAAAAATCAAAGAAAATCATATGATTGAAAAATAATTGAAAAATTTTCTTTTAAAACATTTTAAAAAATTAAAATAAAATTTAAAACTGTATAAAAAATCTCAAAATATTCTAAAAAAATTTATAATTAAGATTTATATTGAAAATAGTATAATCTATACTTTTTATAATATAAAATATGCTAAATTTTTTCATTTTATTTTTTTGTTCCCTTAAGAAAAAAAAAAGTTCATGTCAAACGGGTCGGGTTAGGGTTGGGTCGGGTTTGACCCAAAGATTTTCGGGTCATTTCAGGTTCTGGTCATTTCGGGTTAGGTCATCCTTCGGGTCGGGTTGGAGTCGTATTTTTTCGGGCGGGTTCGAGTCAACTCATCGGGTCGGGTCAGATTTTGACATCTCTAGATGTAAGTCAATTATGGGTGTTTTTTCTTTTTGTTTATTTTGTTTTTTTCTCACTTTTTTTGCCATTTTTAAAGAAATTTTATTTGTTTTGTTGTGAAATTAATATGGTATTTTTGTGTTCTGTTTCATTTGTTTTAATTTCATGGTTTATCATTTGGATTTTTTTTTAATTTCAAGTTTTCATTTAAATCAAAATAGTCCATGGTACGAGATAATTTTGTTAATTGGCATCATCATCAGTGTCTTTTCTTTGTTTATTTACATCTTAGCATAATGAGAATTGTAAACAGGGATAAAAAAAAAAAAAAAAAGGTGTTGGCAGCCGCCAACCTTGAAGTCAAGGTTGGCAGCTGCCAACCTAATTAAATGCCACCAACCAAATGGTTGATGGCAGACAGGCGGGGGAGACCTATAAATTGGCCTCCCCAAATTGAACAAGGGAGCGCAGAGAGCAATCAAAAAAAAAAAAAACAAAAAAAAGAGAAGCCAATCACAAAAAAATTGGCGTATGGGAGGGGAATTAATTTCAAAATCAAATTGAAATTACATTTCTTACAACGAAAGAAAGCCTTATAAATAGGTTCCTGTCCCTCAGTTTAAAATAGATTCAGCAAATCTGTAAACAGAAAAATACAGAAAATTTGAAAGAAAAAGAAAATTTTGAAAAACCTCTCAAGAAAATTTGGAAAAACCTCTCAAAAAAATTTCTCATTTTCTTATGTGTTTTACTCTACAGTATACTCTCTTAACTCCTTTTTGAGAGATATTTCAGGGGTAAGCCCCAAAAAATTTGCTGTTTTCATTTTTAAAATTATTTTTATGTTTATATTTTCGGATCGCTCTAGATCTGAATTTATGAGAATATAGATCTAAAAATATCAAATCACTACAAATTCAGTTGGGATCAAGCCTCATACGGCCCTCAGCAAAGTCCAGGCAGCTCATTCGAGAATAAGTCCCTTCGACCCTTGGTGAAATTAAGCCAGATCGGCTCAGATCAGGTCTCTGCGGTTCTCGATCGTAGTCTAAACGTCCAAACAGATTCAGTTTCAGTCTACCCAATTAAAGAAAAAGCTGTGGAATTTATTTCTGTCAATATCAAGCTCGTGCAGGCCTTGACAGAGTAAAAAATGGAACGTTAATCGGAGGATATACGGAGATCGACCCCACGTAAATTTTCTTTTATTTTAAAATTTTATTTGTAATTTATTTTTGTATTTTTGAGTCTAACTAATTTAGGCTTGAAATTTACCCGTTACAAATTTTTGGCACGCTCGATGAGACCTCTTCACCTCTCATCTCTTGTTCCTTAAAAAAAAAAAAAAAAAAAACAAAAAGAAAAGAGCTGAGAAGAGAAGAAAAGGAAAAAGAAAAAAAAAAGAGAAAAAGACAAAATAGAGAAAATGATGAAAAAGGTAAAAAAGTAAAAAAAAAAAGTAAAAAGTAAAAAGTAAAAAAGTAAAAAAAAGGTAAAAAAAAAGTTTAAAAAAAAAATTTTACAGGTGTTCAGCACATTAAATGGCACAAAAAAGAAGTACAGCTGTCGGAACCGACAAGAAGGCAACGGCTCCATTACCTGCATCAACTACCCTACCTAGGTATGCAGGTCCAGAAACTCGGGGACGGACACAATTTCTTGCCGTCGAAACCCGACAAAATATTGAAATGGAGAGTCCACAGCTCGCACAACAGGATCTCTCCCCTGACTCTCTTGCGGCATGAAGGAGTCGATCACCCACCCTGATCGAAGTCGGGTGCAACACGACGAAACCCGCTCAACAGAATCTAACACATTCTGTAGAAATCCACACAGAGGAAGCAGAAGAGTTTTCTCCCCCAGTCTTTAGCGGAGCCTCATCTGTTGCAGTCATGATGACCAACACAACCAGCACAGAAGAAAGGATTTTAGAATTGGAGAACAAGATTTTGCAGCTGATCAGAGTTGTAGAGGAAAAGGATCAACATATTGCCGCTCTCAAAGGAAAGGCCCCGATCCAAGTTAATCCTGAGATTCGCGATGAGCAACCATATCCACCCGGTTTCACTCCAGAAGCCACACCAGCCGACGTCTTCGCTGCAGAAAAGTGACCAGGTAGTTCTACACAGCTGCCACCCTCAAATTCTGTAGATTCGCTATTTGTTCAACAATTGCAGGAAATGATAGCTAATACGATCCGCCTGAAACAAGCTACATCCTTCCAAAGATCACAGATATACGTCAAACTGTACACCAGACGGATTGAAAGTCTTAACATGCCCTTGGGCTACCAGCCGCCCAAATTTCAATAATTCGACGGACAAGACGATCCCAAACAGCACATCGCCCACTTCGTTGAAACCTGCAACAACGCAGGGACTTATGGAGGTCTCTTGGTGAAGCAGTTTGTTCATTCAATCAGGGAGACCGCTTTCACCTGGTTCATAAATCTTGAACCAGAATCGATCGACAGTTGGGAACAGCTACAACGAGAGTTTTTCAACAGATTTTTCAGCACTCGAAGGACAGTAAGTATGATGGAGCTTACCAGCACCAAACAAAGAAAAGGAGAGCCCGTTGTCGAATACATCAACAGATGGCGTGCTCTCAGCTTGGACTGCAAAGATCGCCTGACGGAGACTTCCGCCGTAGAGATGTGCATCCAGGGAATGCATTGGGAGCTGTTATGCATCCTGCAGGGTGTCAAACCCCGAACCTTCGAAGAATTGGCGACCCGCGCACATGATATGAAGATAAGCATCCAGACTTCCGGAGGCACGGTTCCCATCCAGTTGGACCAGTAAGGGGGCAGAAGGGAAATTAAGAAATCCAACAGTTCCGGAAAAGGAAAAGGAGTGATGACTATTGAAGCCGCATTAGTAAAAGTGGGAGCTAAAGCCAAGGTAAATCCTCTGACTCAAATAACTTAGCCAAAACAACAAGAAAGGCAGAAGGTGACATTGCAAGAGTTGGAGCAGAAGCAGTATCCATTCCCTGACTCAGACGTTCCCGACATTCTTGAACAACTTTTGGAGGCGAAGCTGATCGAACTCGCAGAATGCAAGCGGCTGAATGAAAAGGATCGAGTCAGCGATCCGAGATTCTGCAAATATCACCAGATAGTAAGTCATCCAACTGAGAAGTGTTTCGTCCTGAAGGAGCTAATCATGAAGCTCAAGAGCCAGAATAAAATCATTCTGGACCAGGAAGGCGTAACCTCGGCAAACCAAACCACCATCACTTCAAATCCATCAGAAGAGGCGGCACACCATAAGGAGGAGCAACTCGATGACAAAAAGTCGACAATAGAGAAGGTATATGAAGCTCTTCAAACTCTTCTCGCTAACCCTCAGTTGTTAAGGTATATGAAGCTCTTCAAACTCTTCTCGCTAACCCTCAGTTGTTTGTGCAATTAAAAGAAATATGGCAGAACCAAGTCAGCAGCACTCTCCATACCTCAGCTGAACGTCTGTCGTCAAGTAATTCCAACTCGACGGAGCAACAGACGGCCCAAAATCACGTCGGATGTTACTCTGCTGTCTCATTTTCAGATGAGGATATCCTGCTGGGGTCCAAACCCACAATCGGCCATTATATGTATCGGGTTATGTGAAAGAATAGAAGGTCCGACGTATTCTGATCAATGATGGCTCGACAGTCAATATTATCCCAAAATCCACCATAAAGGAGCTCGGCATCGGTATTGATGAGTTATCAGACAGCCGTTTGATGATCCATGGCTTTAATCAAGAAGGACAGAAAGCAATTGGGATGATTTGCTTGGAGTTAACTATCGGTAATCTCACTTTTAGCACTCTGTTTCATGTGATCGATGCACGTACCGCATATAAGATGTTGCTAGGACGACCGTGGATTCATGGAAATGGAGTTGTGCTCTCAAGTTTACATCAGTGCTTTGAGTACTACAATGGTGGCATTCAAAAGGTCAATGCTGACTTAAAGCCGTTCGATGATGTTGAATCACATTTGGCGGATGCAGTCTTCTACACCGACATAGACAATCTGGAGATCATTCCATCAAAAGCTACTTGGACCGGGGGCATCCACAAAAAGGGAAAAGCTGTTGAAGAACTTGCCAATGCTCAACCTCAGGCTTCGACAAATGAAAAGCTGCCACAGCCTGCTGAATTTTGTCCGAAGGATGTTGCATCTTCAAGCTCCACTCAAGTCCTACGCTATGTGCCGAAGTCACGATGCTCAGAAGGTCAACCCCCTTTCTCTTATTGTATTAATCCTAAATAGGAGTAAGGACATAGCCAACCCAAAACAAAAGAACTGTACAACCTGAAGGGGACTTACACTCTGCCGATACCAAAGATTGAGCCGGTTTTATCTTCAAAACCATTAAAAGGTTTCGTCAAACCACACAGCAGCAGTCGAAGGCGCTCACTTCCAGAAAGAAGAATACACGAAGGATTCGATCCTAATGCATACAAGCTCTTGGTCAAGGCAGGGTATGACTTCTCAAACCCGAGCACAATGGGTACGCTGCCGTTCACACATGGCGCCGCTTCTCAATCATCACAGTCCCGACCTGGCTTAGGCTGTCAGGAGAAGTCACCTGTGCGGATCACGCTAAAGAGCCGAAGCCGAGCAGCTGATGCACGTGCCATCACCACCACCACCACCAAACAAGACAGGCTTATCCAGTCAAACAAAGAAGGTGAAGTCAGAGGTTCTACATTTCATGTCATAGTTAGCGAGGAGGCTGAGTCTGACTCATCAAACGGTGAAGTAAAGGAGGCTCCCCCAGAACTTGAAAATGGTGGCCAAGCAACTATTGATGAACTCAAGGAGGTTAATCTTGGCTCTCCGGAAGATCCTCGACCTACATTTGTAAGTGCTTTACTTACTGCAGAAGAAGAGCAAGAATATGTTCAGGTATTAAGTCAATACAGGGACGTGTTCGCACGGAGTTACAAAGAAATGCCTGGACTTGACCTGAAAATTGCGGTGCGTCGTCTAGTAGTAAAGAACGGTGTTCGTTCTGTCAAGCAGCCACAACGACGGTTCTGCCCGGAACTTATTCCACAAATCGAGGAGGAGGTTAACAAGCTAATCAATGCTGGCTTCATCCGAGAAGTCACCTACCCAACGTGGATTGCTAACATAGTTCCGGTAAGAAAGAAAAATGGACAGTTAAGGGTATGTGTTGATTTTCGAGATCTTAATAGGGCCTGTCCGAATGATGACTTTCCGTTTCCCATAACGGAGATCACAGTCGATGGTTCTTCAGGCTATAACCAAATCAGAATGGCACCAGAAGACGAGGAGTTGACAGCATCCCGCACCCCAAAAGGTATATACTGCTACAAAGTTATGCCGTTTGGATAAAAAAATGCTGGCGCCACTTATCAATGTGCTATGCAAAAAATTTTTGATGACATGCTGCACAAGATTGTAGAATGTTATGTTGATGACTTAGTTGTAAAGACTAAGAAGCGCAAAGACCACCTTGAGGATCTCAAGACAGTGTTCGAAAGACTTCGCAGGCATCAGCTTAAAATGAACCCTCTCAAGTGTGCATTCGGTGTCACATCAGGAAAGTTTCTAGGGTTCGTAGTGTGCCATCGTGGAATCAAAGTTGATCAATCAAAGGTTGAGGCAATTCAAAAGATGCCTGAACCTAAAAACCTGCACGAACTGCGAAAGTCTACAAGGAAAGCTGGCCTACATTCGTCGTTTCATCTCCAATTTAGTTGGGAGATGTCAACCTTTCCATCGGTTGATGAAGAAGGATGTCAACTTTGAGTGGGATGAAGCTTGCAGCAAAGCCTTTGAGAGCATAAAGAATTACCTTTCCAATCCACCAGTCCTAGGTGCTCCAATTCAAGAAAAGTCGTTGATTCTATACATTGCAGTGCAGGAAAGATCTTTGGAAACCTTGCTTGCACAGGAAAATGAGCAGGGAAAAGAGGTTGATTCTAGCACTGTTCTTTGCCATTGATAAGCTGAGGCACTGCATGCAAGCTCACACGGTACGTCTTATTGCCAGAGCTGATCGTGTCAAATATATCTTATCTAGACCAATCTTGTCAGGACGACTTGCCAAGTGGGCAGTAATCCTACAAAGCTACGACATTGTCTACGTGCCTCAAAAAGCAGTCAAAGGACAAGCTCTAGCAGACTTCCTTACAGATCACCCTGTTCAGTCAGATTGGGAGTTCACAGATGATCTTCCAGATGAAGAGGTCTTTTACATTGAAACACTGCACCATGGACGATGTTCTTTGATAGTGCAGCAAGGCGTGATGGTGCTGGTGCTGGCATAGTGTTTGTCACTCCTCAACGACAAATACTACCATATGCTATTATTCTCGGTGAGTTATGTTCAAATAATGTTGCTGAATACTAGGCTTTGATCATTGGTCTTCAAATGGCTGTCGATATGAAGATTCCAACTATAGAAGTCCATGGAGATTCCCAGCTCGTCATCAACTAACTTACAGGGTTGTATAACGTGAAGAAAGAGGATCTTGCGCCTTACCATCAACGTGCTCAACAGCTAATGGATGAATTTGAAAGTATCACCTTGGAGCATGTGCCTCGACGAGAAAACACTCAGGCAAACGCGTTGGCTAACTTGGCCACCTCTCTTGCAAAATCAGAAATCCAGGCTACAGTTATTGCCGTATGCCAGAAATGGATAGTGGCACAGAAGGATGATGAAGAAACTACAGCAGCCAACGCTGTATTTGTACGTCTCGCAGAGGACGAGGATTGGCGCCAACCAATCATTGACTACCTACAGCACGGGAAGCTGCTCGAAGATCGTCGTCATAAGACAAAAATTCAACGACGAGCTCCCTGCTTCATATATCTCAAGAATGCTCTATATCGAAAGTCTTTTGATGGAGTTTTACTTCGCTGCCTAGGCAATGAAAAGGCAAAACAGGCTCTTACTGAAGCACATTCTGGTATTTGTGGCGGACATCAATCAGGGCCTAAGTTGCACTTTCAGCTCAGAAGGATGAGATACTACTGGCCAACCATGGTACGTGATTCCATTGAGTTTGCTAAAACTTGTCAAGCTTGTCAATTTCATGCTAATTACATACATCAACCACCGAAGCACTGCATCCAACTGTCTCATCCTGACCCTTTAAAGCTTGGGGTCTTGACTTAGTGGGGCCCTTACCAAAGTCGTCCCTAGGTCACCTTTACATCCTTGCAGCAACCAACTACTTCTCAAAATGGGCCGAAGCTATTCCACTTAGAGAGGTAAAGAAGGAGCATATTACAAATTTCATCCGGACTCAGCTGATCTATCGTTATGGAGTCCCTTGATTTATCATCACTGCTAATGGCAAACAGTTCTATAACAGCTTGATTGACAAGCTCTGCGAGAAATTCAAGTTCAAGCAGTACAAGTCATCCATGTACAATGCCCAAGCAAATACCTTGGCTGAAGCATTCAACAAGACCTTATGCAACCTATTGCGGAATGTAGTCTCTAAATCCAAAAGAGATTGGCATGATAGAATTCCGGAGACATTATGGGCATATCGTACAACTTACCAGACTCCAACACAGGCGACGCCATACTCACTTGTCTACGGTGTCGAAGCAATATTGCCGTTGGAAACACAGATTCCATCTCTGCGCATGGCTGTTCTGGAAGGACTCACAGAAGAGGAGAATGCTCGCCTACGTCTGGATGAGTTAAAAGCCCTCGATGAAAGGAGGCTCAAAGCACAACAGCAACTAGAGTGCTACCAAGCCCGGCTTACCAAAACATTCAACCGCAGGGTCCGCCCTCGATCTTTTCAAGTTGGAGACCTTGTTCTTGCAGTGCGACGGCCCATCAACATGAAGTATCGGCCTGCTGACAACCTTACTTCCAAATGGGACGGGTCATACTTAGTGCAAGAGGCCTATACTCACAACGCTTATATACTGTCAGACCAAGAAGGCGTCTGAATCGGCCCGATCAATAGTAAATTTTTGAAACAGTATTATGTGTAAATATGTTTTAAAAAAAAGAAAAAAAATTCAAAAAAAAGAAGAAGAACAAAATAATAAAAAATCAAAAAAAATAAAAAAAGGAAAAAAAATATAGAAAAAAAATCGAAAAAAAAAAGTTCGAAAGTCCCGATCTGAAAGTCCAAGCGAAAATCCAAACCCGAAAATTCAAGCCCAAACACTTGAGCCCAATTCAGAAAACTCAAAGCCCAACTCAAAAGCCTGAAAACTAAGTCCAGACTCAAAACCCAAACACTCAACCCAAATCCAAAAATCCAAATCCAAAACCCAAACACTCGACCCAAATCCAAAAATTCAAATCCAAAACCCAAACACTCGACCCAAAACCAATCCAAAGCCCAAAACCCAAAAATTCCAAGTTCCAGACATAGTCCAGAACCCAACTTCAAAATCCAATACCAACTCCTGGCCCACATGAGTATAAACTGTGAATGGCCCAAAAATATAAAAGCGACAGAGGGTTTGAGTCTGAAACCTAGCATCAGTCTCAACCGATCTTCACCACATACCAGACCTTTGCTCCTCTGCCACAAGAAAGATGGAACCAGTTACAGAATCTCAAGATAAGGGAGAAGAAATGTCACCTCGCACAAGATGGCAACCAACCATGGCACAACTGCAAATTTTGGATGAAGTTTCCACAACAATGGAGGTATTATGCCTAATGCATCTCAGATTTACCAACTTGTCTCAAGATTGCGCCCGCTCGGGGCAATCGAAGGAAAAAATGTGTTTTATTGGTTCTAGAATCAGAGAAGCAGGAAGAAACCAGCACTGAGAGCTGCTTTTTCCAAAGAATAGTCTGCCGTTCCGATAGTAGATCCCACCGGTACAGCTTCGCCCTCAAATGAAGCAGGTCCGAGTTCTACCACGGCAATGGTCTCTTCAGGCTATAACGATCAAAGCCGTAGCCTGTGGGAGCATGTGTACTGGTCCTGGTAGTCTTGCGGAGTTAGTCAAAGTTTCATTCCTCCTAAGTACTTAAGTTCAGGAGGGACTTTTCTAGCAGAAGGAAGTCATTCCGGCGAAATTTTACTTCTCTTCCCAGAATATTCTAGAAGCATCAACCAGCCGGGTGGCTCCAACAACGTCCACATCATCGGCCCACCAGACGAGGCCGAGCTTGACTTGGAGCTACGCCTTGGGCCCCGCTAGGACGGCTGACAAGATAAGGTGCAACGACTTTTGTAACACACGGCAACGACTTCTGCAGCATACGGTAACGATTTTCGTAACCCGCATAAGCCGCTGCCTCTTTTGTCTCTTATGGGGGAAAGGGACGTGGAGGACCCTACTCGATTCTGCGTACCTCCTTTTTGACTTTTCAAAAAAAAAAAAATCTCTTTATGTTATGTATATATCCTGCATGTCCGAGTCATAATACTCACCCCTCAGTTCTTCTTCTTCTCAAAAGAAAATGGTTAGTCTATGCACTTGTCCCAGGAAGTTCTTTGATCAAGAAGTTGGAGGCGCACGAGCTAAGAAAAGAAGGAGTAGTCTTCCTCGAGGAGTTCCATCGGTGTCGTGGAGTTCCAACTACTCTCCTTAGTTCACATCTACCACAGAGGGATAAAACGCTGCAATCATTCTAATCTTCCTTTGGATGCGGCGACGTACAGGGAAGTTCCAACTACTCTCCTTACGTCGAAGGAGACCTGAGAATCATCACTACAGTCAGTCTCTGTGTGTGCCGGTTTTGAAGTTCCAAAGTGCTGGGCCTTCCTCTTGGGGAGGTTCAAGTTCTTTGCCTACCGGATCATCCTCACCAGAGTTTTGGAACTTCAAAGAACCTTTGCCAACTTTTGCGAGTCATGGAAGTTCGAACTCACCTGGAGCCAAGATTTCAATTTTTATATTGGCTGAGCTGCTAATTTTCTCAGGATCGTATCTGTTTCTTGTTGAAATCCAACAAAAGCAGGTCTAGCTGGAGATAGAAGGCTTCAACATTCAATGTTCATCAAGACATCTCAAGTTTCAAACTGAACTTCAAGACTCGGTTCAGATCATTTCTGTAAAATTTTTTCTTACCAACCCTTGAAGTGGGGGCATTTGTAAATAGGTATAAAAAAAAAAAAAAGGTGTTGGCAGCCGCCAACCTGGAAGTCAAGGTTGGCAGCTGCCAACCTAATTAAATGCCACTAACCAAATGGTTGGTGGCAGACAGACGGGGGAGGCCTATAAATTGGCCTCCCCAAATTGAATAAGGGAGCGCAGAGAGCAATAAAAAAAAAAAAAAAAGCCAATCACAAAAAAAATTGGCGTATGGGAGGGGAATTAACTTCAAAATCAAATTGAAATTACATTTCCTGCAACGAAAGAAAGCCTTATAAATAGGCTCATGTCCCTCAGTTTAAAATAGATTCAGCAAATTTGTAAACAGAAAAATACAGAGAATTTGAGAGAAAAAGAAAATTTTAAAAATCTCTCAAGAAAATTTCTCATTTTTTTACATGTTTTACTCTGCAGTATACTCTCTTAACTCCTTTTTGAGAGATATTTTAGGGGTAAGCTCCAAAAAATTTATTTTTTTCATTTCTAAAATTATTTTTAGGTTTATATTTTCGAATCGCTCTAGATCTGAATTTATGAGAATATAGATCTTAAAATATCAAATCACTACAAATTCAGTTGGGATCAAGTCTCATACGGCCCTCAGCAAAGTTCAGGCAGCTCATCCGAGAATAAGTCCCTTCGACCCTCGGTGAAATTAAACCAGATCAGCTCAGATCAGGTCTCTGCGGTTCTCGACCGTAGTCTAAACGTCCAAACAGATCCAGTTTCAGTCTACCCAGTTCAAGAAAAAGCTGTGGAATTTATTTCTGTTAATATCAAGCTCGTGCAGCCCTTGATAGAGTAAAAAATGGAACACTAATCGGAGGATCTACGGAAATCGATCCCACGTAAATTTTCTTTTATTTTAAATTTTTATTTGTAATTTATTTTTGTATTTTTGAGTCTAACTGTTTTAGACTCAAAATTTACCCATTACAGGAATTTTAGCTAGTGGTAATTTTCTCTTTATTCTTGTTTTTCTAGTTACCCCATACAATAGCAATGAAACAAGTTTTGTTGAAACCAACAAGACTTATCATCATCAAAATTACACTCAATTCCTTATGACATTGGCGTGGTTAGGACACCACTTATAAGTGTACTTTGAATTTAGAAATAATAGCCCCCTCTTTTCTTTTTTTTTAAAGATCACAATTAAAAAGTTTGCAAATGGGGGTGAGATGTGTTTAATTAAATTTAAGATTAAATTAAAATTTTTTAATTAAATTAGAGTTAAATTATAATTTAAATAAAATTTAAAATTAAATTATAATTTCTAAATTTTTATTTATTTTAAATCGATTAGATCGGTCTTATTTTTATCAATTTTTATCGATTTTGACTAATTCTTAATCTATTTTGACCTATTTAAATTTTGTAAAAAATTAGTCTTAAACCTAACCAGACCCACCGCCGATTATCAATTGAATCGGTCGAACTGACTAATTTGATTTGATTTTTGCAACCACGTGTTTTAATGGAAACTTATTAGAAAGAAAACATTCCGAAAAAAAATCACGGCTTCCAAGAAACGTTTTGTTGTTTGGTTTTCTGGGAAAGAATAGCATTTAATTTTAATGAGAAAGTTGACCCGCCAAAAAAAAGCCGGTAAAAAGTGTATGTGAAAAAAATAAAAAAGAAAAACTAAAATTCAATTAGAAGTATAATGACAAAACTATCCCTAATATTATCTCCAACAGCACCGTCCACTTGGGGCATATTTGTAATTTTAAAGATAAACTTTTTTTAATCATTTTTTTCATACAATCTAACTATAAAATTTTATTTTTTTGAATATTTTTTCACAACTGTCTTTTCTCACAATTTTTTTCTTGTTCAAATATTCTAATCTAAACAAACTATTAATCAACATATTATCGTGGTAAAAAAAAAAGAGGACGACACCACAAAATTAGCGCCTCACAACGCCACACGGACAGGTGGCAGCCAATGGGAGGTTAGGCATGCAAGGGCATTTTAGTCTTTTTGAGTGATGAAGGGTATAATGATAATTATGCGTAGAGGGCAGAAATGGGTTTTACAAAATCATTTAATTAATTATTTTAAAAAAATAAAATACAGCCTCTCTGCAGCTCTCTCTCTTCTCTTTTTCAACCTCTTCACCGATCTAAGCTCTCCTCCTCTTCCGGAGAAGCCTCCCTCCAAATCCGACGCTTTCCATTGGAAGCTCTATCTCTCCCTCTCTTTCTCACTTACAATTTGTTCTTCTTTGATGGCTAAAATTGATGAGAAACAAGCAAAATAAAGAGAAGAGGAATGATTGAGAGGACCGTTCGATTACTCCGAAGAACCACCTTATCACCCGTTTCTACCCTAAGTTGATTTGCACGAATATACAAGGCTGCACTCTGTATGTAATTTTATCTATTAGATCTAAAATTTGGTTTTTGAATAGAATATTGATTTCGTTTTGTAAAAATTTGTGTTCTGTTTTGGATGATTTTTGCTGAATGTTGATGTGCTAAGGTTCTGGAATTGGTTGGAAATGTAGCCCGGTACAACAAGAAGACGAGAATTAGGGTGTTTGGATCGACAACAACAAATGGCGCTATATTGCAGAGAATTAGGGTTCTTTTTTTTTTAATTTTTGAGAAAATTTTAATTTTTCTTTGTTTTACTTGTTGATTCTTGAGATTATCTGAGCCGTTTTTTTTTTTTACCGAAATGAATTGATTCAGTTTTTTTTCTTTTTTTTTTTTTTTTTTTTTTGGTTTCGGATTCTGGCAGTTTTCAGATCAGGAAAAATGGTAGTGTCGAGGCCAATCACGCCTGAACAGGTCCTACTACGCTCTATGTTTATGATTTTCTAATTTTTTATTATTTTTTTTGAATTATTGATTTGTTGTAATGTGGAAATTTATTCTTTTTTTTGGATTTGCAATTTGTTTTCTGTTTTCTATGGATAGAGAGACGTCCATTTTTTCTTAGAACAAAAATGGAGAAGAAATAACATGCTTTATTTGGTCTTGGAGTTGGTCTTGGTCTCAATATTTTTTTTTGTCTTAGAAAAAAAAACCAAACAAACAAACAAAAAATTTTATACATATACATCAAATTTCCTAAAACCCAAATTATTTCTTCTCTTCATATTGCATACTGCGCTGGTCCTCAATTCACGTGGTTTCAATCTCAGTCCCCAACTTCCGTTGGGACTCTTTTTTTGTGCTCTCTTGCTACTTTAGTACTTGGTACTTTGAGTGGGTTAAAGATTGCTAGTTAATCAAACCTAATCATTATAAATCAACTTATGATCTAGCATAAAGTAGATGGACATAAAAAGAACTAATTTTGGATGAATTTTTTGAATTAATCATGAATGAAATTAATCACAGATTCAAGCGAACAACGCCAAATTATTCTATGGCAGACTTGGTATCTAAGACGTGTTGGATACAAGCTCATTTTTAGCTCCATAAAAAGTCATAGAGGAGATACAATCTTGAAATTTCAATTTTGACTTTCATTTTGCTTTTGTTGTCTCTTTGCCTATGTTGTTTTGAGTAAGCCACAATTTTACGCACATCATAGTTGTAGGATTAAATTAATCTTCAGTGAATGCCATAGATGAAGTCTTATCTGTGTTGTAATTGGTTCTTTAGCCAGGTGGGATTCAACGTTGTAGCTCTTGGAGTCATTGATCAGTGAATTAGCTATTGTACCAGTCCTGCAGAAAGTATATTGTTTTGAAAAAGCATAGGAATCCCAACCTTAAGCCTGCCAACAATAGTTATGTGCCTTCTACATGCACATATCTTCAATCTCTTTTTTATTTGTCAGGGTATATCATTGCTATGTAAAGAAATATTTTGCACCGCACACAATTGAATCTTTATGATCTCTGAATAATTGGATCTTTGCTGATTTACCCATACAAATTGCCATCAATTATGACCACTTGGCAGAAATTCCGAGGATATATTAAACTTATCAAAAGAGATAGGAGTGACAATATTTATGGTTATAGAGCTCATGTCGTTTCAGATTGACCAAGATGTGTAAACTACTGCATGATGTACAAGCTACAATTGATCATAGGAGCCAATATATGTGTAAACGTAGAATCTTATTCTTTTTAATCGTGTTTTACTTTTTATCAAGTGATTCACAACATCTGATCTCTAAGCAGTTAGCTGCTCATTACCTAAAGGAGAAGAGAACTTCGTTGGAACTGTCATTGTCAATGTCAGAAGCTTCCGATGAGATTGACAGTGCTCAATCTGTGGTACCGTCAATATATGTGGGTCAGTTTGCCCAACTACTTGAGCAAGGGGATACACTTGCAATGCAACTATAAGTGTTGACCGTTACTGCTCATAATGTTTTCTTTGTATAATTTACTTTTTGTAATGCTTGCCATTTTTCTTCTGGTTTTTCAGTCTAACTGATGAAGAATATATCTGTTATTCCATTGGAGAAGGGAAAAGATTTCAGGATTCCTTTGAAATCATTGCTCTTCTTAAAAAGTCCTATGAGTTATATAGCACTCTCAAAGCCCAAAGGATGGCCTCTCTTTGTGGATTCCAAATGGCAAGGGAATAGTTCATGACAATGAGCTTTTTCTATCAGGTGGGCACTCTTGTGCCATCTTAAGTACTCTTTCTACCAGGCACTTTCCCCACCCAACTAGCATTTAGATCTCTCTTCCCAAACGTGGTGCTGGTTAATGTATTGCGAAAATGAAATTTATGGAGTTGACCTCAGCCCCCCTTATTTAGATCTTACATCTAAGTCAATTGTCCATCCTTTTCATGGTTGATTTCTATGTTATTATGACAATGTATTACTAGGTCAAATTTGTCTTTTTTTTTTTTGTAATTATTTGGTCTTTCTTCATCCTAAATATTCCCCAATCTGGTGCCTAATAGATACCTGTTGATGTATGCAATGTAATTGAAGACATCACCATTGATCAGTCATTTGTTCTGTTCAGAGGAAAGTGGGAAGCTGGAATGCATATGCATTGCTGCGAAAATGGAACCTCACCTCACTATCTGTTGCAGAGCTGAAAGTCCTGCTTCGATGGATGAATTGCCTCTTTGGAAGTTTGAAGATCTTGTTGAGACCTTTCCAACGAAGGATCCTACGCTTGCATTCTCTAGTCAAAAAGCTGCCCAGGTTGAAGAACCATACTGACAAGTGGATCTTGTTTTGGGTGCTAGTGGGCCTGCACTAGTTGGAAAGTGCTTTATGATTCATGTCACAGTGGTCTCCAAAGGTAACACAATCTTCTCCGGTGAGTTGAAAATCAATCTGGTGGACGTAAGAGGAGGTGGGCTTTTCAGACCACGGGAAGCAGAACCTCTCTCAATGGACAGCCATCATGTTGAGCTTCTCGGTGTTACTGCATTGGAAGAAGAAGAATGTGAATCTCAAGTAAGCTCCAATAAAATCAAGAAAATTCAGCAGTCTTTTGGTTTGGTATCTGTTCCAATTGGAGAGATGCTGAATCATGGTCCTGTCAAATAGAAATCAAATGGCACCGTCCCAAACCAGTTATGCCTTTTGTATCACTGGGCTATTTTCCAGACAGTAAGGAATTGACTACTCAAAATGTCCATGTCATACAACACTTGGACGATTCCCAATGATGCCTTTGCTTATTTGTACGATACTTGGTTTACTTGCTACGACAATATTACTTCTTTCATATGACGCTTCACTTGTTACTAATATTTGGAGACATTCCAACATGTACATGTGCAAAAAGAGTCTTCATTTCAATATAAAAGTAAAATTTTAAAATATTTTTTAAATAAATTAAAATAATTATAGTATATACATTACAAATAAATTAGTAGGAAAATTAAATGAAAAAAAAAACTAAAGGAAATAAATTTAATAACATATAACCAACCGGTTTCTTTCTAAAATGATAAAACAAACAACAAAATAAAACAAAATGTATTGCAAGATAAGAAGAGAAAGTCTGAACCTTGGACTTATTGGGGCCAAGCTTTAGAGTTGAGGGTGGGTAATGCAACTTTTCTACTAGGCTAAATTTTTTTTTTTTTCATAAAATAACTTTAAAATATTATATTACTTAAAATTTGTAGGCATTTTCTTACCCTCAATTGCTTACCCTCAGTTACCACTTATCAAAATATTTAAATATTTATTTTGTCACAATATTTACTATATTGATATTTTATTAATTGTCACAACATTTACTTTAAATTATTTCTTTTCTTTCTCCAGTACTACTATATGGCTGTCCTTTACATGGTTGTTTCATGAATATTACATATGACACAACAAACAAAATATATGACGAGGTTAGAAATTATATGACATATAAAGAAAAAATATAGAACACTACTAACAAGCCATTAACACAAAATTTATAATGACAGGTCAAAGTTGTTGTATATTTCAGCTAATGTGTCGTACATTTATTCCCTCATATCATATATTTCTCTTGTTGTGTCAATATGACAAGCACCAAATTGCCTCTTCAAGGGCAGTCAAAAATTTTATCTCATTAAATATTCACTTTCATCATGCTTTCATGTGCTACATATCAAAATATCTAAATATTTATACGATTACAATATTTATTATTTTT